>CM069449.1:16945105-17189285 GCA_035610835.1 Ophiura sarsii
AATGACAACATTGATTCTGCTTTCGAAGATTTTTGTTTAACACCAGGCAGTTATATAATATATCTTTTGATTTTGAACCACAAACTACAAGTAGAAATGTTTATTCTTAAAGGTAATGTAAGAAACTTGTCTGAAGCCCCTACATTTACTGCCTATGGTCAGGCATTTACAGCTTACATTAAGCGTGAGCTTCATAAAACCAGACGGATTGATATCGTAGTGAATACATTGCAGCTATATAGTATTTGAATCAGCCAGAGAAAAGAGAGCGGTGTTAGAGTAAAGGTGGGCCGAAGAACCAAGGCACCAGCAGAGTGGACATATTTCCTTCGAAATTCAAACAAGCAGGAACTATTTTCCGGGCTATTTTCACTCCTTTCAGAGATATTTCGGGAGGAATCGTTTTTGGATAACAAAGAGATTGACGTCACACACGGAAAAGTAGTCATATAAATGTACTCCAATGACAGAACGTAAGACGATTTGTATACCAAGGCAGTATCGCATGTCAGGATGCAAATTACCCCTAGACTAAACCAATTGCTTAAGGTGTGGGATGGACCGTCAAGAACATGCGCAGGACGCAGTGTGGATGACCCGACCCAAATGGCAAATATGCCAAGGCTTGATTAGAGCTCACCAACTAGTGCGGATGCAGGAGCGAAAACGGTTGTATCTTTGCAAATGTGCAAAGGCAAAGCTACCTTGCTCGGAACTCTGCCGCTACATCTATCAGATCCCAAATTAAAGCTCAAGGAATTATTATTATGTCGTTAAAGATTGTTCTGACGTCATATGCGAGTCCTACGCACATGAGCAGTAAATTACGGCATGATTGTATAAATAAATATGAATAGTATTGACATAATATGGCATTAATACTCGTTAGCATTTGCAATATGAAACCGAGATACGTACTAGTAAAATTGTTTGTGCATTCAGGAGCTACTTTGTAGATCGTATAGAGTAAAATCTTTTAAAAATTACTTTTTTCCCCCAAAAATGCAAATTTTAGCCGAATTATGGGTCCAACATTTTTGCGTCTTGAGAAATTCTTGTATATTATATCCATACCAATATGTGTGCCAGAAATGGCCGTTTTTGTGAAGTTTGTAACGATAAAATCCTTTACAAACCCCGCTATATAAAGTACATTAAACATGATCTAAACTCATCTTCATAAATCGCCCATTATTATCTATGAATTTTCAATCAGTCACTCAAGGAGGTGGCTTCAAAGATCTGGAGAATATCACATGTAAAATACCCTAAAGTTGCAAATGTTTTGGCATGTAGAAGGTAAGGATATAATGTCAAGTTTCAACATAAGTTGTACGTGTTCAAAATAAAGCAGTATGCCCATACCATTACAAAAACCTTCATTTTGGACCAAAATCATTGGTACATTAAAACCAACGGAGATTCAAAATGTATGGCCATTCGTGACCACCGGCGTCTGGTGGCGCGTACACCTTCTATGGAAGACTTCGCCCTGACCTTCCCCATAGAGAGTATGCATTTCAAATGGGCTTACCTGCAGGGCGATTCCGTTTGGAATCGACACTCGTTATGTCGAAGATTAATGTCATTCTAAAGTGCGCCCTATCGCGTGAATCTATCGGCAGTGACGGGTGCGCGAATATGCTCATGTATATTCAGCAGTTTATCAGCGCACACTTTGTGAACTGTATTTTTTTCAGTCTTACACAGTTGAGCACCCTCGGAGGGGCCGTGTGTAAAATAGGGAAGCAGGAGAATCGAGTCTAGTTACATGCAGAGGCGATTCCATTGAAATCGACACCGCTATGTGGAAGATTACGGTCATTTTTTCCAAAGAGGGGGGGGGGGGGGGGGGGGGGGGGGGAGTGTACGTGTATAATGGATTAAACTACAATAACCCATTACACTTCTCTTGTTTTTTCAGGTTCTTGGCTGTGAAGCCTACTTAGGAAGTAAAAGCACTACAATGACAGGTACAAAAAGGTATCAGAAGTCGAACACCTATACGATCATACCCGATTCGTTTGACAGCTCCCTGGAATCACCTACCCAGGGCATGGTAAGCCTTGGCCTTCTGGGCAAAAACATTCAAGAAACGAAGAGGATTCAAACAGGATATTGTCGCCAAGATTTGTGTTGAAGCATACATACCCCCATACCCAGGATCAGGATCAGGATCAGGACCTGGGGATGTTCGAAATGTCCTCAACACCAATACCAACACCAACAGCAGAACCAGAACCCCCTTAATCACTAATAAAAAAAAAGGTGGATGAGATGGTACATTTATGTTCTTACATAGGCTATTCCATTTGAAATCCACACACCGCTATGGAAGATATTACCCGATCTTTCCTAGAACAAACGTTAATTTTAAATGAGTTTAACTGAAACCTACACTCCCGTGCAGACTAAGGTCACGTCTTCTATACAGGTGTGTATTAGGGGTGTAGGGATTTGAACTGGAGTAGCCCAATAAGTCCTTCCTCTGATACCATTAGGTTTGGAAAATCCCTTTCATACAGACTCATCCATTGATCTTAGTTCATCATTTTACTTTTACCCTTTTTGTATGAATATGGCTTTATCCTTTGATGCACGAAATAAGTCTAGCACGAAATCTGCATTAAAGGTTTTACACGGCTTTATTTCGGAGTCTTTACACTAGTCCAATTCATGAATATTTAATGATATACCCAAATAATAGTCCCCCCCCCCCCCCCGCCCCCCATCACCACCAAGTGAAATCGGCCATTTTTTGAAATAAAAAACCCTTAAATTGGGTCAAGATTTCAAACCTCCTGGCCTTTTTTGGGCCATTTTAGATAAGTCACAGAATATTAGATTACTTAGCTTGAATTTTAACATGACAGATAGGACCTTGTCCCCCCCCCCCCCTCCCACCCCCCCCCCCACCCACCCCCCCCCCCCCCCCTCCCACCCCCCCCCCCCCCACCCCCCCCCCCACACGGAGATTTTTAAAAATCAACATTCTTTGAAACCAATCACTACTTGCTGTAATGCAATCATTGGATTTTATACATTCCAATTTGAGAAGAAAAAAATCAAACAATTCAGTCACATCAATGTGAAAGGAGCCATGGTCCCCCCTGTGAGCCCATAGTCCCACCTTCATAGACATACACGGAATGAAGCGTGAAATTAGTATTGCGTTTAGAGGAGTGTCCTTTAATATCAACCTATAATATACTATACAGGGCGGACTATGGCTCATGTTCTCCTACTACACCGGTAATTCGAACCAAGTTACGATAGGAGTTGGTTGACAGGGTTGGCAATATTTACGGAGTTAAGCCAATTTGCTTAAATACGGTAAAATTTTTAATTTTAGGTTACTTTAGGTCACAGATTCTGGAACTGCACTAGTATCGTCCGATACTGGTACACACCAGTATCGTTCGATACTGGTACAAAGTTAGTGTTTCAGTATCGACTGATACTGGCAGATATGTAATGTTCCATTATCGGGCGATAGTAGAACGCAGTTACGTACCAGTATCGTCCAATACTGGGACAAATCACTTCTGGTGGCCTGTGTACCAGAATCGCCCGATACAGCAACATAAGAAACGGTCCAGTATCGCTCGATACTGGAACTCAATTTAGTGTGCCATGAAAACGTACCAGTATCTAGCAATACTGGCATTTATTAGTGTTATTAGTGTTATTAGTGTTATTAGTGTTATTAGTGTTATTAGTGTTATTAGTGTTATTAGTGTTATTAGTGTTATTAGTGTTATTAGTGTTATTAGTGTTATTAGTGTTATTAGTGTTATTAGTGTTATTAGTGTTATTACCTAGGACCTAATGATACACTTTTCCCCCGCGCATTAGATATAAGATATTCAAATTGAAAATGTTGATTAGAATCAAATATACACATGGAAAAAAGTATCGCACCACTGCTTTTTTTGTTGAAAAGTGCAAATGTGGCCACGAATTTTGCCACCATGGTGTGATATTAAGGATCATTTGTTTGCGTAAGCTGTCCGACAAAATGTTTTGCAACAAAAGGGCCACATTTTAGTTTGTGACGTAATCGATGTAATGTTTTTTCAAGGCCAAGGGGAAAATGCATGATTTTGTCCAAAAACATTCATGAAACAAGTTTGGGTATAACTTGTCATTTACATACCTTGAAGATAAAATCATATTTTTTTACGCTGCATAATTCAAAAGTATACACTAGTGTTACAAAGAAAAATGTTGCCACTTTTGTCTTTAGTTATAAAGGATACCTTATACAGGGTGGTCAAAGTTTGTAACACTATAAGTATGTAAAAACGTATTTCTGAAATAAAGTTAACCGTTATCATAAATTAGTGTCATAATAAATGTTAAATTTATGTTTTGTAATAATATTGCACCAACACAAACATATACCAATAATTACCATGTTATACAGGGTGTAACAAGCGAAATGCACATGTATGATCTAGTACTCAATCCAAGCGTTTCTTCACTTTTTGATTTTATTTTGATTAAAGCAATGCAATGATATCAAATGAAATAAAACACACATATAATGAGCATGTTACAATTAGAAATGTTGCCTGGATAAACATACTAAATTTAATATGGCCAATAACATATACAGGGTGTTACCAAAATAAAGCACATGCGATCCAACGGAGCGCTTATTTTTGAAAACAATCTATTTTCTTCAGTTTACTGCCTTAACAAGTTTTGAGCATGGGTAAAATAAATTAGTATTCAGTAATTGTACAAGATGCAATGTAAGTACTTTTGTCCGACAATGATTAACAGACTATTAACAATGACACCGATGGACTCAGCTCCCACCCCTTCCCACATCTCGCTACGCGCCGTAAATCTTTCAAAATTGATAACAATTCTGGACAAATTTCAAGATTGCGCGCATGCAATATGCACACCGTATAGTATCGATTGGGACGTTAAAGCACGAGATGTACACGCGGGCTTTTTGAACTCACTCGGCATGCATGCAGTAGAGCGTGCATACCTTGTCATTTGTAAGCTGTCATTTGTCTGGTTAAATAGCAAAGTAAACATACCACACGTACAGAATATTTATACTGTTTCACTCCATGTTGGGTTAATTTATTTTAAGATATTGTGCACAAGTGTATGAATTGTTATCAGTATAAATAAATCAATCGGTATACTTCTAATCGGTACACAACAGCCAATCTATCTGACATTCTTTTAGCATGTATCGTCAATGAGTGATGTGAATGAAGTATTTCATTGCGTGTCTGTGAGATTAGCTCCTCACTGCGATTCCTCCTCCTCCCCAACACTCCTGTTTACTCCTCAACGGTGCACATCAGCCCGATCTCTCTGACATTCCACCTATATTGATTATCAATAAATGAAGTGAATGAAGTATATATTTCATAGCTTGTCTAGAGATTGGCTCCTCCTCTTCCGGTTCCTCCTCCTCCTCCCCAAGCACCCGTTGATCAATTATTTGCTCCCAATTAAAACTGAAATAATTAAGACATTATTTTGTGGATGGTATGGAAAGAATATTCATTGTGCTTTGTAATGACACCAAATTGGTTATTTATGATGAGAAATATAGAAACGGTGATATCATAAACATCATCAACGGTGTAAAAATGGCACACCTCCTCAAAATACGGGGTTCCAATTCGTGGCACACGACCTTATGCTATTGACCTATTGAGGATCCACAATCTTGGAAAAAAGTCCTTGGAACGCGAACGCTGAGCTGAGCACACGTGCTGGGTATTGTGTGCATGTATTGATACTTAGTGTCTTCTGTTATAAACGGAAATTGTTCAAATGAGATTTGTACTTCCCCACCCCCCATCGATCAATGTTGGGACACTCTGGCAAGCTGCAGGAGCCACTGGCCTTGGTCAACATTGTACGGGGGAGTGGGGGTGACACTTGTCCGTTAATCACACGCAAGTGTTCCAAGACTTTTTTCCAGGATTGTATAAGAGGAATGCAAAATATTTGATCTAAATTTGGTTTTTCTGTCATAAATCAAAAACCGAATGTCGTATGAATCTCATATTACACACGATTTGAGTAAACAATAGGGGCATCACAAATATAATAAAAATGATGACAGGGAATTAATTTTATTTAGGGAGTGGTCACTGAAAACAATTATGTATGTCATATTTAACTACAATTTGACCCGTTTCTTGATCCCGCGCGTAATAATCTGATGTTTATAAATCAATAAATCAAAAGTATAAAGTTCTTGCTGAGAAATTAACATGTTTATACTTTTAATAATGTTATCACATTGCCTATTTGTTTGTTATTTGAAATATGAAACTATACATTTACACTTTCCACGCGACAGGTGTCTGCAGACGACAATCCAAAATTGCACAAAATGTTTCAAAAACGTCAAAATTATTGAATGTCATTTTACCAATATTTGGAATCACCTTATGAAATGCATTCAAATAAGTACAAACGTGCCTATTATTAGTTCAGTTATCCTTGAGATAGACATAAAAGTTAGACAAATCTGTTTTGTACCGTGGTTAAACCAATAGCCGCGTTGAAAGTGTTAACATTTGCCGAGCAGTAAACGTTTATTTGCAATACTATTCCTATCTATTGAAGATAGCTCATAACAGAAAAAAGGAAAAAAGCCACGCCATGAAAGCGACTCGAACCAACGCCAAGCAGGCTATGAACAGATAAAGGGTGCCAACGAACGCTCCTATCCACTCGGCCAAGCGGTCAGTGCTTACACAAGCGTGGATTTGTTTTATTATACATGTTATAGTAATGCATTATTGCAAAGTGTCACACACTTTACAACAGTTTACCATCAGTTTACCATTGGGACATTTTGCTTAAAATAGGCAATTAAACGTTTTTTTCATACTGCCTTTGAGTTATCAAGATATGCATATGTGTTAGCTATACCAATCATGCATGTTGTAACTCCGAAATATAAGCCGCATTGGTCACATCTACGCATTTTGATAACAGTTTACCATTTAAAATGAAAACAAAATATGTATAATAATATTATACTATAGAAACGACGGTAAAGTGTTCAATGAACACGCGTTTCAAGGCAACACTTTACCATACACTTTACCATTCACTTTACCATTACGGTCCCAACTCGTCTGATGATTTCTTTGTGAATAAAGCTAAATTCATTTATCGCAGCGCTATTTTAATCAACAAATACAATAAAATATACTACTTAAATGGTTTATTTATGTCTTCACGTATATTATATATTACTTAAATGGTTTATGTATTCACTTATTTAGTTGTTTGGGTTGTTTTTGAGGATGAGATTGAACTGAAGGCCTATAGATAATATTATCGTCGTGCTTACTCATCTGACTCATTAGCTCAGTTGACTAGAGCGCTGGTCTGTAACCATCCAGAGGTCCCAGGTTCAAATCCTGGATGTGCAATTTCTTTTACTGACTATCATTTATAATTTGTGGAGTAAGAAGAAACATTTACTCATCATCCAACCATGTCCAACTATTGTTTTTCCAATTATTTTCAAATATTTCCAAAAAATAAATGCCGACAGTTTTGAAAAAAAATGTGTAAGAAAAAAGAGTAATATTTGAAAAATCCATAAAAAAAGGGTTTGTGAATAACGTGTCGTGAAAAAATACCAGCAATTTCAAAATGTTCAAAATAAATTCCAAAAACTGTAGGCAAAAACACCCTTTGACAATTTGAGCCAAAAAATGTTGGTTAATATTAATATGTGGAAATGTAGAACTAAATCCAAATGTAGTTTTTCAAAAATTCTTTTGAATAAAAACAGCCCAAAAAGTGTACGTATAGGCCTATGAACATTCGAGCAGAAAAAAAGTGTTTTGAAAAAAGGTGTTTTTCTTGCATTTTTTCTTGGTGATTATTGGGCCGGGGGATTCATCGTTCCTTTGCAACACAAGTGATGCAAAACAACGACCGCAAATAAAAAATACATAATAACAGATGGGCATATGAATAATGAGCATCTATTATTATATTACAACCCGTTAATGCAATACGAAAGATAGCTGTCGAATCTGTCAAACAGAAGTTACTGCTATCTACTGAAGATAGTTATTTACAAGTAGGCCTAAGTTGTTTTACAATTATTTGTGTTACTTTCAACCCTATATATAGATTCCGTTACTTTTAGATACTCTTTTGCATATCTAACAATACATGAATAACTCTCGTAGGAGTATCTGAAAACGCCACATTATGCATTGCAATAATGGCCAATTATTATACATCTTCGAAATGCATTAGTTAGTATAGGGAATTGGTTTCACTGAACGTTCCCGTATTAAATGAATGTCTTTATTAAAAAAAATACTGGGGATGCCAAGCCTATGGTCCCCTGCCAAATACTGTGCAATTTGAGATACGTGTGACATTTAGTTTTAGAGATGTGATAGAAAAACCAAATTTAGATGATTTTTTTTGCAATCTGCGTATACATGTATAAGAGGAATGCAAAATATTTGATCTAAATTTGGTTTTTCTGTCATAAATCAAAAACCGAATGTCGTATGAATCTCATATTACACACGATTTGAGTAAACAATAGGGGCATCACAAATATAATAAAAATGATGACAGGGAATTAATTTTATTTAGGGAGTGGTCACTGAAAACAATTATGTATGTCATATTTAACTACAATTTGACCCGTTTCTTGATCCCGCGCGTAATAATCTGATGTTTATAAATCAATAAATCAAAAGTATAAAGTTCTTGCTGAGAAATTAACATGTTTATACTTTTAATAATGTTATCACATTGCCTATTTGTTTGTTATTTGAAATATGAAACTATACATTTACACTTTCCACGCGACAGGTGTCTGCAGACGACAATCCAAAATTGCACAAAATGTTTCAAAAACGTCAAAATTATTGAATGTCATTTTACCAATATTTGGAATCACCTTATGAAATGCATTCAAATAAGTACAAACGTGCCTATTATTAGTTCAGTTATCCTTGAGATAGACATAAAAGTTAGACAAATCTGTTTTGTACCGTGGTTAAACCAATAGCCGCGTTGAAAGTGTTAACATTTGCCGAGCAGTAAACGTTTATTTGCAATACTATTCCTATCTATTGAAGATAGCTCATAACAGAAAAAAGGAAAAAAGCCACGCCATGAAAGCGACTCGAACCAACGCCAAGCAGGCTATGAACAGATAAAGGGTGCCAACGAACGCTCCTATCCACTCGGCCAAGCGGTCAGTGCTTACACAAGCGTGGATTTGTTTTATTATACATGTTATAGTAATGCATTATTGCAAAGTGTCACACACTTTACAACAGTTTACCATCAGTTTACCATTGGGACATTTTGCTTAAAATAGGCAATTAAACGTTTTTTTCATACTGCCTTTGAGTTATCAAGATATGCATATGTGTTAGCTATACCAATCATGCATGTTGTAACTCCGAAATATAAGCCGCATTGGTCACATCTACGCATTTTGATAACAGTTTACCATTTAAAATGAAAACAAAATATGTATAATAATATTATACTATAGAAACGACGGTAAAGTGTTCAATGAACACGCGTTTCAAGGCAACACTTTACCATACACTTTACCATTCACTTTACCATTACGGTCCCAACTCGTCTGATGATTTCTTTGTGAATAAAGCTAAATTCATTTATCGCAGCGCTATTTTAATCAACAAATACAATAAAATATACTACTTAAATGGTTTATTTATGTCTTCACGTATATTATATATTACTTAAATGGTTTATGTATTCACTTATTTAGTTGTTTGGGTTGTTTTTGAGGATGAGATTGAACTGAAGGCCTATAGATAATATTATCGTCGTGCTTACTCATCTGACTCATTAGCTCAGTTGACTAGAGCGCTGGTCTGTAACCATCCAGAGGTCCCAGGTTCAAATCCTGGATGTGCAATTTCTTTTACTGACTATCATTTATAATTTGTGGAGTAAGAAGAAACATTTACTCATCATCCAACCATGTCCAACTATTGTTTTTCCAATTATTTTCAAATATTTCCAAAAAATAAATGCCGACAGTTTTGAAAAAAAATGTGTAAGAAAAAAGAGTAATATTTGAAAAATCCATAAAATAAGGGTTTGTGAATAACGTGTCGGGAAAAAATACCAGCAATTTCAAAATGTTCAAAATAAATTCCAAAAACTGTAGGCAAAAACACCCTTTGACAATTTGAGCCAAAAAATGTTGGTTAATATTAATATGTGGAAATGTAGAACTAAATCCAAATGTAGTTTTTCAAAAATTCTTTTGAATAAACACAGCCCAAAAAGTGTACGTATAGGCCTATGAACATTCGAGCAGAAAAAAAGTGTTTTGAAAAAAGGTGTTTTTCTTGCATTTTTTCTTGGTGATTATTGGGCCGGGGGATTCATCGTCCCTTTGCAACACAAGTGATGCAAAACAACGACCGCAAATAAAAAAATACATAATAACAGATGGGCATATGAATAATGAGCATCTATTATTATATTACAACCCGTTAATGCAATACGAAAGATAGCTGTCGAATCTGTCAAACAGAAGTTACTGCTATCTACTGAAGATAGTTATTTACAAGTAGGCCTAAGTTGTTTTACAATTATTTGTGTTACTTTCAACCCTATATATAGATTCCGTTACTTTTAGATACTCTTTTGCATATCTAACAATACATGAATAACTCTCGTAGGAGTATCTGAAAACGCCACATTATGCATTGCAATAATGGCCAATTATTATACATCTTCGAAATGCATTAGTTAGTATAGGGAATTGGTTTCACTGAACGTTCCCGTATTAAATGAATGTCTTTATTAAAAAAAATACTGGGGATGCCAAGCCTATGGTCCCCTGCCAAATACTGTGCAATTTGAGATACGTGTGACATTTAGTTTTAGAGATGTGATAGAAAAACCAAATTTAGATGATTTTTTTTGCAATCTGCGTATACATGTATAAGAGGAATGCAAAATATTTGATCTAAATTTGGTTTTTCTGTCATAAATCAAAAACCGAATGTCGTATGAATCTCATATTACACACGATTTGAGTAAACAATAGGGGCATCACAAATATAATAAAAATGATGACAGGGAATTAATTTTATTTAGGGAGTGGTCACTGAAAACAATTATGTATGTCATATTTAACTACAATTTGACCCGTTTCTTGATCCCGCGCGTAATAATCTGATGTTTATAAATCAATAAATCAAAAGTATAAAGTTCTTGCTGAGAAATTAACATGTTTATACTTTTAATAATGTTATCACATTGCCTATTTGTTTGTTATTTGAAATATGAAACTATACATTTACACTTTCCACGCGACAGGTGTCTGCAGACGACAATCCAAAATTGCACAAAATGTTTCAAAAACGTCAAAATTATTGAATGTCATTTTACCAATATTTGGAATCACCTTATGAAATGCATTCAAATAAGTACAAACGTGCCTATTATTAGTTCAGTTATCCTTGAGATAGACATAAAAGTTAGACAAATCTGTTTTGTACCGTGGTTAAACCAATAGCCGCGTTGAAAGTGTTAACATTTGCCGAGCAGTAAACGTTTATTTGCAATACTATTCCTATCTATTGAAGATAGCTCATAACAGAAAAAAGGAAAAAAAGCCACGCCATGAAAGCGACTCGAACCAACGCCAAGCAGGCTATGAACAGATAAAGGGTGCCAACGAACGCTCCTATCCACTCGGCCAAGCGGTCAGTGCTTACACAAGCGTGGATTTGTTTTATTATACATGTTATAGTAATGCATTATTGCAAAGTGTCACACACTTTACAACAGTTTACCATCAGTTTACCATTGGGACATTTTGCTTAAAATAGGCAATTAAACGTTTTTTTCATACTGCCTTTGAGTTATCAAGATATGCATATGTGTTAGCTATACCAATCATGCATGTTGTAACTCCGAAATATAAGCCGCATTGGTCACATCTACGCATTTTGATAACAGTTTACCATTTAAAATGAAAACAAAATATGTATAATAATATTATACTATAGAAACGACGGTAAAGTGTTCAATGAACACGCGTTTCAAGGCAACACTTTACCATACACTTTACCATTCACTTTACCATTACGGTCCCAACTCGTCTGATGATTTCTTTGTGAATAAAGCTAAATTCATTTATCGCAGCGCTATTTTAATCAACAAATACAATAAAATATACTACTTAAATGGTTTATTTATGTCTTCACGTATATTATATATTACTTAAATGGTTTATGTATTCACTTATTTAGTTGTTTGGGTTGTTTTTGAGGATGAGATTGAACTGAAGGCCTATAGATAATATTATCGTCGTGCTTACTCATCTGACTCATTAGCTCAGTTGACTAGAGCGCTGGTCTGTAACCATCCAGAGGTCCCAGGTTCAAATCCTGGATGTGCAATTTCTTTTACTGACTATCATTTATAATTTGTGGAGTAAGAAGAAACATTTACTCATCATCCAACCATGTCCAACTATTGTTTTTCCAATTATTTTCAAATATTTCCAAAAAATAAATGCCGACAGTTTTGAAAAAAAATGTGTAAGAAAAAAGAGTAATATTTGAAAAATCCATAAAAAAAGGGTTTGTGAATAACGTGTCGTGAAAAAATACCAGCAATTTCAAAATGTTCAAAATAAATTCCAAAAACTGTAGGCAAAAACACCCTTTGACAATTTGAGCCAAAAAATGTTGGTTAATATTAATATGTGGAAATGTAGAACTAAATCCAAATGTAGTTTTTCAAAAATTCTTTTGAATAAAAACAGCCCAAAAAGTGTACGTATAGGCCTATGAACATTCGAGCAGAAAAAATTGTTTTGAAAAAAGGTGTTTTTCTTGCATTTTTTCTTGGTGATTATTGGGCCGGGGGATTCATCGTCCCTTTGCAACACAAGTGATGCAAAACAACGACCGCAAATAAAAAAATACATAATAACAGATGGGCATATGAATAATGAGCATCTATTATTATATTACAACCCGTTAATGCAATACGAAAGATAGCTGTCGAATCTGTCAAACAGAAGTTACTGCTATCTACTGAAGATAGTTATTTACAAGTAGGCCTAAGTTGTTTTACAATTATTTGTGTTACTTTCAACCCTATATATAGATTCCGTTACTTTTAGATACTCTTTTGCATATCTAACAATACATGAATAACTCTCGTAGGAGTATCTGAAAACGCCACATTATGCATTGCAATAATGGCCAATTATTATACATCTTCGAAATGCATTAGTTAGTATAGGGAATTGGTTTCACTGAACGTTCCCGTATTAAATGAATGTCTTTATTAAAATAAATACTGGGGATGCCAAGCCTATGGTCCCCTGCCAAATACTGTGCAATTTGAGATACGTGTGACATTTAGTTTTAGAGATGTGATAGAAAAACCAAATTTAGATGATTTTTTTTGCAATCTGCGTATTCATGTATAAGAGAAATGCAAAATATTTGATCTAAATTTGGTTTTTCTGTCATAAATCAAAAACCGAATGTCGTATGAATCTCATATTACACACGATTTGAGTAAACAATAGGGGCATCACAAATATAATAAAAATGATGACAGGGAATTAATTTTATTTAGGGAGTGGTCACTGAAAACAATTATGTATGTCATATTTAACTACAATTTGACCCGTTTCTTGATCCCGCGCGTAATAATCTGATGTTTATAAATCAATAAATCAAAAGTATAAAGTTCTTGCTGAGAAATTAACATGTTTATACTTTTAATAATGTTATCACATTGCCTATTTGTTTGTTATTTGAAATATGAAACTATACATTTACACTTTCCACGCGACAGGTGTCTGCAGACGACAATCCAAAATTGCACAAAATGTTTCAAAAACGTCAAAATTATTGAATGTCATTTTACCAATATTTGGAATCACCTTATGAAATGCATTCAAATAAGTACAAACGTGCCTATTATTAGTTCAGTTATCCTTGAGATAGACATAAAAGTTAGACAAATCTGTTTTGTACCGTGGTTAAACCAATAGCCGCGTTGAAAGTGTTAACGTTTGCCGAGCAGTAAACGTTTATTTGCAATACTATTCCTATCTATTGAAGATAGCTCATAACAGAAAAAAGGAAAAAAAGCCACGCCATGAAAGCGACTCGAACCAACGCCAAGCAGGCTATGAACAGATAAAGGGTGCCAACGAACGCTCCTATCCACTCGGCCAAGCGGTCAGTGCTTACACAAGCGTGGATTTGTTTTATTATACATGTTATAGTAATGCATTATTGCAAAGTGTCACACACTTTACAACAGTTTACCATCAGTTTACCATTGGGACATTTTGCTTAAAATAGGCAATTAAACGTTTTTTTCATACTGCCTTTGAGTTATCAAGATATGCATATGTGTTAGCTATACCAATCATGCATGTTGTAACTCCGAAATATAAGCCGCATTGGTCACATCTACGCATTTTGATAACAGTTTACCATTTAAAATGAAAACAAAATATGTATAATAATATTATACTATAGAAACGACGGTAAAGTGTTCAATGAACACGCGTTTCAAGGCAACACTTTACCATACACTTTACCATTCACTTTACCATTACGGTCCCAACTCGTCTGATGATTTCTTTGTGAATAAAGCTAAATTCATTTATCGCAGCGCTATTTTAATCAACAAATACAATAAAATATACTACTTAAATGGTTTATTTATGTCTTCACGTATATTATATATTACTTAAATGGTTTATGTATTCACTTATTTAGTTGTTTGGGTTGTTTTTGAGGATGAGATTGAACTGAAGGCTTATAGATAATATTATCGTCGTGCTTACTCATCTGACTCATTAGCTCAGTTGACTAGAGCGCTGGTCTGTAACCATCCAGAGGTCCCAGGTTCAAATCCTGGATGTGCAATTTCTTTTACTGACTATCATTTATAATTTGTGGAGTAAGAAGAAACATTTACTCATCATCCAACCATGTCCAACTATTGTTTTTCCAATTATTTTCAAATATTTCCAAAAAATAAATGCCGACAGTTTTGAAAAAAAATGTGTAAGAAAAAAGAGTAATATTTGAAAAATCCATAAAAAAAGGGTTTGTGAATAACGTGTCGTGAAAAAATACCAGCAATTTCAAAATGTTCAAAATAAATTCCAAAAACTGTAGGCAAAAACACCCTTTGACAATTTGAGCCAAAAAATGTTGGTTAATATTAATATGTGGAAATGTAGAACTAAATCCAAATGTAGTTTTTCAAAAATTCTTTTGAATAAAAACAGCCCAAAAAGTGTACGTATAGGCCTATGAACATTCGAGCAGAAAAAAAGTGTTTTGAAAAAAGGTGTTTTTCTTGCATTTTTTCTTGGTGATTATTGGGCCGGGGGATTCATCGTCCCTTTGCAACACAAGTGATGCAAAACAACGACCGCAAATAAAAAAATACATAATAACAGATGGGCATATGAATAATGAGCATCTATTATTATATTACAACCCGTTAATGCAATACGAAAGATAGCTGTCGAATCTGTCAAACAGAAGTTACTGCTATCTACTGAAGATAGTTATTTACAAGTAGGCCTAAGTTGTTTTACAATTATTTGTGTTACTTTCAACCCTATATATAGATTCCGTTACTTTTAGATACTCTTTTGCATATCTAACAATACATGAATAACTCTCGTAGGAGTATCTGAAAACGCCACATTATGCATTGCAATAATGGCCAATTATTATACATCTTCGAAATGCATTAGTTAGTATAGGGAATTGGTTTCACTGAACGTTCCCGTATTAAATGAATGTCTTTATTAAAAAAAATACTGGGGATGCCAAGCCTATGGTCCCCTGCCAAATACTGTGCAATTTGAGATACGTGTGACATTTAGTTTTAGAGATGTGATAGAAAAACCAAATTTAGATGATTTTTTTTGCAATCTGCGTATACAGAGGAATGCAAAATATTTGATCTAAATTTGGTTTTTCTGTCATAAATCAAAAACCGAATGTCGTATGAATCTCATATTACACACGATTTGAGTAAACAATAGGGGCATCACAAATATAATAAAAATGATGACAGGGAATTAATTTTATTTAGGGAGTGGTCACTGAAAACAATTATGTATGTCATATTTAACTACAATTTGACCCGTTTCTTGATCCCGCGCGTAATAATCTGATGTTTATAAATCAATAAATTAAAAGTATAAAGTTCTTGCTGAGAAATTAACATGTTTATACTTTTAATAATGCTATCACATTGCCTATTTGTTTGTTATTTGAAATATGAAACTATACATTTACACTTTCCACGCGACAGGTGTCTGCAGACGACAATCCAAAATTGCACAAAATGTTTCAAAAACGTCAAAATTATTGAATGTCATTTTACCAATATTTGGAATCACCTTATGAAATGCATTCAAATAAGTACAAACGTGCCTATTATTAGTTCAGTTATCCTTGAGATAGACATAAAAGTTAGACAAATCTGTTTTGTACCGTGGTTAAACCAATAGCCGCGTTGAAAGTGTTAACATTTGCCGAGCAGTAAACGTTTATTTGCAATACTATTCCTATCTATTGAAGATAGCTCATAACAGAAAAAAGGAAAAAAGCCACGCCATGAAAGCGACTCGAACCAACGCCAAGCAGGCTATGAACAGATAAAGGGTGCCAACGAACGCTCCTATCCACTCGGCCAAGCGGTCAGTGCTTACACAAGCGTGGATTTGTTTTATTATACATGTTATAGTAATGCATTATTGCAAAGTGTCACACACTTTACAACAGTTTACCATCAGTTTACCATTGGGACATTTTGCTTAAAATAGGCAATTAAACGGTTTTTTCATACTGCCTTTGAGTTATCAAGATATGCATATGTGTTAGCTATACCAATCATGCATGTTGTAACTCCGAAATATAAGCCGCATTGGTCACATCTACGCATTTTGATAACAGTTTACCATTTAAAATGAAAACAAAATATGTATAATAATATTATACTATAGAAACGACGGTAAAGTGTTCAATGAACACGCGTTTCAAGGCAACACTTTACCATACACTTTACCATTCACTTTACCATTACGGTCCCAACTCGTCTGATGATTTCTTTGTGAATAAAGCTAAATTCATTTATCGCAGCGCTATTTTAATCAACAAATACAATAAAATATACTACTTAAATGGTTTATTTATGTCTTCACGTATATTATATATTACTTAAATGGTTTATGTATTCACTTATTTAGTTGTTTGGGTTGTTTTTGAGGATGAGATTGAACTGAAGGCCTATAGATAATATTATCGTCGTGCTTACTCATCTGACTCATTAGCTCAGTTGACTAGAGCGCTGGTCTGTAACCATCCAGAGGTCCCAGGTTCAAGTCCTGGATGTGCAATTTCTTTTACTGACTATCATTTATAATTTGTGGAGTAAGAAGAAACATTTACTCATCATCCAACCATGTCCAACTATTGTTTTTCCAATTATTTTCAAATATTTCCAAAAAATAAATGCCGACAGTTTTGAAAAAAAATGTGTAAGAAAAAAGAGTAATATTTGAAAAATCCATAAAAAAAGGGTTTGTGAATAACGTGTCGTGAAAAAATACCAGCAATTTCAAAATGTTCAAAATAAATTCCAAAAACTGTAGGCAAAAACACCCTTTGACAATTTGAGCCAAAAAATGTTGGTTAATATTAATATGTGGAAATGTAGAACTAAATCCAAATGTAGTTTTTCAAAAATTCTTTTGAATAAAAACAGCCCAAAAAGTGTACGTATAGGCCTATGAACATTCGAGCAGAAAAAAAGTGTTTTGAAAAAAGGTGTTTTTCTTGCATTTTTTCTTGGTGATTATTGGGCCGGGGGATTCATCGTCCCTTTGCAACACAAGTGATGCAAAACAACGACCGCAAATAAAAAAATACATAATAACAGATGGGCATATGAATAATGAGCATCTATTATTATATTACAACCCGTTAATGCAATACGAAAGATAGCTGTCGAATCTGTCAAACAGAAGTTACTGCTATCTACTGAAGATAGTTATTTACAAGTAGGCCTAAGTTGTTTTACAATTATTTGTGTTACTTTCAACCCTATATATAGATTCCGTTACTTTTAGATACTCTTTTGCATATCTAACAATACATGAATAACTCTCGTAGGAGTATCTGAAAACGCCACATTATGCATTGCAATAATGGCCAATTATTATACATCTTCGAAATGCATTAGTTAGTATAGGGAATTGGTTTCACTGAACGTTCCCGTATTAAATGAATGTCTTTATTAAAAAAAATACTGGGGATGCCAAGCCTATGGTCCCCTGCCAAATACTGTGCAATTTGAGATACGTGTGACATTTAGTTTTAGAGATGTGATAGAAAAACCAAATTTAGATGATTTTTTTTGCAATCTGCGTATACATGTATAAGAGGAATGCAAAATATTTGATCTAAATTTGGTTTTTCTGTCATAAATCAAAAACCGAATGTCGTATGAATCTCATATTACACACGATTTGAGTAAACAATAGGGGCATCACAAATATAATAAAAATGATGACAGGGAATTAATTTTATTTAGGGAGTGGTCACTGAAAACAATTATGTATGTCATATTTAACTACAATTTGACCCGTTTCTTGATCCCGCGCGTAATAATCTGATGTTTATAAATCAATAAATTAAAAGTATAAAGTTCTTGCTGAGAAATTAACATGTTTATACTTTTAATAATGTTATCACATTGCCTATTTGTTTGTTATTTGAAATATGAAACTATACATTTACACTTTCCACGCGACAGGTGTCTGCAGACGACAATCCAAAATTGCACAAAATGTTTCAAAAACGTCAAAATTATTGAATGTCATTTTACCAATATTTGGAATCACCTTATGAAATGCATTCAAATAAGTACAAACGTGCCTATTATTAGTTCAGTTATCCTTGAGATAGACATAAAAGTTAGACAAATCTGTTTTGTACCGTGGTTAAACCAATAGCCGCGTTGAAAGTGTTAACATTTGCCGAGCAGTAAACGTTTATTTGCAATACTATTCCTATCTATTGAAGATAGCTCATAACAGAAAAAAGGAAAAAAGCCACGCCATGAAAGCGACTCGAACCAACGCCAAGCAGGCTATGAACAGATAAAGGGTGCCAACGAACGCTCCTATCCACTCGGCCAAGCGGTCAGTGCTTACACAAGCGTGGATTTGTTTTATTATACATGTTATAGTAATGCATTATTGCAAAGTGTCACACACTTTACAACAGTTTACCATCAGTTTACCATTGGGACATTTTGCTTAAAATAGGCAATTAAACGGTTTTTTCATACTGCCTTTGAGTTATCAAGATATGCATATGTGTTAGCTATACCAATCATGCATGTTGTAACTCCGAAATATAAGCCGCATTGGTCACATCTACGCATTTTGATAACAGTTTACCATTTAAAATGAAAACAAAATATGTATAATAATATTATACTATAGAAACGACGGTAAAGTGTTCAATGAACACGCGTTTCAAGGCAACACTTTACCATACACTTTACCATTCACTTTACCATTACGGTCCCAACTCGTCTGATGATTTCTTTGTGAATAAAGCTAAATTCATTTATCGCAGCGCTATTTTAATCAACAAATACAATAAAATATACTACTTAAATGGTTTATTTATGTCTTCACGTATATTATATATTACTTAAATGGTTTATGTATTCACTTATTTAGTTGTTTGGGTTGTTTTTGAGGATGAGATTGAACTGAAGGCCTATAGATAATATTATCGTCGTGCTTACTCATCTGACTCATTAGCTCAGTTGACTAGAGCGCTGGTCTGTAACCATCCAGAGGTCCCAGGTTCAAATCCTGGATGTGCAATTTCTTTTACTGACTATCATTTATAATTTGTGGAGTAAGAAGAAACATTTACTCATCATCCAACCATGTCCAACTATTGTTTTTCCAATTATTTTCAAATATTTCCAAAAAATAAATGCCGACAGTTTTGAAAAAAAATGTGTAAGAAAAAAGAGTAATATTTGAAAAATCCATAAAAAAAGGGTTTGTGAATAACGTGTCGTGAAAAAATACCAGCAATTTCAAAATGTTCAAAATAAATTCCAAAAACTGTAGGCAAAAACACCCTTTGACAATTTGAGCCAAAAAATGTTGGTTAATATTAATATGTGGAAATGTAGAACTAAATCCAAATGTAGTTTTTCAAAAATTCTTTTGAATAAAAACAGCCCAAAAAGTGTACGTATAGGCCTATGAACATTCGAGCAGAAAAAAAGTGTTTTGAAAAAAGGTGTTTTTCTTGCATTTTTTCTTGGTGATTATTGGGCCGGGGGATTCATCGTCCCTTTGCAACACAAGTGATGCAAAACAACGACCGCAAATAAAAAAATACATAATAACAGATGGGCATATGAATAATGAGCATCTATTATTATATTACAACCCGTTAATGCAATACGAAAGATAGCTGTCGAATCTGTCAAACAGAAGTTACTGCTATCTACTGAAGATAGTTATTTACAAGTAGGCCTAAGTTGTTTTACAATTATTTGTGTTACTTTCAACCCTATATATAGATTCCGTTACTTTTAGATACTCTTTTGCATATCTAACAATACATGAATAACTCTCGTAGGAGTATCTGAAAACGCCACATTATGCATTGCAATAATGGCCAATTATTATTCATCTTCGAAATGCATTAGTTAGTATAGGGAATTGGTTTCACTGAACGTTCCCGTATTAAATGAATGTCTTTATTAAAAAAAATACTGGGGATGCCAAGCCTATGGTCCCCTGCCAAATACTGTGCAATTTGAGATACGTGTGACATTTAGTTTTAGAGATGTGATAGAAAAACCAAATTTAGATGATTTTTTTTGCAATCTGCGTATACAATCTTGGAAAAAAGTCCTTGGAACGCGAACGCTGAGCTGAGCACACGTGCTGGGTATTGTGTGCATGTATTGATACTTAGTGTCTTCTGTTATAAACGGAAATTGTTCAAATGAGATTTTTACTTCCCCACCCCCCATCGATCAATGTTGGGACACTCTGGCAAGCTGCAGGAGCCACTGGCCTTGGTCAACATTGTACGGGGGAGTGGGGGTGACACTTGTCCGTTAATCACACGCAAGTGTTCCAAGACTTTTTTCCAGGATTGCAGGTCAAATAATGCCGGATACCACAGAAATCAATGCTCTTTATTATGCTGACGATATTGTTGTAATGGCTGATACTATAGGTGGTCTCAATAAACATATTAAATCGATCCAGGATTTATGCAAAACTTGGGGGATGAAGGTTAATATGAGCAAAACTCAAATTATGGTTTTCCGTAAAGGAGGCCCGATTAGCCGCAATGAAAAGTGGACTTATAATGATCACCCTCTCGATATTGTGTCAGAATATAAATATCTGGGCCTTACATTATGAACTGGCAATGCATGGGGGAAATCATCGAGACATCTTGCAGATCAAGCTTCCAAAGCTCTTAATATTCTGAGAAAAACAATGTATGCTGTTAGTCATATGTCGTATGATTCCTATTTTAAAATCTTCGATGCTGCTATTTTACCCATTTTAACATACGGCTCAGATATATGGGGTTTTAAGCGTTATGAATGTCTGGAAAAAGTTCAATACAAGGCCTGCAAGCAGTTTCTACAAATCTCTCAAAAATCTACAAATAATGCAGCAATTGGCGAGTGTGGCAGATATCCGATTTACAGTTAAGCCCACAATTATTCATACCCCTTGAAAAATATGTGTTTTTTGCGTTTTTCTCATATCTATACCAGCTGGAGTGGTGGAACTTTTGCTTTACACTAAAGACAATTAGTCTGCAAGTACAAATCAATATATTTGGGCTCAACATTTTTTGCACAACAATAGAATTGAACAAGAATTGTGTTTTTATGCCTGTCCAAAATTATTCATACCCCATACCAAGTCTCAGGATTGAGGCCACATTTTGTGATAATACACATGTTTTTGACATTCCAAACATTATTTATATTGTGTGATAGGCTTTTATATTGTTATGCAATTATTCCATACAATGTGGATGCATTACAAATGTGTCCTATTGAATGTACAGTGAGGGATATTATAGGACAACACTCTAGCTCTTTGATAGCATGGCGAAGGGGATCAAATAACTCAGTGAGGACCTTTTTTGTGCATTGTGAATGCTCACAAAGAGGGGAAAGCCTGCAAAGCTATTTTGAAGCAATTTCAAGTGCCAAATTCCACCATAAAAAGCATAATTAGGAAGAACAAGACAGTTAAAATCAGTTAAAATCAGTTAAAACCCTGAAGAACACGGTCGGAAGCCAACAGTGTCCCCTTGTTAGACAAGAAAAGTATGGTGAAAGGCCAACAACAATCCACATATCACCGTCAATGCTCTCCTGAACAGCCTTGGTGAGTCTTGGACCAAGATATTAAGGCAGACACTCCAGCAGACATAGTACACAAGAGTTCTCCACGGACTCCGACCAAGAAAGACTCTACTCCTAAAAAGAGACTATGAGAAACTCATCTAGCATTTGCAAGAGCACTTCTGGACAAAGATCCAAGTTGTTGGTCTTCAGTGTTGGGGTTGCTTAAGATGCAAGACAAGTTTCTCTGTGTCTCTTTTAAGGAGTAGAGTCTTTCTTGGTCGGTCTCCATGGAGACCTCTCATGTGCCATATATGCTGGAGTGTCTGCCATGATATCTTGGTCCAATAATTGCCAGGGTTGTTCAGGAGAGCATTGATGGTGATCTGTGGATTGTTGTTGGCCTTTCGCAATACTTATCTTGCCAAACAAGGGGACACTGCTGGCTTCCGACTGCATCCTTCAATGTTTTTTAGTGAGTTGAACGTCTTGTTCTTCCTAATTATGTTTTGTGTGGTGGATTCTTGCACTTGGAATTGTTTCGAAATAGCTCTGTAGCCTTTCCCCTCTTTGTGAACATTCACAATATGCACAAAACAGTTATTTGATCTTCTTCAACATGCTGTCAAAGAGCTAGAGTGTTGTTCTATAATATCCCTCACTGTACATTCAATAGGACACATTTGTAATGCATCCACATTGTATGCACACATCATGGGATAATTACATAACAATATAAAAGCCTATCACACAGTATAAAGAATGTTTGGAATGTCAAAAACATGTGTATTATCACAAAAAGTGGCCTCAATCCTTAGACTTGGTATGGGGTATGAATAATTTTGGACAGGCATAATAACATAATTCTTGTTCAATTATATTGTTTTGCAAAAAATGTTGAGCCCAAAGATATTGATATTGATTTGTACTTGCAAACTAATTGTCTTTTGTATAAAGCGAAAGTTCCACCACTCCAGCTGATATAGATATGAGAAAAACGCAAAAAACTCATATTTTCCAGGGGGTATGAATAATTGTGGGCTTAACTGTATGTATACTCTATATTTTGTTTTCTGGGCATTATTAAATGGTTTTTTCCTCTTCAATATCCTCCATTAAATAAAACATACATAAATGACCATTTTGGTTGACCATTAACCATGGTGGTGTATATAGTGTTGAATCCCACCGATTTTTAAAAATAGATACAATTATTTTCCTCAAAATTTTCCTGCGATCACAAGGAGCAACACAATACAATGTGAGTCAAAATATTCAGGTCCCGATTTCACCAATTTTTTAAAACCAGTTCAAATACAAAAAATAACACTTTTAATGAAATACTCCGCACGAACACATACATAACTAACTATTGAGCACACATTAGGCAAGTATATCACATAGAAAATAAATGTAGTATAATCTTGTTATCATTAAATTTGGTCAATGTAGTCAATCATGCGCAGGATTTGCCAAGCGGTGGGCAAGGATATATTCAATTTTGCGCCCACAGATAAATATTAGCCTCACAATTTGCGCCAATTTGGAACTGATCAAACTATAGTTGACTTTTTAGATATTGCAAACTACTCTTTTCTATTCTTTCAGAAATTACACACCATAGATTGTACACACATTATATTAATTATACACAGAATATTATAAGTCAAAGACAGAACAAGATTTTAACGACAATACTCATAGCTTTATGAGTATATCGTAAGTATTGAAATCTTTTAACTACGCTAAAAAAATATAATTAAAAATGATTTTTAGTAGGTTTTTTTCTTAACTTCGTTTGTTTATTTTATTTTAGATTTAACGGTTTCGTATGATTCTTTACAAACCTGTTTGGCACTGAGCTCCAACCAAACCCTGCGGGCACAAGCACAATCCATTCCATGTACAAACTCCTCCATTTCGACATAAGGGAACACATAGTGCTGAAAATAATACAAAGACTTTTTTAAACTTAGTGAATTGAATACAGTTCGTAGGTATTTCGCTATATACGGTGGTCTCATAACATATTGGCTGTACCATATTTGGAGGCGATCATTTATGGCGAGAGCAATATGATACAGCATACATTATTAGACCACCGTATACAGGGTGAGTCAAAATACCAAAAAATAATACTATTAATGAAATGCACCGCACATACATAACTGTTCAGCACACATAAGGCAATGATATCACATAGAAACTAAATGTAGTATAATCTTTTCATCATTAAATGTCGTCAATTTAGTATTTTTTTTATCTTAACATGATTCACCAAATCATTCATGTCTTATATAAAAAATAAACAACAGAAGCGGGGAAAAAACAACAAACAAATTTTAGAAAATGTATGTACAGATTAAGAAATACAAGCCCGATTGCCAGATTCGGTCATTCATTTCGTAGAGACAATTTTCCTTGAAACTGATTAAAACAATGAACTTTTTTGCAATTGTTCCTTACGAATTGACACTTTAAGGGGCATGAAGAGATGTGGTGGAGGCTGCGTATGATAATTTTACAATTGTATGATCATTCATGATAATTTTACAATTGTATGATAGTTTTACATTTGTATTACTAGGGTGGGCAAAATTCAAAAACGAGTAAATTCTGTGGCCATTTTGGCTGCTGAAAATAAATCTGGCAAGCGTTTTGGCTGCAGATGAATTTTTTAGTTGGTTCCGTAGACTTTTATGGTTTGCATGTAAAGTAAATGGTGAAATTTGACCATTTCAAGCATCCCTCTAGAATTTAAAGTTCTGCTCAAATTATTTGGTCAAACTCTCGCATACAGATGCTTTTATATTTTATATATTGAATTGTGAAAAACAAAACTTTAACAAATATTTTCTAAAATGCTTTCAGTGGGCGCAAAGCAGTAAATGTAATAGCCACTATGTTGAGTGAGTACAATTAAGAAAGGACATTGTGTGTATCTCTATTCATAGGATGTAACTACGCTGCATGCTTTGGGTGTAGTCTTTTGTATTTCCCACCATTTATCCTAAACCAAATACTGCCCTCCTATTGTGTCTGCTATTCTTCAAAAAGGCTTGTTCACTGAAGCATACCACAATAGGATGTAGGTATTCATTTTACTCAAGTGGTATTATCATGAACATCCTATGAATTAAGAGATGAGCTCATGGTCTGCTTTCTTATGTCCTTTTTGCCGAGACGCCGAAACGTTGAGGCATATTAGAAGTCACAACTAATGTGTCTTCACGGAGACTAAGGGAGGGGTGTACACGGTTATAGAATCATTCGAAAGTGATATAATCCTTTGAAAAAAGCTTCATGAGACCCGTATATCGGAGCTAATAATATAATGAGATGTGACGAGAGTTTCTACAATTATTTCGCAGAGATTCTCATTCATTTGCTAAATAATATTTCTACAAGATTGCTTCAAGTCTGCCAACCTTACCGAACTCTTTACTTTTAGCGATATACAATGATCACTGATTTGGGTTTAATGACATACTTTCGATGTTTATGTCCAATTGGAGAATATGTGAGTGCAGTGCTTGGCCCGTCAGCAACAGTCCCGACAGTGTGAGACGGTAAATGATTGGATACAAATTGTGCATAGTGATACAACCAACCAATTAAAGTACGTACCAATGAAAAGGATTGTATCAAAATTTGGCGCGAAAGTGTTAGCATAGACATTTATAGATTTGAACCTCTGATTTGACGAGCCAACGAGACATCCCTTTTTCTACACGTTCATTTTGCACCGTTATTGAAGTGTCAAAAGTCATTTTAAAGGGGGAAAGACTTGTGTATTGACTTTTGATTTGTTTTGAGTCCAATTAGATGCCACCAGGAAAGTTGAGAAGATATCCAGGGCCTGCCTGGGCTGGCACACTGTGTTTTATACTACATGGAGTAAACCCTGTACCGGGTGTCCCTAAAAAAGGGTGCACGTGTTTACCCAACTTGTTGACTATGAAGTTCTAACATTTGGTATAAGATGTTGACATATATTGAAAGACTAAACACCTGGCTTTCAGATGCTGCTTATTTTAACTGATTCGGATCTGTCAATCCTGAGATATGGTCAATTAACTAGAGCTACCCATAATCGATGTTGTGCCACTTTACAGTTTCAAAGGGTTACTCCTAAGATACAACTTCCACTTGTACGATTGCCCTTCACCAGTGTTATGCAAAATAACATTTTTGTATTGAGATTAAATAGGTTTAAATAATAGAATGAGTGCCTGTGTATCCAGGCAGAACTGAATAATAAAGATGTTTGTTACATGATTCGAACCAGTCCTTTTGACGAGGTTTCACAAAATCGTTATTGGGCCTACATTTTCAAAGCAAGACAGACGTCTATATGGCTGGGTGCGGCCTCAAATCATTTGATAAGGGGGTTCATGGTCTTAAAATATCATGAAACGAGAAGTCCACCAGAAGTCACCGGAGAGTTTGCCATTCATTTCCTAATAACACTCACGTACCATCTAGGAATACACCTGTACAAAGGAGTATTGGAAATACTTGGTAGATGGTATACAAGCACCAATATGGATAAAGAACATTCTGGAAGACTAAGATATGAAAAGTGGCAGGACACAGAACACATTAAAACGTGCGGCCTGCACTTCAGAGGGATCCCAGAATAACAGCTCGTTGAAATCCCTTACCACATATGCCAAGGACATCATTTTTGTTGTCGATTTTGGGTAGCTTTGATAAATTGGTTATATCTCAGGATTGACAAATCCAGATCAGATCAAATAAACGGCATCTGAAAGCAGAGTGTTTTCCCTTTCCGTTTGTATTACCATATTACATCAATCTTTAGGACTTCGTGTTCAACAAGTTGCGCAAACATGTGCACCCTTTTTTTTAGGGACACCCTGTATAATAACACGCTGCACTTTGACTGCCAGTTGGCTCTCGAGTCCTATTATAGTGTGCCGCGCGCCGCGTAAGTAGCCGGCGTGGATTTGGACAATCGACTAGTCGAGCGGTTTGTGTTTCGTATTATTTGGCAAAATAAGGCCTGCAAGTTGCAACGTCCCTGTTTGTTTACTAATGTTAAGCTTATAAATAAGCTTAATTACTTTCTTAACTGACTTGTTATTATGACTATGGCGCTCTCCAGTGAATCTCCCCCCATTGATACCATTTGGTCCAGATAAGGTTAGACATGATGATTTTGTTGGTGAAAATTAAAGTAGGCCTATCTCTTTGAAAATGGAATACTAGTACATGGAAACAAAGTACTTTTCTATAAAAAAAAAATGATGGTTGAACCTTCATGGACTTAATAAGCCAATGTTCAACCATGTCTGCAGCTGCAGGCTGCAATAATCTCAAAGTTATAACCAAAAGTATTTTGCCTCATATTGCTATACTAAAAATTGGTCAAGTCATGCACATTTTTAACAATTTAGCTTTAAGCTTTACTTTCCTGATGTCCAGTTGCTTGTATGTGGATATTCATACATCGATGAACATCCCCCGGGAAATATCCCAGCCCAATTATTTTGCTACCAAATTTTCAAACAAAGGGCGCCCTCTATAATATGAACATCCCTATTAGGTGAGCTTTTCTACTTTGGCGTCTCGGCCAGTTTTTTAGAAGACCTTGTTTGAACTCTGCTCATTGACATAGTGGCTATTCTATTCACTGATTTGCACACGCTGATAACATTTCTGTAAAATTAAAGTTTTTCACAATTCAGCACAATTATTATGATATTTTTCTTTTGCCATTATTTATGGACAGTACAAAAGCATCTCTATGTGATATCTGACAAAATAACTTGAGTAGAACGTTATTTTTCAGATTGATGCTTACAATTGTCCAATTTTACCATTTACTTTACATGCAAAACATAAAAGTCCACGGAACCAACTCAACAATTTATCTGTGGCGAAAACACTTGCCAGATTTGTTTTTAGCACCTAAAATGGCCATAGATAGAATCAACTCGTTTGAATAGAGATTTGCAAAAAGCGTGTTCATTTGCCCACCCCTAGTATTTCATGTATGAACTTACACCTAAGGATTAAGAAAAATCAGCCCTCTTTGTACACCAAAAAGTCGATTCAAAAATGCTGGTTGAGCCGTAACCAACATTTTACGTATGTTGGTACCCCAAATTTAATACCACTTCCACATACCACTTCTCTTCTTTTATTATGCTAATTTAATTTTCACAGTATACTCATATTTTTGCCTACATATTCTCACACTTGTCTGTCTTTACCATTCTACCATGATACACTGATGATGAAATAAATCGAAAGCTTTCTAGCTCTGTCTGACCTGTTAACAATTTGTTGTTTATCCTATATTCGTATGGCATCTTTAATTAAAAGATCCAGGTCACTATTTTTGCCTGTACCTGTCTACAGTCTAATGTTTGTCTTCACCAACTTTTTTACGTATGGTTAGGGGTGGTATTCCAACATATTTAAACACTGTTTTACCCAAGTTTGCTGTGTTATTGTGAGTAGAAACAACAATAATGGCAATGTTTAATGTACTTCTTGAATTCTGAAGTGAATTAATTAAAAATAAAGACATGACTTCGTGTTCCTTTAACATAACATATGGTAAGTGTTTCATAATAAATTAATAGAATACTTCTTACATGTCTGGCACTCGTCACCCGTGTAGCCTGGTGGACATTGACAAGTACCGCTAGATACCACACAGAAACCTCCATTTTCACATGATGAAGGGCAAAGTGCTGTACAGAAGACAAAAACGTGAAGATCATGATGATGGTATATTTAACGGTTGTTTACCCACCTATAATATACGATAATAGAAGAAGCCATAGTCACATATGAAGTGTGAAACTAGTGTTGCGCGTAGAGATAAATGCCCTATACCAACCTATTACTGTACAGGGCGGACTATGGCTTCCTTAGAGACCATAGCTCCTTCTACACCTGTTTATAAATACTCTGTTCAAAATTACTAAACAAATATTAAAAAGTATTTACATTATAGAACGAAATTGGCTTTTGTTTATTTCAACTTAAACAGTATGCAAATCAGAACTTGCATAAAAACAACCACAAACTGATGGAATTCCCAAGTTGACGGAATCATTTAAATTTGTATGATAGTGTTTATCGGCTGTTGCACTATACAAACCCTTAGATATGCCCGCAGAAGTGTGTTAATTCTAATTTTAATTCCTCTACATCAAATGCATACATTAACACACGCTTCGTAGCCCTACCGTTCGCAATTCTCAGCGGAACAACCACCCCCATCTGTATATACATATACAATTGTTCTTAAAATTGAAACTGAACCTTGGGTTTACATTATAAATGAAAAATATAGAAAACAGTTCTTACATGTCTGGCATTGGTCACCTGAGTAGCCGGATGGACACTGACAAGTACCGCTAGATACCGCACAGAAACCTCCATTTTCACATGACGGAGGGCAAAGTGCTGTACAGAAGACAAAAACGTGAAGATCATGATGATGGTATATTTAACGGTTGTTTACCCAACTATAATATACGATAATAGAAGAAGCCTTAGTCACGTATGAAGTGTGAAACTAGCAACCTATTACTGAACAGGGCGGACTATGGCCCCATTATGAACTATGGCTCCAGGAGGGAATATGGCTCCAGGAGGGATTATGGCAACGGTTTATCAACATTCTGTTAACAGGTTTTAACAGTTATTCTTAAAATAATAACTGAACAAAACATATTTTGTTTATTTCAACTTAAACAGTATGCAAATCAGAACTTTCATTAAAACAACCACAAAGTGCTGGAATTCCCGGGTTGACGGAATCATTCAAATGTGTACGATAGCCTAAATATGGAGTGTAAATCGGCTGTTGCACTGTACAAACTCATAGACATGCCCGCAGAAGTGTGTTAATTCTAATTTGAATTCCTCTACATGGTATACTAAATGCAAAATAAACGCTTCGGAGCCCTACCGTTCGCAGCGGAACAACCACCCCATCTATATGTATAATGTTGTTCTTAAAATTGAAACTGAACCTTGGGTGTGTTTACATTATAAATGAAAAAATATAGAAAATAGTTCTTACATGTCTGGCATTGGTCACCTGAGTAGCCGGATGGACACTGACAAGTATTTGTAGATTCCATGCAGAAGCCTCCGTTTCCGCATCCATTGGGGCAGGGTTCTGGACGAAAGCACAAAGAAAACAACCACAGGGACTAAGAATATGACAATAATGACGATGGTAAACGCTACAACTCTTTTCGTCCTCGTCTTCTTCAGGGAACAGATCTAGTTCTGTAACCTTCTAAGGGCTCTTGCTCAAACACAAGTAGAGGAAAGCTTATATTGTTAAAAGGATTGACAAAGGATCGGTGATTAACACCTCACTGAATAGGTAATTCAAGTACCCATTCAGTCAGGTGTTAATCGCCGATCCTTTGTCAATCCTGTTAACAACTATATTAAAAATGATCGCGCTTTCCCCGCTCTTTCCTCTACTTGTGTTTGGGCAAGAGCCCTAACTGATTTTCAACCCCCCCCCCCCCCCCCCCCCCCCCCACCCCCCATATGAAAAAACCTAGCTACGCCACTGATTTTGACCACTATTATTTTGAGGTGTCCTAGTGTGGATAATCTTGGATCCAAAACATAATAATGATGGAGAAAAAAATTGAAATCCCTCTGTACGCACTCTGGGTTTACGCACATACGCTCAAACCATGATGACTATTGACTATGTTCACTGTTAATCCCAAGGTTATGATTGATTTTTCGCAAAGGGACAAAGTCCGACTGACTTGAATTTGCTTGGAATGTTTGCGCTAAGGTCCTTAATTCGTCCGGGCTAAATGAAAAAAGTTTTGAACTCTAGTAAACTTTGTTTAAGCTTAGACTTGTTATACTATCAATCTGATTGGTGTTCTGCCTAAGGGTATTTCTAACCAAGCATGATATAAAATTGGATGATTTACGCCCAATATGTATCAGTCTTGCTATGAGTTTTAAAATATTGTGCTCGACTGCGTCTCGCCCTATAGCTTTAAAAACTCATAGCTCGACCAATACATATGGGCTTAATCTATATGATCATCATGACGTATACTCCCAAAATATGTCTTTAGGACATGGCATGAAACTTAAAACACTTAAGGTCAATAGTAAAGATCAGTGAAAAACACAAAGACAAGGCAAATATAAAGTCAATCGGGTCTGATTTCAATCAATCGTGTTGCATCATATCTTGATGAGACCAAAGTCAGGCATTGCCTAGGGGTCAAATGTCAGGAAAGGGAATTCGCAACCCTTAGCTACTGACGAGATACTTTTAGATTCAAGTTCTTAATAAGAAGTTACATACATTTTGATATGCAATTGAGCAAATGTTTTAATTTACCACCGGCCCTGAAAATGGTCACGCCCTACTGTATTTTACCGTCATTTGCGCATGCGTTGTGAGATTTTCCTTGCCAGCGCTTTCCTCCCCCTTTCGGATTTCGCGGGCTCTTGCGTGGCGTTTCCTCTTGTGGCCATTTAGTGTTATGCCGTTAATGCGAGAGGTCGGTGTTGTTCGTGCTAGAGGTGAAAAAATGTCCCCACTCTCCCAACATTAAGGTTGTACAAGGTTAGCCACAGGGATCTGTAGAACCTTGGGCAGTGTTATATTTTGTCAACATACAAGTTGTGATTTTAAATTGCTATTTCAATCGTTTTGTTTATCGTTTTGGTTATCGTTTGGTAATAAAGGAAACATCTCGCAGAGGGGATATCTATAGATTTAATATTATGATTTTTTTGTTTAAAATGTTCCGATAAATTCTAATACTATATACCGGGTGTCACTAAAAAAGGGTGCACGTGTTTACCCAACTTGTTGACCATGAAGTTCTAACATTTGGTATAATGTGATGTTGACATATATTGAAAGACTAAACACCTGGCTTTCAGATGCTGCTTATTTTATCTGATTCGGATCTGTCAATCCTGAGATATGGTCAATTAACTAGAGCTACGCATAATCGATGTTGTGCCACTTTACAGTTTCAAAGGGTTACTCCTAAGATACAACTTCCACTTGTACGATTGCCTTTCACCAGTGTTATGCAAAATAACATTTTTGTATTGAGATTAAATAGGTTTAAATAATAGAATGAGTGCCTGTGTATCCAGGCAGAACTGAATAATAAAGATGTTTGTTACATGATTCGAACCAGTCCTTTTGACGAGGTTTCACAAAATGGTTATTGGGCATACATTTTCAAAGCAAGGCAGACGTCTATATGGCTGGGTGCGGCCTCAAATCATTTGATAAGGGGGTTCATGGTCTTAAAATATCATGAAACGAGAAGTCCACCAGAAGTCACCGGAGAGTTTGCCATTCATTTCCTAATAACACTCACGTACCATCTAGGAATACACCTGTACAAAGGAGTATTGGAAATACTTGGTAGATGGTATACAAGCACCAATATGAATAAAGAACATTCTGGAAGACTAATATATGAAAAGTGGCAGGACACAGTAACACATTAAAAACGTGCGGCGTGCATTTCAGAGGGATCCCAGAATAACAGCTCGTTGAAATCCCTTACCACATATGCCAAGGACATCATTTTTGTTCCTCAGCCTCTTTTAAACAATTCTGGTCAAATTCACACCCCAATGTTTCAAGACGATTGATGCCCATGGATAGACCAATGTTTGTATCGTTTTGACGCTCATATTCATTGTTTCTGTAAAAGTGGCACAACGTCGATTTTGGGTAGCTTTGATAAATTGGTTATATCTCAGGATTGACAAATCCAAATCAGATCAAATAAACGTCATCTGAAAGCAGAGTGTTTTCCCTTTCCGTTTGTATTACCATATTACATCAAACTTTAGGACTTCATGGTCAACAAGTTGCGCAAACATGTGCACCCTTTTTTAGGGACACCCTGTAGGTATATGAATATTTTAGGTTCATTACATGAATGAATATGAGTGATTTTATATGCAAATTCGGCTCCTTGGAAATAGGTCGGAGCATGAGTGTTTTCTTATCAATAATATGTTATGAACTGGTACTGAAATTCACATGCAAAGATTGCGTGACAAATTTCTATAAAATATTGAGATTGAATAGACTCTATTTTGGCTTTATTTCAATTCCCACATTTTGATCAAATTCAATGAGGTATGGGGTTTAAGTCATTGTCTAGGTTTTCCTTCGAATTTGTTAGAAGTCTCGACGAAGTCAGGAGCGGGACATTTCAGCCTGCTCCCGCGATAGGTTTAAACCTCACATTTTGATTGACTTATGCATGTTATACTTGGGGTCGTGCAGCTGGATCGCGCGACCCCAGCGATTGGTTGAAAACAAATTTGTAATAATCCTCTCATTGGATGTTATGAATTGAATGATTTGACGCCAAGTTATACATAAATGCGACCTCTTGCTTGGGATGGCATGGTGACGTCCGTAAATTAGTTGTCCTTGTTCCTTCAAGTCATTTCCAAGGTGCGGTGGTAATTAATGGTTACGAAGGTTTGCATGGATTATGAGTGGTGCAACATTGCATTGTGTTTTGAGTAACGGATTTTCAACTAATACGATTTCAGAATTAGAAGAACCTTTTTCGGTTACATCTATATATGTTATTGAATACATACCACGTGTAAAGGTATTAATGGAGTCAATAAGCAACCCAGTGGACGAGCCATATTGTATCAGAGTAATCATAGCACGGTCTATATCATCAGCTGTTGTGGGTGAATCAGACTCCAAAGTCACAGTGTACACGACAATAATACTTCCAGGTAAAAAAGAAGTTATCTTAGTGGTGAAAACACCTGACAGAGGTCCTATGAATTGGTTAAACTATTACAAAATAGAAACGAAAGAAAACAAAGCGGGATACATTTAGACATGAAGGTGTCGGACCAACTATTCCACTCATAATGTTAAGTATTCATAGTCCCCTATCAGAATCCCGGGTCACAATCAGGGAATAAACAGAAAATGACTATTAGCATGACAGAGAGCACTAATGGTTACATTCAGTCGTTTATACCCAAAGGAAACGTATTACAAAATATATTGTCGCATTATTAGTTTGCAACCAGATTCCTCGTCTTGCAATACTGAAAGACTATTTCAAACCTTATGAATATATGCAATGCGTGCGACGAAATCAAATGCCGTCCTTTACTGGTACGCACAAATAAGCGCAGGTCACTAAACGGAGAACCAAATACCTTCGCGTAACCATTAGTAGCCCCGCGTATAAAGCGTATCAAATTCGATCACCCAAAACAATTCGCGTAATGTCACGAACGCATGGCATATTTGCATATCGCAGTAGTTACGCGACGTGTGAGTGGTTTGTAATGAGCGAAGCATGGTTAAATTTCCGTAAAATGTAACTTTTTAAATAATTAAGTAACGTCCGTATCATTAAATGACTATGACGGTTTAACATCAAGATATTGACTTTGATTATTTGTTTTGTCGTTAACTGTGAAAAAATCAAATATTTTACTTTGGAACCGAGGAATTTCGTGCAATTCCTCGGTTCCATCAAAATTGAAAAGTATTCTTCACAGTTGCCCATTAAACAACTCATACGCAGTCAGATCATTTTCATTTAACGAGAGAATTCTCAAACAAATTGCTATTTGTTGAGACTGAAAACTACAGACTATAGGGGATAGTTGACTCTCGAAATGATTGTGTAATGTTATAGAACACAGCAGACTTAATAAATAGAACTAGCGGGTAGAATATAACATGTTTACATCTAAAGCGTATGAAACCATACATATTTGGAGTGCTTACAATCTGAGGATTGAAATTATGGTAACTCGAAATCAAGCATATAGGGCTACAAATTATACAGGGTGTAACAATTTAAATGTAATACAAACTGATGTTTTTCTTTTTTTCTTCCATTGTCTAAATGCAGGACATATTTAAAGACTAGGCACGTTTTGGTTGTAATTGAATACATTACCCTTCCAACCAAATACAATATTAATTGGTCAGCTTATTAGGAAATATATTTACAGAGTGATCGAAATACGAAATTTTAAATACTGAAAAAATAACTAAATTATGCAAATACAAATTAGGAATAATTGCTTTTACATCAAAATCAGAGCCTCGATAACTCTTTCCAATTTTCAAGCAAGAACAATTTTGAAACCTAGACAAAAACGGATTTGTGACTATGCACCTGGTTCAACCTACTTCGTTAATCAGATTTGAAAATTAGTGAATTAGCTTAATTGATACTTTAAATAAATGATGTAAAGCATTGTTGCATCATTTATAACTAAACTGACATAATACTAAGAATTAGAAAGCTCTATTACAGGACAACGGTCCATTTCACCCATATATTAGACAATTATCTCCTCCTCCTCCTCCACTTCCTCCTCCTGCACTTTCTCAACCGCCCTGACAAATTATGCTTTAACACCGATTATATCCATGTATATACCACCCATTAACTTTACTAATCAATCGGCCGAGTGCACCAATGACGGGTAACTTAATAGGGAGGTAAGCTACCTCCCTAGTAGTTATGCTGTAACTGTAGCGTAACTTACTAAAGATGTAATTCTTAGAGCACAACTGGCGAATAACAACAGAATAGTAACTAGCGAGGTAAATAGCCACATTAATCAGCATCGTCCCCTTACAAAATTAATTGGCGCATATGCGAAGTGTTAACCTATAGGTTACTGTAAAATACTGACGTGAGTGGTCCTCCGTAATATTTAAAATGTGTCGTCACTCGCTAGGTCATAGGTGAGTGTACATAATTAACATAAGTAATCGCGTTGAGTCGACCTGCGTTCCGAACAAAAATGACGGTATTTTTTTGGCCAAAAATTTCGAATTTGTTCAACGCTTTTTCAAAAATAAGGACTATCAAGACATTACAAACATATTTTGGGCGAGGGGCACACACAAATATTGCACCAAAAAGCACAATTTTAATGAAAAACACAAGCACCCGATGCAAACAATTATATACAATTATAACACACCTCTTTACACTCATACTTCCGTGGCATGGATACCTTGTCCTTCGCCTGTTAACCGCAGGACCCCGGTTCGATTCCCAGACCACGCACGGCACGATATACTTTTTTTTCTTTTTCTTCTAGTTATACCCTTCCACTCACAATAATGTTGAAACTTCAGTTTTAATTAATAAAAACAATAATAAGTTTATTTATTTAGTCATTATTTAAGATCCTTGGACAATTATAGTACATTTTGGTCAAAATATGACGCAAAGTCGGTGCGATTAGTGTTTGAATGGGCAAAAGGAGTTGATCTAAATTTTGACTTAAAAAATCCCCAAATTGCATGAATGTATTTTCAAAATATAAAATATTTTAGCTTATGAGGGGTCACATTCCACTTCAAATATACATCCCCTGGGCATGCAAGCGAAATTGGTCTTTCAGCATCAGCGAATCATCCCCTCCAATGTTCACAACAAATTTACGCTACTGCTAGAATCGACTGACTTGTGGCATAAAATGTTATGCCCCAACTTACTCTTGGGTCCGGTCAGGTATAATATTTAGCGTAAATTACCCGCCAGTTACTAGCCTAGTAGCTTACCCGGCATTGGCGCTCTCAACATTTTGGGTTACGCCTCAGTTACTAGCGAGGTAGCGCTATTCTTCAGCTACCCGTCATTGGTGCACTCGGCCGAATATCCCATATACTTATAAGCAATGACCTACCCAGATACTCTAAATATTATCATATGTATCTCATGAGACATGAAATAACCCATATTGTGCACATACTAGTAATTCAGTAGGCCTAGGATTTTAGTTTTATAGTGGGGTCTTAGTTGCTATGGCGGAAGCGGGGGGGGGGGGGGGGGGGGGGGGTAAAAAAATGATTCGTCGTTGGACCCATACGGACTTGCACAGCGAATTTGAAGTTAATCGAAGGTACGGAAAGGAAGAAAACATCTTAGGACGAAATGTTGCGATTCCGTATTATATAGATAGCTGGGAATTCATAGTAACTTTGTACAAATAATGCATGGCGAGAAACACCTATTACCTGTTAAAAGTGATTTAAGTCACTTATGCTGAGGGTCGTTTCTCAGCACGTATATTACAGGAAGGGCCTATTACTCTGTAGGTAACATAATCTAAATTTAATACACATACCAACGGCATGATGTATCCTAGTATTGCTTCTCGTGCTACAGATCCTAGATCATTAAGATCTGGAATGAAGACAGCAGGCACTCCGTCAATGGACACTATGGCTAGTTGTCCTTCTATGGTAAATGTTGGAACTCTAGAGGTAAAACTAAACGCTAAAAATATAATAAAAGCAGTCAGTGTTTTATGTAGTAGGTTATTTTTCTTGGCATACTTTTTATAGGTATTTTATTAGTTTTAATCTGCGTTGAGTTTAAACTATCATGACAAATGATAGACCTTTCTTATCGTCATGATCGTGTGTCACGTTGCGTTATCATAATTCAACGGATATTGCGGCTGGCTGCGACGCATTGCATTAAAGCTGACGTTCTCCAATTTTGTTCACACGGCGCCGGATTGCATGTGGTAACCTACGTTGATCCAGGTTGAACTACGATGAATTGGATTAATCGCTGTACATTACGGCAGAAGTTAGGCACCGAAAAGCACGGCAAATATCGCATATAGTGTGAACGAAACTTTATATTTTACGGTTTTGTCTAATTCGGTACAAACCTGATTGGCACTGAGCTCCTATGAAACCTGGTGGGCACGAGCAAATTCTATTCCCAGCACACAACCCTCCATTTTGGCTTAAAGGAACACATAGTGCTGAAAATAATACATGAACAAACTTTTTATTTAGAGAATTTAAATACATTCGTTAGTACAGCCTAATTATGAGACTCCCGTATGAACAAAACAGGAACTATATTTGATTCTAATTTCTATTTAGTTTATTGATTATTTTTATATTTTATCGTGAAATGTCGCTTTTTGTTGTTTTATTTTAATCCAACTATAATAAACTTCCCTTTGACAAACTCTGCAACTCCACAGAGTTGCTTACCGCCTACTTATCTGCTTCGAAAAAAGTGTTAATTTGTACATGTACGCGATGCCACTCTACGTCATTGCTTACTGTGTGATTACGCAGTAAAAGGGTGGAGTGTGTGTGCGTATGTTTAGGGTGGGAATCGGGGATACACACACACACTCTACCGTCCAATCGGGGATACACCTGCAATAGGGGATATCCCCAATCTCTAGATAGGTGCAAATTACTGCAAATCACGTCACAGTGCTATCCAATAGGGGACCCCTATTAGCATGCACCATGTGCACCCCCTGTTAGATAGTACGATGTCCTATACACAAAAAAATACACACAAAATGGCGGAAAATGTCCACAATCCGCCCGGTAGGAGTCATTACAGATTCCCTGACGATGCCGATACTGGGTGTTCCAGTATCGGGCGATACTAGTAGAAAACAATATATGTGATCTAAAGTACACTTATTGAACGATACTGGTACATAATTATGTGAACGATACTGGTACATAATTATGTGAACGATACTCGGTGTTCCATTATCGGATGATACTAGTACAGTCCAGAATCTGGGACACCCAAAGAGCTATACAAAATATAGGGATATGTCAACGAAGATTATGATGGAAGTATGTTCAAAAATAATGTTACCAACCAATGCTATAGACTATAGAATGACAACAAACTGTTTTATCATAAAAAATACAAAATATTACTTACATATCTCGCATGTGTCACCCGTGAACCCTTGTAGACAATGACAAGTATCGATCATGCAGAATCCTCCATTGAGACACACCGGACAAAGCGCTAAACAAACAACACATAATATGGCAATGATGCTATTAATTAAACAAAATGTTCCTATAGTTAATTCACGACAATTATTATCAACAAACATTGGCCATTTCATGCCATTTGAATGCAATGGATGTAAATTGCCCGTGGCGTAGCTGATATTTTAAAGTTATATATTAATATGGATGTAGTATTCGTGGTTAGATTTGACATGAAGATGTCTCAAGTTCACAGGTTATTATATATCCTTGTTTTATCCTAAACCAACACAATAGTACTTACATATCTCGCATGTGTCACCCGTGAACCCTTGCAGACAATGACAAGTATCGATAAAGCAAATTCCTCCATTTAGACACGTCGGACAAAGTGCTAAACAAACAACACATAATAATTATGGCAATGAAGATGATGCTATTAATTAAACAAATTGTTCCTATAGTTAATTCACGACAATCAATATCAACAAACATTGGCCATTTCATGTCATTTGAATGCAAAGGATGTAAATTGCCCGTGGTGTAGCTGCTATTTTAGAGTTATATATTGATAAAGAAGTATGTATGATGGATGGAGTATTTCGTGGTTAGATTTGACATGAAGATGTCCCAAGTTCTTAGAACACAGGTTATTCTATGTCCTTGTTTCATCATAAACCAACACAATAGTACTTACATATCTCGCATGTGTCACCCGTGAACCCTTGCAGACAATGACAAGTATCGATCATGCAGAATCCTCCATTGAGACACGACGGACAAAGCGCTAAACAAACAACACATAATATGGCAATGAAGATGATGCTATTAATTAAACAAATTGTTCCTATAGTTAATTCACGACAATCGATATCAACAAATATTGGCCATTTCATTTGAATGCAAAGGATGTAAATTGCCCGTGGCGTAGCTGCTATTTTAGAGTTATATATTAATAAAGAAGTATGTATGATGGATGGAGTATTTCGTGGTTAGATTTGACATGAAGATGTCTCAAGTTCTTAGAACACAGGTTATTCTATATCCTTGTTTCATCATAAACCAACACAATAGTACTTACATATCTCGCATGTGTCACCCGTGAACCCTTGCAGACAATGACAAGTATCGATCATGCAGAATCCTCCATTGAGACACACCGGACAAAGCGCTAAACAAACAACACATAATATGGCAATGAAGATGATGCTATAATTAAACAAAATGTTCCTATAGTTAATTCACGACAATTAATATCAACAAACATTGGCCATTACATGTCATTTGAATGCAATGGATGTAAATTGCCAGTGGCGTAGCTATTCTAGAGTTATATATTAATAAAGAAGTATATATGGATGGAATATTTCGTTGTTAGATTTGACATCAAGTTCTTAGAAAACAGGTTATCATATCTCCCTGTTTCATCATAAACCAACACAGTAATGTAGTACTTACATATCTCGCATGTGATACCCGTGTACCCTTGCGGACACTGACACGTATCGATAAAGCAAATTCCTCCATTTAGACACGTCGGACAAAGTGCTAAACAAACAACACATAATATGGCAATGATGATGATGCTATTAATTAAAGAAAACTGTTCCTATAGGTTATTTACGACAATACATACACACGTTGGCGATTTCATGTCATTTATAAAGGTTATTTGTATACTGGTGTAGATTTAGCAAACTAAAGGGTGTATCAGAATGAACTGTACCGAGGCAATATGATATATTACGGTATGAATTCGATGGATATTGTTCAAACCGTATATATCTCGCGCAGACGCCCAGCATTCACTGATAAGAATTTTAAATTGTGAAAATCGGACATTTCTGATGGAAAATACAGATTTTCTAGTAAAGATGGTAGATTTCAATTTTGATCGAAATTATCAATTTTACAAATCTGTGAAATTACTAACCCTACCTGAGATATCAGGTAAATCAATTTTGATTTTTAATCCGCAAATAAACCGGGATTTGTTCTACTTGAGTGGTTTGCTTATGTGGTGTGGCTAGATTGTTTGAAATGTTGGGGGTAGTGGTAGAGAGGATTGATTGAAATTGAAAACACCTTTTTCATCGATTTTCGATTATGTCTTGCCACACGAGAACAAAAGAGATATCTCAATGAAATTAACATATAATATAGGAAACATGTTCACCTTTATATTTCAGATTTTTAAATTTAAAACAATAATCATTTTGTATTTTTTATGTATTTTAGAAACACGGTACTGTTTATTCTGATACACCCTGTATAGTGACGTGAATCAGTTACACGTACGCTTTTAATAGCAGCCTTTACAAAATGCGAATAATTATAATTTAAACTATGAGATACAAATACAAATACTTATATACAAATACATGTTTTCAGTATTAATATTATTGTTATCGAGAGAGTGTGATTAGACTTGCTAACGTGAGTGTGTGTTGATCAAATTGAAGAGCTTAATTATCAGTAGTTGAAGTTCAACGTAGGCCCATACACGGTTTGAGCAATTACTGGTTCATTAAAATATGAAGCCTCTAAATACACCGACGGTGGTATCATCTTTACCTCCGCCCATTTAACATGAATCCAGTAAATGTCAATTACCAGTGGCGTAGATATTTAAGGGTTATACATCTTGAGCGTGCATTGATACACTTGAAGAGCTGAATTTGTAGGAGCTTAATTTGTAGGGGTTTAAGTTCAATGTAGGTCCATACACGGTTTGAGCGTTTACTGGTTCGTAAAAGTGAATCCTCTATACACCGAAACGTGATATGGCCTTTCATTTAACATGAATGCAATAAATGTAAGTACCCGAGTCCTACATATTTTCGGGTTGTACATTAATAAAGTAGAGAAATAGATACTGTACATGGATTGCATATTTCAGGGTTTATAGATTGGCATAACTGTTTCTGAAGACAATGTCTTCAGTTGGTCCTTCAACACAGGTTATTGAATATCCTTGTTCCATCATAAAGATACACAATAGTACTTACATATCTCGCATGTGTCACCTGTGTACTCTTGCGGACACTGACAAGTATCGATCGTGCATAATCCTCCATTTAGACATGTCGGACACAGTGCTTAATAAACAACACATAATATGGCAATGATGATGATTCTCAGTCATAATCATACAAGAATGTTCCTATAGTTAATTCACGGAAATACATTTAAACACACGTTGGCGATTTCAGGTCATAGGTTATTTTGTCTATTGGAGTAGATTTGGCAAACTACATTAACGTGAATCAGTTACAAATATGCTTTTAATAGCAGCCTTTATAGAACGAGGATAATAATAATTTAAACTATGAGATAATACAAATACATGTTTTCAGTATTAACATTATTTTGTAGAGAAAGAGTGTGATTAGATTTGCTAACTTAAAAATGTGGGTTGATACAATTAAAGAGATTAATTATCAGTGGTTTAAAGTTCTATGTAGGGGGCACACGCGGTGTGAGCAATTACTGGTTCATACAAAAATGAAGCCTCTAAATACACCGACGGTGGTATTATCTTTACCTCCACCCATTTAACATGAATGCAGTAAATTTAAATTGCCCATGGCGTAGATATGTAATGGTTATACATAATACAGTATGTAGAGAAGTACGTATACATGGATGGAATATTTCCCGGTTAGATTGACATGACAACAATGTCTTAAAGTCTTAAAATTCTGGGTTTTACTTAACCCTAACCTCCTAAGTAACATTTTGAAGAATTTGTTTTTCAACGACAAAAAACGCGGACAAAAAGAGTGGCGCCGCCACCGGGGCTCGAACCCACAACCTCTCGGTTGCTAGACGAACGCTCTACCAGTGCGCCACGAGGGCCAACCATACTCGGCCCGACTATGTAGCCTGGGGCCATTATTTCATCGAAAAAGTGCCACGCCAGCTGGCACAGACAGACTTTACCGTGCACATTTGCGGCATTGAGGATGGTTAGGGTTAATAGAGCTTCATTTGTAGGTGTAAGATCAATGTAGGCCCGTACACGGTTTGAGCATTTATGGCTCATCAAAAGTGAGTCCTCTGAATACACCGAAAAGTGATATGACCTTTACCTCTGTTCATTTAACATGAATGCAATAAATGTAAATTTCCCGTGTCGTAGCTATTTTAGGGTTGTACAATAATACAGCATTACGTACACAGCGTGCACTGTTTTGCTCGCTTTACCGGACCAGAATATGGTGCGCTGAGCTAGGCCAATTACACTGGTTGCTACGAGATCAGCTTGAGTGCACACCGATGTATGCACATTTAACGCTTACCTGCACCAACACAATACCGAGTTATTGACCCTAGTATATGGTTCTAGCAACAGTGGACATAGTCGCTACAACCTGTTTTCATCAAATTAGTGCTTGACAATTTTGTCATGGATAGATACTGTGCATGGATCGATAGATTGGCATAACTGTTTCAGAAGACAATGTCTTAAGTTGATCTTTAAACACAGGTAATTGAATATTCTTGTTTCATGATAAACATACACAATAGTACTTACATATCTCGCATGTGTCACCTGTGTACTCTTGCGGACACTGACACTGATCGATAACGCAGAATCCTCCATTTAGACACAACGGACACAATGCTAAACAAACAACACATAATATGGCAATGATGATTATGCTAATAATTAAACACGAATGTTGCTAAAGTTAATTCACGAAAATACATATAATCACACATTGGCGATTTCATGTCATTTATAAAGATTATATTGCCTACTGGAGTACATTTGGCGAACTATAGTGACGTGAATCAGTTACAAGTAAGCTTTTGATAGCAGCCTTTACAGTACGCAAATATAATCTAAAATATGAGATACAAATACAAATAATTATAATAGGAATACATGTTTCCAGTATTAACATTATTTTTGGCGAGTGTGATTAGACTGGCTAACTTGAGTGTGTGTTGATACAATTGAAGAGCTTAATTATCAGTGGTCTCTTTACCTGACATTGACGCATTAATGCGTCAACACGACCTTTTTACATTTTACCCTATAACTCGTTAACCAAACATCGGAAGTATGGCAAACTATACCTTTTTGGAATCCTTGTGCTCAGCCGAACAATTTGGTATGCCTTTTAGTGTAATTGAAGGCATTTGAATTTTTGTGCCCCTGCATGGCGGCCATTTTGGATTTTGGGCTTACGGTATATTTGTCGTGCTGATCGTACACGATTCTGGTCGTTGCGCCATACCCGAATAACCCACTAATGCCCATCTCTTGAACGCATTTTGAAGGGCTCAAGTAGTATAGTTTTCATACAGGACTACTAAATATTTGTAAAAAAAGATGTTACAAAAATTGCATGCTGGGTAACGGTTACCATGGCAACCGCCACGATCGTCCGGTATCGTTGAAATTTTCACAGAAGTGTCCGGCCATTCATAAGCTTTCAGAATATATATAGTTTTACTACCTTACAGAGTCTCATATTCAAATTATAAGTTGATATTTACATGCATGTGCAAATTCACAATTTCTTCAAAAATTAATTTGTCAGGGAAAGAGTTTTAAGTTTAACGTAGGCCTATACACGGTTTGAGAGACTTACTGGTACATAAAAAAGTGAAGCCTCTATATAAATACACCGACGGTGATATTATCTTTATCTCCGTCCATTTAACGTGAAGGCAGTAAATGTAAATTACCCGTGGCGTAGATATTTAAGGGTTATACGTAATCACACACAAATCAATACATTTATAAAGTAGAGAAGTATTATAATATTACATGGATGGAATATTTTCCGGTTAGATTGGCATGACAACAATGTCTTAAAGTCTTGAAATTCTGAGTTTTGAATATTCTTGTTCCATCATAAACATACACAATAGTACTTACATGTCTGGCATGTGTTACCTGTGTACCCCGGCGGACACTGACAAGTATCGATAATGCAAATTCCTCCATTTGTACACGTCGGACAAAGTGCTAAACAAACAAAATAATATGGCTTTGATAATACTATTAACTAAAGAAGAATGTTACTATAGTTAATTCATGACAATACATATCAACAAAACATTAACGATTTGATATCCTTTTTAGCGGGTTATAGTGTCTATTGGAGTAGATTTGGCAGAATATAATGACCAGAGTCAGTTACAAGTATGCTTTTAAAAGCCTTTACAGAATGCAATCTTGAATTAAACTAGTATATATACTTTAATACAAATATATACATGTTGCAAGTATTATGAATATTCTGAGTTGCAGTGCACCAATTGAATGGACTTTCAGAGCTTTTTTGTTGAGAGTTAACAGTTTGATTTCACAATACTTTCCCCTCTATAATTATATAGCCCTCCCCCCCAAGTATTTATGAACACTCCCTAAATACACCGACGGTGGTATTATCTTTACCTCCGTTCATTTAACACGAATGCAGTAATTGTAAATTACCGGTGGCGCAGAAATTTAAGGGTTATACATTTATAAAGTAGAGATGGATGGAATACTACCCGGTTAGATTGGCATGACAACAATGTCTTAAAGTCTTAAAATTCTGGGTTTTGAATATTCTTGTTCCATCATAAACATACACAATAGTACTTACATGTCTGGCATGTGTTACCTGTGTACCCCGGCGGACACTGACAAGTATCGATAATGCAAATTCCTCCATTTGTACACGTCGGACAAAGTGCTAAACAAACAAAATAATATGGCTTTGATAATACTATTAACTAAAGAAGAATGTTACTATAGTTAATTAATGACAATAAATATCAACAAAACATTAACGATTTGATATCCTTTTTAGCGGGTTATATTGTCTATTGGAGTAGATTTGGCAGAATATATTGACCAGAGTTAGTTACAAGTATGCTTTTAAAAGCCTTTACAGAATGCAATCTTGAATTAAACTATTATATATACTTTAATATGTTGCAAGTATTATGAATATTCTGAGTTGCAGTGCACCAATTGAATGGACTTTCAGAGCTTTTGGTTGAGAGTTAACAGTTTGATTTCACAATACTTTCCCCCTATAATTATATAGCCCCCCCCCCTCCCCCCCCCCCCCCCCCCCCCCCCCGCCCCCAAGTATTTATGAACACTCCTTAAATACACCGACGGTGGTATTATCTTTACCTCCGTCCATTTAACATGAATGCAGTAATTGTAAATTACCGGTGGCGTAGATATTAAAGGGTTAAAGGTCAATGTAAGCCCATACACGGTTTGATCAATTACTGGATCATAAAAAAGTGAAACCTCTAAGGTGAAGGTACTAAAACCGAGTTAAACTCCCGCGGAATCTGAACTGTTATTTTGAAGAGTGATGTTTAGGTCAAATTAAAATCTTTTTTTAGATTAAGGTCTTAAAATATTAATAACAATGGGATCTGTCTGGCTAACTTATTGAAACCAGTCTCTGACATTTAAAAACAGAGTATTTCACATAGGAAGTTTGCAATTTCATCGGAAGTGAAATAAGGTTGTAAGGGTAGTGTCTACATTGGTCTGACAAAAAGCTGTCTTTGATTACGTAACATTCAAAGGAAATCGTTTTCAACATATGAACTAAGATATAACATCTGTCCAAGAGCTGGTTTGAGATCTTCCAACAACACTTTCCGCCTTGTTGTACCTTTCAACAAACATACTAAGACTGAAACCGCTTTCTCATATATCGGTCCAAGGCTGTGGAATGATCTCCCACTTTCCATACGCACCGCATGCAGTGTCAAATCTTTTGAAAAGATGCTTAAAACTCATCTATTTCCAAAGGTGTAATTTGTTGGTCAATTTCGGATGCAAATGCACCCTTTTATAAAAAAATGTGTGTTTTTTTTTAATCCATGCTTTTTTAATTCTTAAATTGTATCTGGATATTATTACATTGTATATTTAATTATTTTTTAACCTATCTTTAATGTACTTTGTACTTTGATTGGTATTTTTTATTATGCTTTTATATTATATAATTCCTGTACAGCGCATTGATCGTGTTTTTGGAAATGCGCTTAATAAATCACGTTTTCATTCATTCATAAACTAACTGTAATTTCCTTTTTATTTAACGAATAAAATGATATGTATACATCATGCGTCTCTAGAAACGGAATTGATAAAGAGTTTAAATCTTTAGTTCTTTGCGATTTTAATCCAATTCCTTTGAAAGCCCAGTTGGTAAAGCATTCGCTTGAAGAACGGGATGTCCAGGGTTTGATTCTACTGCTAGTGACCACAATGACATATGATGTGTGTTTTTGTTGCTACAAATTATGCTTCAAATTATATTTGTTTAACCTTATGTATTTATCTTTGATTGTTTGGTTGATTTAATTTTAATGAATAAATGAAAAGCTTTAATTCAAATGGCTCACATCCACTTCTACAATTTACTCATTTTGTTTAAATGTCATTGACAAGTCCATGGAATTAATCATATTTTCATATAATTTTAGTTTTAACTGTGGAATACCTTAAAATAAGTAATTTACAATAGGAATAAATTGTTTGAAATTTGATTAATTCCATGGACTTGTCAGTGCAAATTTAATAATGCAAAATGAGGAACATGTAGAAGTGGATGTAAGCCCTTTTGCAAAAAAAAGCTCTTCAAATATAGAAGAGTTCTTACAAGTCTGGCATTGGTCACCAGTGTAGCCTGGTAAGCACCAACAAGTGTTGATAGATTCCATGCAGAAGCCTCCGTTTCCGCATCCACCGGGGCAAGGTTCTGAATAAAAAGGCAAAGAAAAAACAAAAGACAAAATATATATGACAATAACGATGGCAATTAACTAACCCACACATTAACACATCGGCGGGCGAATCTCCTTACTTCATTAAAGATAGTTTGGTTATTTTGTTAAATGTCTTGTTGGACAAAGTGAAATATAGGTCCCAGATAGTATCGTTCAATACTGGAACATAAAAATCGCCAGTATTGATTGATACTGGAACACCCGAAATGTGTAGTATCGACCGATACTGAAACACTTGATTTGATCAAGTATCGCTCGATACTAGAACGTTTTTGCCCCAGTATTCCTCGTAAAATACGTAAAGGACTTGCTTGGAAAGCCTGCAATGCTCTAAACAAAGTGTGGAAGTCCAGCCCTGTCGAAAAATAAAAAAAACGCCCTTTCCAAGCTACTGTTCAAAGTGTCCTACCTTTAGTTTAAGTATCGTAAAATACTGGAACAATACAGATGTACCAGTATCGAGCAATATTGGCTACGTTTATGTACCAGTATCGTGCGATACCTACAAAACACTTTTTCCGACGCACTAGTAACGTGTATTTTCATTCTTTAAAAGATCCTGATTTTCACAATTCTTAGGCCAACAAATAACAAGTTGTTTGTTTGTCCACGTCCGACCGACCGTGTACTATTATAGCCCCGACCGTGTAACTGTTTTCTTTTAGTCACGTATATGGCTTAATTGAACCCCACGTCAGCCCTCATGTGACCGCACACCATGTCTATTATTATGGAAGTTATTTTGGGTCTAGTATTGGTCTTGTCGATTTTATGAAATGTTAATGTTTGTTTATTAGAATAAAGCATTCGAGACATTCCAAAAATGGTTACTAAGGTCCCAAAATCGCGACTCTTTTAGCCCTATTTTACATGTAATCCAATGGGCGGTTTATTTAATGCTGTTCCCCCTTAGGACTGGACCAGAACAATCACTAGCAAAAAAACAAAAAACACAATCCGACCTAGAAATAATAGGCATATACGACGGGTATTATACAAATTATAAATATTTTAAACAGGTTCGCCGTCGTGGGTAGAAAAGAGACAATAATACGAGGGTCATTCAATAAGTTCTACCTCCTCCCTCATAACATCGCTAATATTAATGTCAACCTCACGACATTTGTCATGATTATATCTCCGAATCATAGCTACAAATATGTAGTAAATGATAATTGATATCTGTTTTACTTTTGTTATGACGCGGTCAAAGCCAGAGAGAGATTTTGGATAACGGACACAGAAAATTACCTTAAAAAATAAACATATGTTTTCGGGTGGTTTTTCGTATTGTGATGGTTAGATATAAGAGCATGATTTAAATACTGAAAATGGAAATTAATTAATGATATCTGAATATATTACAGTATTATCATGTATAGATAAGATTGTAAACAATATTAACTCTTGTAGGTTTGCAAATAGTGTACTATCAAATAAAGTGTATTGCTATACCTTTGGCATACCAGAATACTGCCATCAGTCAAATTTTCGTTGTTACAACTTAAAGCCACAATGATGCCTAGAATGTTAAATCTTTACCATAATAGTCACTTTATGAGTTTTACTAATGTGCAACCTTCAGAATAGTCATTCAGGTTGTCAATGATAGAAAATTATCGCTTTGATAGACTTTAAATCCCTCCATTTAGCTCGATATATTGAAGCTCGCTTAGTTATCATGAAAGTCAAATATGACTTTTACAGGGTTCTCTAAGGGAGGGGTAAACTGAATGGTTGTCCTGACCTGAATCTGGCTAATCAGAGGGCATATTTTTTTCCAAACCAATCAGTCAACTTTATTGTTTACAGTCTGTTAAAGAGATATCTGACATTTAGAACAATTATAATTGACCAATAGGTATGTTTTGCCACTTACAATAGGCCAATTGAAAAGCACTTCGGCGATATGTTGCTCTTTTTCATCCGTTTCCGCCACACTAAATCGAGGTTTGGTTCTCACTGCATGTCCGGAAAGGTACAACCAGTACTCAGATCAATTAACATTGGATTTGTAGCTGAGGTTCCAAGCTACAATCGTGTGATATTTGATAAGACTGGCTTATATAATAATAAAGTTATGAGGTAGGAGGTAGAACTTATTGAATGACCCTCGTAGGAAAACGATCTCGACTGTTGCTTGATTGGCAACTGCCTTATCCATTGGGCCACAAGACCTCGCCTGGTAAAGCATCTGAAATTTTCAAACCTAAGCGATCTCGTTTCCCAGTCTCCTGCAACAAGTATTATCCGACCTACCGACCCTACCTTTTGAGGACGGACAAACAAACAACTTGCTGGGGCCTTACCATCATCATCTTTGATCCAAACTACTGCCTTGCTGATTTCTACACCAGAAGATACAAGCGCCAATTCAAACGATTCCATTGGCTCTGCAACAGTATCTTCAAATGTATTAATAGTATTTTCTGATTTATCTGCATCTAAAGAAAAGAAATCAGTAAATGAATAAGAAATTACGGAATTGTGATGGTAGGAAATAGAAACCAGGTATCTGTAAAAACCAAAAAATGATGCATCTGTTCCAAGCCACGTATTAACTTTGAATTTCGTATTAAAATGCATATTATGTGATATTTTCCAAGTAGCGCCCTCAGCATTGATTTTTACTATGAAAGCAGATTTTCTTGCAGATTTGAATTTTTGATCATAAATCACTAACATCCTCTAAGTTACAGATCAATACGATTACTAATTACTTCAAAATCATGGTTTGTAAATAGATTGTACCGAGCGGTACAATCTATTTATTCAAATTTTACTCTAATTTCACTCTAAAACCATGATTTTGAGGTTATTAGGAATCGTATTGCTCTGTAACTTGGAATATATTTATGATTTATGATCAGAAAAGTAAATCTGCTTTCAATTTTTTTCAAGGAGTGAGGGCGTCCCCTGGAAAAGATCACATAATATACCTTAAATGTTATTTGAAACAAAGGTGATATCGTTGGCTTATAATTATATTAACGATCCGTATTTGTATTGTAATTTAACTATGTATTTTTTTCATATACAATGCAGTCTGTGCATATGTGTAAATATCAGGGTCACTCATTTCTCTTTCATATACCGTTGATTTTGTCTTGTATTTCTTTGCCTATTCACAGATAGGGTTGATTGACATTGACCATGAACTAACCAAACGTTATACTGTTGCACTATGCTGCTGTCTGGTTCCCGATGCAGTTTTCAATACAATAAACAGGCAAAAAAATAATTATTCAATCAATTAAAAATACACACATATAGTCCTAAATATGTTGAACCCTTCTCGATCTAATTAATAAAGCACGACTGGGTAAAGGTATAATGCATTTGGGTGATATGTCAATTTTCTTACCAATGTCAAAATCAATTTGCATGTCGTTGGTGTCAGTGAAATCTTCGGGTGTGTCTGCATCAAGTGCCGTCGTCCGCAATTCTATAGAATAATAAATAACACGTTATCCACAAAAGTCGTCCGAACTTATTTATTGTATTTGCAACTGTTACAGTATTTTGTCTCATCCGAGACCAGGCCATAGTTGCCAGGCCAACTGGTTGGTAACCGGTGCCTCACTGACATATGCCGGGGTCGCAGTGTCACGAGACCAAGAAAACCCTTGGTGGAAATGTCAGATATCTTTGTTTAACTTTATGGCGATTTGAAAAAAGTTCAAGAAAGTGAAATCGTCTTTCAGAAGAAAATACAAAATCAACAGGTATAAGGTGTCTAAAAAGCGTCGATACCTTTTTAAATCTTCCTTTTTCCGGTAAAATAATTGCCTAAAGCTAAAACCATAATTTGGATAGAAAAGGCGTTTAAAATTATGTTGATACCAAACTTACAATAAAAGTTATCCGTGTTGCCAAAAAGTACAGAGGAAAGTATTCCGAACTCTAAAACTGCATTTTAACTATACACGCGTAGTATAATGAGCTTAATAAAGTGAAGGGAGCCAGATTTGTTTTCATTTCAGATTGAAATAATCCTTATTATGAACACTAGCGAGACGCCCGTCGTTCGAACGGGCTCCTGCATGTCGCACTACGACGCGTTATGTGTTACGAGCGCCGACTGTATGGTTACAGTACGCATACACGTAAACAAACACCAGTCTGAAGAAGCCCTGGATTTTACGCTTTTGCTCATATTGGGCCGTATTCTCGTACTAAACACGGTTTTAGCTTACAACCGTGTTTAACTAATCGCGTGTTTAACTTAAACGTGAGTTTATCCTTTAAACGACGTGTTTAACAAAACACGATTTTAAACTCTGCAAATCTCGTTCCCAGAGCGGTCCAGGTATTTATTTCATTGTGGCCCAAATAGGTTACAATAGATATCGACCGAATGCCTTAAATACACGGTACTTTTAAAGACTGCACGATCCGCACATGAGCTTGCACCGGGCACGGTTGAGTGATCATGCAAGGCATACAGTTGGTGCGCGAGTTTAGATAAACGCGCACTAAATTAACTACCCCGTACCCATGTTTAAAGTTAGACACATTTCGGCGAGTTAGACGCGTGTTTAAGTAAAACAAATTTACGAGAATCGCGTTTAGTTAAACGCTGTGTCTACAAGTCAAAGTTAGACGGGTGTTTAGCTTAAAATCGTGTTTAACTTGGTTGGTTGGTTCGGTCCTGTCATGACTAACAGCTCGTGACCTTACAGATACTACGCCACAAATAACGATTTTCAGCAAAGGAGTAACAATCACGGAGAGGGTGTCCAGTAATCAATTTTATTTGGTCAATCCACCGGGAACGAGGTATGCCTCTCTTGCGCTTCCCTTCAATCATGCCTTGCATGATCATCTTCTCTAGGTTGTTACCCTTGCGACGTGAGATATGGCCGAAGTAGCTCAGCATTTGGGTGTTAATAGCATGAAGAAGTCGTTTAGACACCCCTATTTCTTCAATAATACTGGCATTGGTCCTTCTCATTGTCCATACGATACGAAGCATACGCCTCCAACACCACATCTCGAAAGCAGCTATCAGCTTTGGTTAGGGTCCACGTCTCACATGCATACATGGCAATTGGAAATACAAGGGCTTGGACAAGCCTGGTTTTTGTTGCTCTGGTTATTCCTCTGTCAGCCCAGATCTTGCTTAGGTTGATCATTGCTGATCTAGCCATTGCTAAACGGTGTCTAATCTCTTGGCTGCAACCACCCTCTTTGGTGATCAGGGATCCAAGGAAGTTGAATTTCGAGACCAATTCCACCTCATTACCATCAATTATGAGAGGCTCTCCAACACCATCTGTGCCTATGGACATGATTTTGGTCTTGCTGACATTTAGACGTAGGCCAAGCTGCTCACTCTCCACCTTGACTTTTTTCAGGAGTTCCGCCATCTCTTCCATATTTGTTGCAAACAGGGTGGTGTCATCGGCATAACGTAGATTGTGTATTTGGTATCCACCTACTGACAGCCCCCCTGGCCAATCATCCAATGCACGTCTCATTATAGACTCTGCATAAAGGTTGAAGAGTGCTGGTGAAAGTATGCACCCTTGACGGACTCCCTGACCTAGAGCAAACCAGTCACTGTTTCCTTTCTCAGTGCGCACACAGGCAGCTTGACCATCATACAGATTGCGAATTAGGTGGACGAGGTGGCAAGGGATTCCCATTTCTTGTAGTGCTGTCCACAATGCGGAATATCTCACACAATCAAAGGCCTTAGCGTAGTCTATGAAGCACATGAAGAGCTCCCTCTGTGTCACGGTCGTTTTTAAGGATAATAATAATTCTCATTACTATGTACTATTTGTTTGGCGCACGCGACATTATAACGTATTACCGTCACTCACCCCGCGTATCGATACGACGGGCTATGCTTATCTTAGTAACGGTTGCTATAAACGCGATCGGGCACTAGTGGTACCGCGCAAAATTCAAAAGCATGTACACGCATTGTTACATCAGACAAGACACACATCAGATGTGTTTTTCTCATCTCTCGACTCTTCTTTATTTGCATCGGATGTAAATAAAATATCTAAGCAAAAGGTAGCTTAGACAAAACGTGTACAGTCCCATGATATTATATGCAGACGATTAAAGGGTTAATCGGAAAGGAAGAGGAGATAATGTGAAGATGCACAACACCCATTAGCAATAACATTGTAATTACCTGATTTGGTCATTCATCTATGATATATGAATGGTAAGCTAAACTGTTGTATATTTAATTAAGTTTTTCTGTATTAATTGTTATAAAATGCGAATATTATTCAAGTGAATTCTACCAGGCATTTTAGTCCATGTTCAATAAATAGTATTAAAATATTGTATATAAAAGATGTATCAACTTTCCGGCTTCGATCACCATAGAAATGTATAAGCCGTACACACGACTAATCGCAAAACTGTAAACATTGACATACAAGTGGAGATTTGCACTGATCCGTATCAGATCATTTGAGGATAAAGTCGTGTTGTATTATATCCATAAATCAATGCTGGATCTCGTTGAACGGAAGCTTGCTTATAATTTGATTGTATTACACATGTTGTGTGAAAATAAAATGGATAACATTGATTGAATTGAATGATCCATTGAGCCAGATAATATTGTGATGTTTTATGATAAATTATATGTTGTACAAATTATATAAATGTATGCAGGGTATGTCATTTTATGCATTGTTATTATTAGACATTTTGGGTTGTGTTACTATTTTGTAGGCCTTCAATCTGGGTCCGGAGTGGACATCACATAGCCTGGATTCCAATACAAGAGTACCACCACGCATACTTCTATTAGACTATTAGATGTTAACGCGAAAAGACATTACCCGGATAAACGCAAATCACAGAATCTATAATCGCGGGAAAGCGTATGAAGAAACAACGTTACCATGGTTACACGTCATCGTTTGTCTTCGAGGTATTTCCATAACGATAAACTTTGATTGTCCATATTGATTTGCATATTACAAAAATATGAAATGTTGATTTGATGAATTGTATGTGTAATATATGACATGATCCCTTATCAATCGAAGGATTGATTAATTGCTGCGAAACAGACATTTTACCTCGATCATCAAAACCCCAATGAGTAATGAATCGATGATCTAATTAGATACTATTGGATTGCACATAATATACAGTCCTTACATGAATGTGAATTTATTTTTAAATGATAATCTGCTCATGACAACAGAATGTACTATAATGATTTATGTCGATATATACAACTGTATATGAATTATGATAATATGTATTTATAGATTAAAGATTGATATTTGAATATTATATATGTATCGTGTACTATTATTTTGTATAATCCCTCGTGTTACATCAAGGTTCCAGTGTTATGATTAGGACAATTTATAATTCAAATAATGAACCTGACAATGGGGGCTCGTCCCGGAAATCCTAATCCTCTGTTTAAATAATACGTACGAACCTCGTAACACCGGCTGGTCATACAAATAATAATTTATGCCATTTTATGCTGATAATTGTGTCATTCATATTGAATGAAAATAATTATAGATAGTCATCTTCAAGCTTGACATATCTCTTCTTCCTACCTCGCTGCACAGATGTAAGTCGGTATTTGACTCTTATTTGTTACAAATAAGTGTCTTGGTTATCCTATTAATTGTCTGTAATACTTTGTATATGTGCGCATTCAAAATGCCTACCGCAAGCGCAATAGAGCTTGAGCAGCTAACCGAAACAGGCGAAAGGCTAGGATATACTGGCGCTGAACTGCGTAAGTTTGTGCAAGAAGAAAGAGCTAGATTATGTCAAGAACGCGACGCTGAACGCCAAGAAAGATCGCGCGTGAGAGAAACAGAGAAAGAAGAAAATGAAAAACAGCGACTCTTTGAAGAACGTAAAATACAAGCCGCTCACGCTGGGTTAGTTGCGGAAGACAAGAAAATTGACAAATTGATGCTATTAGAGCAATTACGTAAGGAGAACAATCAAATTAATGCAAACATTGCAACCGAAAGTAATAAGGCTAAACCACCCAAACTACCAATTTTTTGTGAAGACAAGGATGATTTGAACGTTTATCTCCAGCGCTTTGAGCGTTACGCCCTTATTCAGAAGTGGCGAAGAGAAGATTGGGCGATCAATATATCTTCTCTATTATCTGGAAAAGCATTACACGTGTATTCCACATTACCTTTGGCTGAGGCCCATGATTATGATTTTCTCAAAGCTGCCATTTTGAAAGCCTATAATCTGACTCCCGATGGTTATAAGCAAAAATTCACCAACGCAAGACCAGAGGGGTGTGAGACAGCGTCCCAATATTATGATAGAATACGTTCATATCTTCATAAGTGGGTTGAGCTATCGAATGTTCACAAAACGTATGAGGATATCATGGAATTTTTGACAATCGACCAGTTCCTTAGCAGTGTTCCAAATGACATATCAATATTTGTGAAAGAAAGGGGTCCACAAGATCATCGAGAGGTCACCCGAATTGCCGAAAGGTATCTTGAAGCTCACAGAGGCTGGCCACATACATCTCGTATACAAACTAGACAAAATAGTCAGGCCACCAAGAGTAAGACTCAAACATCAATTACCTCAAGGCCAAGTGGTTATTCAACCAGTAAGCCAAATTCAGGTGACAATACAAAACCAGATAGACCTTCTTCAAAATTAAACAAACCATTGCCAACATGTCACTTTTGCAATAAAGTCGGTCATTATTGGAGAAGTTGTAGATCTGCACCAAAATCATTTGTTCCAGCAATGTCAATGCTCTTCGATATTGTCAGAGACGAAACTCTCGAGGAGAACAATGATAGTACAAGTAGTGACGAGAATGTTGAAAAAGAGACATTTGACCAAAACAATGATCCAAGTGGTTCTAATCAAGATTTTATTTGTCAAAGTTGCAAACTGAATACATCATGTAACAGTACTGACGAAGTCATCGAGGCTTCGTTCATGACAACTAACACCAACGATCATCATATTGACTGTGCTATAGAAAAGGGTCATTTCGAACTCATCTGTGGCCATCGAGTGCCATTAATGAGTGCCGCATGCACGTGTAGATCAACAGAAGGTAACATGATCATTTCTGACGGTTATGTTGATAATACCAAAGTTAATGTGATGCGTGATTCAGGTTGTGACGGAATTGTAGTGAAAAGTTCACACGTTCCAAATGAAGCCCTTACAGGTCGTCATGTGTCATGTACAATGATCGACGGCACTGTACGTAGATTCCCCGTAGCCATGATATATATTGACACGCCGTTCATAACAGGTCGAGTATCAGCGGTTTGTATGAAAACCCCGGTATACGATTTGATAATCGGAAATGTGCGTGGGGCTACATTAGAACCTAACCCTTCTTGGAAATATTCACAGAATATGACAAAATCAAATATGACTAAAACCCCAATTATGCCAGAAACAAACAAGTCTAGTAATGTTGACGTGGCAACTCCAAGTCCGACGCCAACAACTAGACCTACACATACTGTGACAACAAAGCTAGTTAATCAAATTCCCGATGATATAGGTGCTGCTGTAGAAACTAGGAATCAGAAAAAGGTGAAGAATAAGTCATTCAAACCGCTAAAAGTAACCCAACCAATGGCTGATATTGTCACTGTAGATAAACTGCGTGATGAACAGCAAACCGATGTGACTCTTGCCAAAATACGTATATTGAGCACAAAACAAAACACCGATATACATAAGGGAAATTCATGCGAATTTGTAAAACGAAATGGTATTATATTCCGTGAATTTGTATCGCCAAATATTGACCATGGAAATGTCCATACACAAGTGGTAGTTCCCCTAAAATTCAGGAACGAGGTCATGAAACTAGCTCATGAATCCATATTGGGCGGACACCAAGGTATCAATAAAACGATATCTAAAGTCACGTCAAATTTTTATTGGCCAGGCATACAAGCAGACATAAGGCGATATTGCCAGTCTTGTGACATATGTCAACGTACCCTACAGAAAGGTAGAGTTACGAAAGTCCCTCTAGGAACTACTCCATTAATAGACACTCCGTTTGATAGGGTGGCCATAGACCTAGTAGGTCCAATTGCTCCTTGTTCAGAGCGCGGGCATAGATATATTCTAGTCTTAGTTGACTATGCCACCAGATATCCTGAAGCTGTCCCACTCAAGTCAATAGAGGCTGAGCGGGTAGCTGAAGAGCTATTGAACATATATAGTAGAGTAGGTTTCCCCAAAGAAGTCTTATCAGACCAAGGGACTCAATTCACAGCTAATGTCACCAAAGAAATAAGTAGGCTTCTATCCATCAGACAGATCACTAGTACTCCATATAATCCAAAATGTAATGGATTGGTGGAAAGGTTTAACGGTACACTTAAGCATATGCTTAAGAAAATGTGTGCTGAAAGACCCAAAGACTGGGATAGATATATAGGTCCACTTTCAAAACATTTTTCCATTATGTGACGTACATTGGCTATCTGATCTCTTGTGCCGCGGCCTTTCCGGAAACCGGCTTGCTCAGCAGGAAGTTCACGTTCAAGATGAGGTCTGAGACGTTCGTTGATGATGTGCAGCAGGATTTTGCTTGCATGTGGTATCAGAGCGATAGTACGATGGTTTTTACATTCGCTAGCATCCCCTTTCTTTGGAAGTCTTAGGAAAACTGATCTCTTCCAATCCTCTGGCCATACTCTTGACTTCCACACAGTATTGCACAGCTTTTGCATAATAACTGCTACAGAATCATCAGCTTGCTTCAGGAGCTCACTTGGAATATCATCTAAACCAGGTGCCTTTTGACTTTTTAACTTCTTGATCGCTTCCTGGACCTCAGACAGAAGAATATCAGGCTCATCTTCACCTAGTGGAGGCGGGGGAGACTCCTGTGAGCCATTTGTCTCTTCTTGGGACGCATACAGATTTTCACAGTAGTTTTTCCAACGATCCTTGATTTCGTCACTCTCAGTCAAGACCTTTCCTTGCTCATCCTTGATGATAGCCAATCTAGTTGTCGTTTTTGAGGTGATGTTCTTTATACATCTAAAGAGCTCTCTGCTGTTTTTGTGAAAACTGTGATCCTCAAGTTCTTGGCATTGCTGTCGGGTATGCTTATTTTTTATCTCTCCTAGAATTCAATTGAACCTCGCTTGAAAGTCTTCTGTATAGGTTACTGCCTTGCAGACCAGCTTCCTTCAATTGGCGTCTTTCATCTGCTAAGTTGATGGTTTCATGTGACAGCCATGATGTGGTCTTTCTCTTATGTTTCTTAGGAACATGTTTTTTGGCTGCGCTGAGAATAGAGTTTTTGATGTCCAGCCAGAGTTCATCAGGAGTTGTTTCCTCATCTCTAACCATCAGTTCTTGAAACAGATTTCTGGTCTCCACTCTGTATTTGTCATCAAGATGCTGCAAATCAAATCTGCAGGGTTTGCGAGCACCTTTGGTCATCTTCAACTTGATTCGAAAATCAGCAATCAGAAGTTGATGGTCACTACCTATATAAGCCCCTGGCAGGGTTTTTGCTATCTTGATAGAAGACTTACTGCTAATGAGGATGTAGTCAATCTGGTTTCTTGTGATGCCGTTTGGTGATATCCAAGTGTACTTCCGCCTCGGGTGTTGTTGGAAGATTGTGTTTGTGATAGTAAGTCTGTTTGCTACACAGAAATCCACGAGTGTACTACCTCTTTCGTTTCTGCTTCCCAAGCCATGCGGGCCCAAGGCCCGCATGGGCCCAGGTGCCCGTGTTTAACTACGTACGAGAATACGGCCCATGATGTTTAATTCAGTACGGTTTTCGGCCATTTATAGCTTATAACCCGTCTCAGGGCATCATCTATTATCAGTGAAACGTTCACTGCTTTTAGATGCAAAATGAGGGAGCCTTTTCAGGATACATACATACACACATACATCACTATGCAAATTATAGTAAGATTATTAATGTTGTGCACAAAATGTAATAAGTGAATTATATAAGCAAATGTCCACACATGGAACGTGAGGAACCTGTATCACGTGATTACAGCGATGCACACCTGGCGTCCTACAAGCTGAACAAATAGTATTGTGAATGATGTGACCAAGCCTTTCAACGTGTGTTATGGTAAGGGGCCTCGGAAAGGGGAACTGAATTGAACATGTTATATGCAGACGATACCCAGCCGTTGTATCTTATTCTTCACCCCCAGTGAGCAACTGCATGCTATCAAAAGACTTGAAGCGTGTATCTCAGATGTGAGATCGTGGGCAGTAAACAACAAATTAATGTTGAACGATGCAAAAACTGAGGTTATTCATGTCAATTCCAAATTTCGTCAGACTACAGCTCTTCCACCCATGAACATCGAGGGCGCAGAAGTTAAAAGCATCCTCATCAGCCAAAGACGTGGGTGTAATTATTGACAATAACATTCAGATGAAACAACACATTCGTAACGTTTGTCGGTCTGCCTCATACGGAATATACAAAATTGGAAAACTGCGGATATACCTTAATTAGGATGCAACTGAACGCCTAGTACATGCATTTGTATCGTCCCGAATAGACTGTAACAGTGGTCTCCTATATGGAATGCCAGTGTCCGACGTTGCTCCACTCCAACGCATCCAAAATGCGGCTGCAAGGCTTGTCACGCTCACCAAACGTCATGAACATACACCTAGCAACAAAAGTCCCGGACCAGGTGCTTTGAGGTACGCTAATTCAAAATATATAATCGGTACAAAAAATCTGAGATAAACATTAAATGAGCAAATTTCTTTTCCGCAGTTTGATACCTCATTCAACAAAATCGAATAGATACTTTTAAAGTTATGGTGATTTCAATGACCGCACATGCAACAGAAAAGTTGCACTAGGTATAGGAATCATTGATTTGTGTGTGATTACTGTCATAACTGTGTACTATCTAAACGAGACAGATGAATGGGTCTGGAGTGATAACCGCAATGTGCGGGACAAAGGGTGTATCTGGCTGTGAAGAATACAAGTCTTAGCTGATTAGCTGTGAGTTTTTTCAGTGCGTAATCACACACAAATCAATGATTTCCTATATACCTAGTGCAACTTTTCTGTTGCATGCGCGGTCATTGAAATCGCCATAACTTTAAAAGTATCCATTCGATTTTGTTGAATGAGGTATAATAATAATAATAATACATGGGACTTATAAAGCGCCTTACGATGTAAACAGCCTCAAGGCGCTGCACAGAAAGATATTAAAAACTACAATAAGACATATGCTAAAAAAATATACAATCAATATAACTATTATCCATGTACATACTAAAAAAATAAATCAAAACCAGATACTAGTAGTCAATACAAATATAGAACATAGTAAAATACATTATAAGAAGAATAAAATGGTCGGACACACGAAATATATACTATCAGTAATATTACACACATTTTTTTGACCAGCAAACAACGTGGCAAATTCAGATAAAAGACATTATTAAGAAAATATACACAATTAAATATATATGTATTTTTAAGAAATTGCGCATCTATAAATTACACTCTAGAAGGACAAAATACAAAAGACTATCAGAAATTGCAATAATCCCGGGCAATAATACACTGACATGACTGGAATGATGGAAACGAATATCTAACCAAGTGCATTAAACAAATGAGTTTTAAGTCCTTTTTTAAATGAATTGATATTTGATGTTGCACGAAGCTTGGAGGGCAACATGTTCCACACTTTTGGTGCTGCAGCGGAAAAAGACCTTTCACCATAAAACTTGGTCTTGCACAATTTTGGTGCACGTGTACATAGGCGAACAACTGAAGCCGATCTTAGGGTACGCATTGGCTCATACACCTCAATAAGTTCACTGATATATCTAGGAGCCAAACCGTTAAGTGCTTTATATGTAAGCAATGCGATCTTGTACACAATCCGCTGTTGCACGGGAAGCCAATGGAGGTCCCTAAGAACTGGCTTCATGTGTTCATCCCATTTACACTTTGTAACGAGACGGGCTGCAGAATTCTGCACTCTCTGAAACTTAGCAATTTCATTATAATGAAGTCCATATAAAATACCATTGCATGAGTCCAAGCGTGAGGATACGAATGCGTGTACCAACCTCTCGACGGAAGATTTGTCCAAATAGCGACGCAGCTTACCGATACGGTAGATCGCGAAAGAGGCTGATCGGACCACACTCTTTACATGGGCTTTCATGTCCATAGACTTATCGAAAATGACGCCAAGATTCCTTGCGATCCGCGATATTTCAATTTCAGATGTATCAATAGTGATTTTGGGGAAGGATGGTGTTTTCACAAATTTCGAGCTTATGTGAACCACCTCGGTTTTTGAGTCGTTCAACACAAGTCTATTTTTCGTTGTCCATGCTTTTATGTCGCGAAGACAGAGTTCTAATCTCGGGATGACAAAATCGCGTTCACTTGGGTGAAGAAGCATGTACAACTGTGTGTCATCAGCATACGTCATGAAATCGATATTATGGGCATTGATAACATCACCAATGGGAGCAGAGAACAGAGTGAACATAAGGGGACCAATTACCGAACCTTGAGGGACCCCCTCATCCAGGTCGAAACTGTCCGATATCTTGCCGTTTATGACAACCGACTGAGATCTGCTTTTTAGATACGACTCATACCATTTTAGTGCTGTTCCTGTAATACCGTATCGTTCGCGCAGACGTTGTAGTAATGCTGGATGTGATAGGGTATCAAACGCTGCCGAAAAGTCTAACAGTACTAGGACAACTTCAATATGTTGATCAGCGGCGTTGAGAATGTCATTGTGAATTCTGATGAGGGCAGTCTCGGTGGAATGGAATTTCCTGTATGCAGACTGCTTAGGAGCATAGAGGTCATTGGCAGTGAGATAATCTGATAGCTGTGATGCGGAGACACGTTCAATTGTCTTTGACAAGAACTTCAGGTTCGAAATTGGCCGATAATTCTTCAGCTCATTTCTGTCAGCGTTCGCTTTCTTTATGATCGGTGTCACATGCGCCGTCTTCAGTGACTGAGGAAAAACACCAGAAAGGAGTGATTTATTGACGATGTTAGTCAATTGTGGCAGCAGTGGATCCAAACATTTCTTCAAAAGACTAGTTGGAATTGGATCCAGTGGGCAGGACTTTGTAGAAGACTTCATTATAATCTGGCGAACGTCATCAATTGTTACCTCATGAAATGACGAAAAAACACTTTCACATGTATCAGTAAGATCAACAGATAATTCAGGTGCAATAATGTTGTCAAGCGTATCTAACAGTCCTTTCACTTTTTTCTTGAAGAATTCTGCAAAACGATTCGCAAGATCTTTGCAGCCTGAGTGATCAGACTGCGGTATCAAACTGCGGAGAAGAAATTTGCTCATTTAATGTATATCTCATATTTTTGGTACCGATTACCTATTTTGAATTAGCCAACCTCAAAGCACCTGGTCCGGGACTTTTGTTGCTCGATGTATAACCCCCGTTCTCCGCAAGCTTCATTGGCTACCGGTCTCAAGTCGCATTATCTTCAACATCTTACTGCTAACTTACAAACCAAAACATGGTCTTTCTCCCAAGTGTTTTTCGACTACAAACCTTCGTTTACAATGTCCCTTCGGTCGTCTAATCAGTGTTTACTTAATCCTAGACCTCGCATAAAGACACTTTATTATGGTGATAGGTCTTTCGCAGTAGCTGCCCCTTATTTATGGAACAAATTGCCACCAACGGTTCGCAGTGCTGCCTCATTGTCCGTTTTTAAAAAGAAACTAAAGACTCACCTTTTTAATCATGTGTAAGGGATGTTTTTGGTCCATTTTTGTCATTTCCTGCAATATTGCATTTGTGACTTTTTAACTTGTAGCTCACGTATATTTTTAATAAGTATGTATCTGTATCACATTAATGATTCATTCTGTATATTACTTTCACTGATTTTTTATGATTCCATCTTTGTATATTGCTGTGTTTTATATGTATGTACAGCGCTCTTGAACTTTTTTGTTGTATGCGCTTTATAAATGTAACGTATTATTATTATTATTATTTTGTTTCAAATAATTCTACAAGTTTGTTGCTATCAACAACAACATGTATGCTGAGATTTAGTTTACCGGATATATAAAGCTCTAAAAAAGTATCGAAACTTTGGGGACACCCTGTAAAAAAAGTCACCGGTCTCTATGTAGTAAATCAATATCAATAGGTAGGCCTAACCCTTTTGTAATTATACATTTTCCGAAAAGCAAATTTCCCCTGTAATTTCTCGAAATACACCCACAGGAGGAAGCTTACCAACTGAAGCAGATACTGACAAATCGCCAGCTCGACATATTTGGATTGTAACGGCATCTCCCTCTGTGACGTCATATCGACTTTTTTCAAAGGTAAACATTCCAGATGTCGAAACATTCGGTTCTGTAATTTAACAGGGAACAGAAACAAATACAAAATGTATAAAATTCCAAAATCAGCTACATGTTTTGATTTTTAAATAAAACAATATTTAGACTACCATTTAGTACTAATCAACAACACTGGGCCGTATTCTCGTACTAAACACGGTTTAAGCTTAAAACCGTGTTTAACTAAACGCGTGTCTAACTTAAACGTGAGTTTATCCTTTAAACGACGTGTTTAACAAAACACGATTTTAAACTCTGCAAATCTCGTTCCCAGAGTGGTCCTGCGTTGATTGTATACAGGCATTTAATTCATTGTGGCCCTAATGGAGTACAATACATATCGACCGAATGCCTTAAATACAGGGTACTTTTAAAGACTACGCGATCCGCACGTCAGCTTGCACTGGGCACGGATGAGTGATCATTCAAGGCATACAGTTGGTGCGCGAGTTTAGTTAAAAACGCATTAAACTACCCCGTACCCATGTTTAAAGTTAGACACATTTCGGCGAGTTAGACGCGTGTTTAAGTAAAACAAATGTACGAGAATTGCGTTTAGTTAAACGCTGTGTCTAAAGTCAAAGTTAGACGCGTGTTTAGCTTAAAACCGTGTTTAACTACGTACGAGAATACGGACCATTGTTTTTTATACTCTTCAATTCATGGATCTACGTAATATGTGGACGAACACTATACAATCAATATTATAGGAACACCTCATCGGACACACTTTAAAAACCTAAATCGCGATAATCATGATAATGATGCTCGTTATTAAATCGTTAAATGGGTGTCATTTCTACGCGATAATCATGATACGATGCTCGTTATAGAGCCTGAAATAGGTGTCATTTCTACGCGATAATCATGATATGATGCTCGTTATAAATCGTTAAATGGGTTCCTCCTCTATCCACCCTCTCCTTTTCAGATTTATTTTCCTTTCTTCTCTTATGTCTTATCTTGTTTTCTAAAAATGATAAGAGCCCCTCCCCTCTCCATGACCCGCCAGTAATTTCATTTAATGGCACATAAACTTTAGATAACAGGGGCGTACCAAGTTTACAGTTAAGGGTGGGCGAAGTAAAACACTTAATCCCAAGGAGTGGAAGGGGGGGGGGGTGACTTGACGTTACCCAAACCGTCGTGAACAATCGAGCTCGGTAACCAATAGTGCTAATCAAAACCGACACGACCTCCTTTTCTGTCCCCTTTGTTCCCTCTCCCCCTTGGCTTCTTTTTCTCTATTTTCACTTCTCTTTCCTATTCCTTTTCTCCCTTGCCTTCCCAAATAACCCCCACCCCCTTAACAAAAAAATCCCACCTCACCCACTAACTGATAATTGTTTCCATTTTATATAATAGTCAAGCTAATAGCCGCGTGGAAAGTGTTCAACACATATCATGAGTAACTTTGAATAGAAATAATAACGTCATCACCTGAATCAAGTATGATGACTGGAGCCTCTGGCCCTGTTACACTAGTCCCAAGGCTAGATGAAGAAATTACAATCTTGAAAGACTCTGGTCCCTCATCCGCAAAATCGGTATAGATAACGATGGATTCGGTTTTCACTTTGGTAACATCATCATCGAACTCAACAGCTAAATCAGTAACACCTTTGTAATCTGTACCATCCACAGCTGTCATATCTTCCGTACTTAAAACTGTAATAATTTGGAAGTCAATTAGAGATAATTACTGAGCAGAAATGTTATGATAGTTGCCAACAAATGCATTGCATCATTCAGATTGATTGATTGATTGATTGATTGATTGATTGATTGATTGATTGATTGATTGATTGATTGATTGATTGATTGATTGATTGATTGATTGATTGATTGATTGATTGATTGATTGATTGATTGATTGATTGATTGATTGATTGATTGATTGATTGATTGATTGATTGATTGATTGATTGATTGATTGATTTGTACGAGTGAGCAGTTTTGAGAGAAGAGGGGAAATTTGAAATGTATCCACCGGTAAATGAAAAGGTAGTAGGTACAAGAACACATTTACGGGTCAGTAATTCAACTACGCACATCTTTTATGTTGACCCCTTATTTTGCAGAGTCAAAATCCCCTTGTCTTTCTTCTTTTTTTAGGTACAACGTGTCGAACATCCTCTAGGAACTATATCAATGCTCGAGCGCCCTTCATTATAGTCATCAGAAGGACTTTTTCAGAAATTTCGTTAATCTATCAATTGGGCCAAAAACCTTGGACCACACTTTCAGTACCGAAAACCATTGCCCCCCCCCCCCCCCCCCCCCCCCCCCCTTCGGCAACTTCAAACTTGTTGGGCTATCTCCGTCAAAACATGTTTGGCTATCTCCAGCGCTGGGATTGCCAACCACCTCCCCCGCTTCCAACCTTAAACATTGGTCTCGTATTTATCAGAATACTGCATAATATAGTCGCAGTAGTAACAGTGCAGTATTTTTTTTTATTCCGTTTTAATTATGAATTGAGTATATAAACATACATTATATAAACAAATAGTCAGTATTATTTAGAAAACTGTACTCACTGATAGACTCTCCATTGTAGAGCCGCCCTTCTCTTACGATCTGGTACGTTACCATCCTTGAAATTTCATCAGTCACGTAAATGACACTAGATAGCTTGACATTACCTACAATATTAATAGAAGTTATTAAAAGTAGATCGACGCGACAGAATACACATTACAGGGTAGGGACAATTATGGGATGGAGGGTATTTGCCATTCTGAAAAATATCTTAATTATATGGTTCTGAATCATAAGTTATATGTTATGCGATATTTGGACCTTTATTGGCAACATTATCAATGTTGGCCTATATTTCACTGTACAGACGATACACTGTACTTCACTGTACTGCGGGATTTTGAGATCGGCCATGTTTGGTGACTTGGAAAAAGTGTACTTTTAGTCCAAGATTCTGGACTGTACTAGTATCGTCCGACACTGGAACACCCAGTATCGCTCGATACTGGTACAAAGTCAGTGTTCCAGTATCGGCCGATATACTGGCACATATAAATTATTCCAGTATCGGGCGATACTGGAACACAATTATGTTCCAGTGTCGTTCAATGCTGGAACAAATTACTGACTGGTAGCACGTGTACTAGTAGCACGTGTACTAGTATCGAGAAATACTGGAACATACAAACGTTCCAGTATCGAGCGATACTGGAACACAATTTGGTGTTCCATTATTGACAGACACTGGAACAGTAAAATCGTACCAGTATCGGGCTATACTGGCAATGTTCATGTTCCAATATTACACGATACTGGTAAACCAGTATACCTACCTGTCTTTGTGTAAATCCCATTGGAATTGCGAAAAAACAGTCATTTTGTATATTTTTCAGTCGATTACTTTCATTTTACCAGACGTTTAAATACAATATAAGCAAACAATATATGGTTACATACGTGCTGACTAGATGTCATATGGCAAGACAGAGTTGTTCTATCTGTATTTAGTATGGGGTTCATCTGTTCATTGTATCATAGACTATATTTTGCCAGCCACATAACTCATAATACAATATTACATCTTCCTTATACATGAGATAAAGGCTTTAAGCTTAAACAAATCTCAACAGACATTTATAAATGTCATTGTCATATAGATTTAAATATGAATGACTGGTCAAAGTTGGACGAATAAGCGTGCCTGGTACGGAGTGTTTTTATGTGTTATATTTAGGACCGAAAACAATATTTGCTACAAGTTTACTTACTCTTTAATAAATACCATGTCAAACTGAAGCCTTTTTCCTGAACACTCAGATCAGATAAAAAGGCTACCCAAAATGTATCGCTCTCGATCTCCAAATCATCTGGTATAGTACTCCCTTCAAAAAACCCCAAAACGGAATCTTCAATTCCATAATAAAGAACATCTGATGAATCAGTCAAAAAATCATTGAATTGTATTATAACTATTGGCATCGTTACACTTCCCGCCAATCCACTGAGGTCTACTTTATACAAGCATTCTGCTTTGTTTGGATATACAGACGGGTGGCCAGGGCTCGTCATTGTCCCTAATTCGGTAGTGAAATCTTGTCCGCACGGTTCACCTTGCAAATAAATAAGACGGGAAGGAAATGAGTTTTCAGTATTCCAGTATGCCAAAGGCATAGCAACACATTCGAGCGAGATAAATAAATACCCAAGCCTACAGAAGTTAATGTTAGTTACAATGTTATTTATAATGATAATACTGTAATGTATTCAAATAGCATCATCCATGTTTCCGTATTTAAATTGTGTTCTTATATCTAACCATACAATACGGACAAACTCTGAAAAAAAAGGAATTCATTTTTAGGGTGATTTTTCGTTTTCGCTCTGGCTTTCACCGTATCATAACTCAAGTGATACAGCTACCAATTATGATTACTATACTGTGATTCAGAGCTATAACCATGACAAATGTCGTGAGGCTGACAATAATATTACCGATGTTATTAGTGAGGAGGTAGAGCTTATTGAATGACCCTCGAACACACAAAAAATGTTTCTACTTCCTGTAATCCGGATAAAACGGTGAAATGATGATCATACTATGATTATGCACGGGTGAATAATATCCGGATTATATGCGGATTGAAACCTGCACTTACGTTCGCGTTGAAACCGCAACCAAAAAAGTCTTTTTTAGAGCGCGCTAGGCTTAAAAAGCTGAATATCCTTTTATGTGCCCCCCGATTTGCTTTTTGGGGTATTATATCACATTTTGAGTTACGTATAATGTTTTTTTATCGAACTGGTCAATCTGCGACATATTTGGCGGAATAACTTACGTTCGCGTTGAAACCGCAACCAAAAAAGTCTTTTTTAGATCGCGCTAGGCTCAAAAAGCTGAATATCCTAATATGTGCCTCCCGATTTGCTTTTTGGGGTATTATATCACATTTTGAGTTACGTATAATGTTTTTTTATCGAACTGGTCAATCTGCGACATATTTGGCGGAATAACTTACGTTCGCGTTGAAACCGCAACCAAAAAAGTCTTTTTTGGAGCTGCGCGCTAGGCTAAAAAAGCTGAATATCCTAATTATGTGCCTCCCGATTTGCTTTTTGGGATATTATTTCACATTTTGAGTTACGTATAATGTTTTTTTTATCGAACAAATCTATCCGCGACACATTTGACGGAAAAAACTCTTTTTCACAGCTTTCTAGGCTAAAAAGGCTGAATATCTGGATTTGGCCTAGGCCGGAGCTGGATTATCAGTTAGCCCTACCATTTCAATGCTAGAGAAGTTTTAGTCGTCAAATATGTTTGCGTTTCACTGATTCGTCATAATAATGGTATACGTAACTATAAATCTGCTATCGCATCCAAATAAAAATAATATGAGCACAATTTTGGATTTGGCCTAGGCCGGAGCTGGAATATCGGTTATCCCTACCATTTCAACGCGAGAGAAATTGTAGACGTCAAATATGTTCCGTTTCACCGATTCGTCATAATAATGTTGTACGTAACTAACAATCTGATATTGCATCCAAATAAAAGTAATACAATAACAATTATTGACTTTAGCAAGTTTTTAAACCTAAACAATTAATTAGAACCATGTTATAGTAAAATCGGGCTTGTATGAATGGCCACCGTCAGAGATAAATAGCTGAACAAAGTAAATGAACAAAGAACGTGATTAAAATGGATCTAGCAGTGATAAAATGTATTTAAAAGCCCCCGTCCTAACTGGTGCATATCCCTTTGTTCTATAATCCTTGGTTACGGAGCGGCACGGTTAGATTTACCTTTAGTTTTACCCGATAATCGATAATTGATAATCAATCTGTGCTGCCCTCTGTTGTTGAAGATGCGATTATAAATCGGACAATTTACACGCGATCAAACAGCCATGATCGACTGATACTGGAACATAAAAACTAATGGTCGATACTGGTAATTCTTATGTTCCAGTATTGGATGATACTGGTGTACCAGTATCTTGGGACCTAAAGCACACCTTTTCCGTTACATATATTACAAAGTTTAGGTTGTATAAATAACGTATCGTATAGATATAATGGAAATTGAATGGTGCTGACCCTATCAACATTGCAATCTTTAACATACTGCCAATATATACCATCGTTGCTGTATCGATACTTGTATTTGGTTACCCACTGCTCATAAATGTCTGCTGTGCCTTGCAATTATTGCAATTCAGCTATACCATGCATGGTACCAAAATAAGCACACTCTGCATCTCTGTGCTTACCAGCGTTCGAAATAGCGGCCATTCGGTCATCCGATATGACCAAATCTACCGGCGGATGACCAGTTTTTCTTGGCCGATCATCCGGCGGATGACCAAAATGATGGGAGATGAAAGTAAAGAAGAGAATCACCAGGATGCATTAGGGGATATAGACCTGGCCGTCCGTACTGAAAGAACAAGTCATGGTCGCAAATGAACCAACCCTAGAAGCTGCAAATAGGGATGACACTGACACAGCTCAGCTGACGACACCGACCCAGCAGCTGCAGTTGTGGAACTTAAGGCTGAGTCAGATGAGGATGACCTGGATACAGATCCAATGGAGTCATGAGATAAGAGTGAAGAAGAGGATCATCCGGATCAGGATGCATTAGAAGCTGTAAATGAGGATGACACTGATACAGCGGACGACACCGACCCTGCAGTTGGGAAACTTGATGCTGAGTCAGATGAGGATGACCTGGATACAGATCCAATAGAGTCGAAAGTTAAGAGTGAAGAAGAGGATCCTCCGGATGCATTAGAAATTGCAAATGAGGATGACACTGACACAGCGGACGACACCGACCCTGCAGTTGTGGAACTTGAGGCTGAGTCGGATGAGGATGACCTGGATACAGATCCAATGGAGTTGGGAGATGAGAATGAAGAAGAGGATCATCAGGATGCATTAGAAGCTGTACATAAGGATGACACTGACACAGCGGACGACACCGACCCTGCTGTTGTGAAACTTGATGCTCAGTCAGATGAGGATGACATGGATACAGATCCAATGGAGTCGGGAGATACGAGTGAAGAAGAGGATTATCAGGATGCATTTCAGAGCTTACAGCTGGTCGTCCTATTCAGAGACGTACTGAAAGAACGTGCGGACTAGAACAAATAAGTAACTGAAGAAAAATAGTAGTTAAAAGAAAGGAGATTGTAAAATAAAGAGAAAGTTGTTTATTGAGCATAGAGGTTAATGTGGAGTTGTCGTCATTGTATGTGTATAACATACAATGTATGTGTATGATCCAAATTAAATCAAGTTTATTCCATTTACACTACAGTACTGTTTCATGCAACCAAAATGGTTGCACTCCTCAGATGTATATACTGAATACTAAGTAACACTTGCACTGTGTATTATGTTTGTGTATGTGTATATGAAGACTCGCTTAGAATGTGATTTTTGAGCTTGCCACTGAAAAAATGCGGATAACCAAAAATATTGGCGGATGACCAAAATCCCAACCTAGGTTATCCGGTTGATAACCAATTTATTTTTCTTATTTCGAACGCTTGTGCTTACCATGCTTACCTTATTAACATTATTGTTATCTTTAACATACTGCATAGTACTACCATCGTTGCTGTATTCAACCTTGTATTTGGTTACCCACTGTTTATTGTCTGCTCTGCCTTGTAATACAATCCCTGAAACAAATCTCAAGGTACCGAAATCCACCTGTATCCATTGTTTCAGGTCGTCAGTACCAGCTTCCCATGCTCCTATGCTATCACCCATTTTAGTTCGATCTAATCTGGCGTTAGATGGTCCATGATTTGCACTAAACTCACTGGAAGCTGTTATCTGAGTATCCGGTATTGTACCGTCTTTCATACCAAGTGGGTCAACGCAACCTGGAAATAGGATTGGTTTTGCGTATCAGATCATTGACATAAACGAATACTCATGTGATTAACGTTAAGATTAACGAACAAACAGATACAATCTGAAACAATAAAGCCTTTCTGATTGAAATAATAATATGTAACTGAACCAAATAGATTTAATATACTTCAAGCAATTCAAAGCGCAAGATAATGTGAGTGATAAAACTTGCTCGAAATGTAAACACGGCCTAACATATCGATTGAAAAATAAACAGCTCTACATAATATACATTGAGCGTTATCTAGTATTTCAATATATACCTTTACATCCGAGCAATTCAAAACGCAAGCTAATGTGATTTTTCCATTCTGTTGGGCGTATCCTGATATACACCACAGTTATCGCTGAGTCAAATAGACTTGTAACGTGTGTAACTTTGTCCGAGTTTCCATCGAAGACCTACCGATATTAAAACGATGCAATTCACTTGAATATTTATGTTGAATGAATGGTTATAAAATATTACAATATTTAGCTTGCATAAGTAACGTATCATTTAGCTTAACTGTGTAATAACAGTACAAATATTATACAAATTGCATGGTCCTTACCATTTCAGCATTGTTGGTATCTTTAACATACTGCCAAGTGATATCATCGTTGCTGTATTCGACCTTGTATTTGGTTACCCACTGTTTTTTGTCTGCTCTGCCTTGTAATACAATCCCTGAAACAAATCTCAAGGTACCGAAATCCACCTGTATCCATTGGTTCAGGTCGTCAGTACCAGCTTCCCATGCTCCTATGCTATCACCCATTTTAGTTCGATCTAATCTGGCGTTAGATGGTCCATGATTTGCATTAAACTCACTGGAAGCTGTTAACTGACTATCCGGTATTGTACAGTCTTTCATACCAAGTGGGTCTACGCAAGCCCCTGAAAATAGGAATTAGTTTGTTTAACAAACCATTGACATAAACGAATAATCATTTGATTATTGTTAACGATCACCGTGTGAAGTGGCAACATCACCGAACAAACATATAAACTGAAAATAATGTTTCTTTGAATTCCTGATGAAACTATTTCATGATATAAACTGAAACATTAAATTGACTATTTACAAAATAGCCTTTCTATAATACTTATGAATCATTTTAATAACTATGCATGTAATAAATTATTATTTATATGTTTTAAATACTATGTAGACCCCATTCTTGTCATATTTAATTTTGCGGGGCGTAAATTAGGGAAGTATTTGTTCGTAAATAAATGTATCATGTAAAAAATCATATATAGCATATGTTATGAAAAAACCCGGTTTGACACGTACACAGAGACACAATGTCACAAGCCAAAACAGTAAATGAAATTTATGATATAAAAATACATAGTAATATATAGAATGAAACCCGCTGTGTCAAGGACAACACAATGCCACATGAAAAAAGTAGATACATTTGATAAACAGACATCAATAGTATAATTATAGAAAGAATGAAACCGCCTGTTTACAGAAGACACAATGTCACAGGCCAAACAGTAAATTAATCTATCATGTAAAAAGTCATAATAGATTCGGCCGAGTGAACCAGATTGGCGTATTTTACTAGAGAGGTAAGCTACCTCGCTAGTACTTATACCCCAACTGCAGCGTAGATTACTATCGATGTAATTTTGAGAGCAAAACTGGATATTAAGATCAGAATAGTAACTAGCGAGTTAATATCCATACAAATTAACTTCGTCTTACTTAAACAATATTTGTTGGATGCGCCAAATGTTAACCATATATCAGAGAGAAAAATAATGACGTTATTGGTTTTCCGTAGAATAAAAAAAAGTTTCGGCAGTTAACTACGTCACTCCCTGGGTCAACGGTTAATTTAAATAATGAACCACGTCGAGCTGGTATGGGAGACAGATAAAATGACGAAATGTCCGAAAAAGTTGTTTACAAGTCTCTGAAAAATAGAGACCATCATTACAAATATTTTCTATTCGAGAGGCACATACAAATATTGCACTTAAAAGGTACAATTTTCATGATAAAATGCCGTATTTTGTAATTAAATAGTTCAATGGTGTTAATAATAGCATAATGCGACTCCTGCTGTCCATCATCTGTGGCGTGCTACTGTGATCCTAGTGTTTATAATCGGAAAACACGGGTTCGATTCCCGTGAATCCCTTATTATTTTTATTTTTTTTCAAAACTTTATGGTTCCTTTAATGAAATAATTTATGTTAATTTCTATGAGCTACAGTATGATGGCTTAGGTATTGAACTATTTTATTTATTTATATAGTATTAATCAATTGATTTATTAATTTGTATGCAATTATTATTTTGTATTAATCTTTTTTATTTACTTTTAATGTAGGCCTATCTATCAATTTATTTATAGTATTTAATTATTCATTCATTCATTTATGTAAATAAGCATATGTAATTTATTTATTTATGTATTTGATTTCATGTTATTCAATTAATTAGTTAATTGATTATTACTTATTTATTGATTTATTGATTGTTTGATACATGGTTATTTATAAATGTATTGATAATAAATTGCATGACAAAATATCTCCAATTGATCATCATATCTCAGTATGTATCGTCCATCGGGCAGAACAGACATTTTCATTTAGTTAAAGCATAAACTGTTATGCTTCAACTTACTCTTGGGTCCGGTCAGGTGCAAGATTAAGCGGGGTGGGGTGGGGTGGGGTGGGGTGGGAGGGGGATAGGCCGCATTGAACATCTAGAACGTATGGATCATAACTTTATATAAATACCTACCTTCCTCTACGGTTGCCTTGATAGAGTATTCTCCAATTTGTGTGCCACCATTGATATCGGTTATTTGGTTTTCCACTAAGCTGGCTTGTATATTTCCGCCAATCCAACGCACAAGAGTACCACCTCCACTGTTCCATGTTAAAACACCTCCCCCAAACGACCATCCTATCATGTCACCATCCTTTACAGCGAAGCGTTCATGGGCAGGGACTTGATACGTAACCTCTGTATCAATTGCCCCGGCTGGAATATCATTTATTCCAACAATTTTGAATTGGGTTGATTGGCCAGCGACCTGCCTCCATACAACGGCTCGAAACGGAAGGGATGCCTTGGCTTGATAACGCCATTCCGAAACGAACCCGTGGCAAGTAATAACTTTAGATGGTGATACCACTGTAAAGCCGGGATTATCAGGTCCACCACGGTCTGTAATGTCCCATCCTGCCGAACAGCCTGTATCTGAAAGAATAATAAACACACTTGTAATTAGCAGTGTGCCATCGGTATTGACATTATTTCATTAAAAATGGAATGTCCAAGGTGTTGGACATCCATAGAAAAGAAAGCGTTTTCCTCACATTCTAGTTTAAGCAATTATCAAATCAATCAATTAATGTTCGGACGTGAGCTTTGCACGCATGTCTTTAATAAGTGTTCCATGTTGAGCTACAGTACAACAGGCCATAAACCTCCCGAAAAGAAAGACAAGTGTAATCTATGATGTAATGTTCTTATATTTTTTCATACATGTATTTTATGCGCCTCGGCGTTGTGTTCACAATGTGAGGCGCATTATAAATGCCCTTTTATTATTATTATTATTATTATTATTATTATTATTATTATTATTAAAGGTAGATGACCCGATCACATTTCCGATTTTCAACTTGAAGTTTTCTATTCTACATGAAAGGTCATCCTTAAAAAAGTCGTGTTCCAAAGTTTGAGTTGCATAGCTCTAATGGTTCTTATTTTAGACGCACAAGATGCTGTGAACTGTACCCATTGAGTTGTACACAAACTATATCGGTGGTATACCACCATTCGCGGTAATTCGACGTTATTTCATCGGTTTCTCCGTAATTATACCGATTTAGGCCGTCAAATTTCAGTATGATGATGAGAAAAATACGAGCTTTCATATGATATGAAAATCTCCGTATGTTTGAAATAATTCTGTGTTCCGAAAATGTGATCGGGTCATCTACCTTTAAGTCAAGTGATAGGCCATACTCGAAATAAGTCTTGTGATGAACACAATACTACACAAGTAATATTAATACCATATTTGAAGATATAGTATGCAACGATGTAAATACCCACATGACTGTCTACCCCGTGTTGACTAGGTAGGAACTACATACTTAAGTCTGTTGACTTTTCTAATAATTATGGTATGAATCGAACCATAGACCTCTACATTGCAAGGCATGTATCGAGTGGTGAATTGGACAGGATATGAGTTTAATCCCTCTTATTTTTACGGAATAAAGCAATACTACTATTATGATCACATCACACATAATATTATTAATCAACCGGGTTGACAGTCATGTGGGTATTTTAATTACAGTATATTGTGACTTAGTATATCGATGTATAGTTTAAACAATATCTGTATAATACGAGTTAAACTATTGTGTGGTTTATCATGGATAATATGGATGAAAATATGAGTTCATGCTCAAACTATCAACAGGTAGGTTATTAATGATTTTATTGATTATGTGCAATTTATACACTGAATGACGATTCCAATAAAAGTGTTATCTGCACATGGAAAGTGGCCAAAGCTGAACTTGACATGCCTTAGTAGATTTGCCATATTTGATAACAATAGCGCATAAATCTTATGACACATTGTTGAACATAATTGCTGAACATGATTATTAATTTGTCATGGCCAAAAAAATATCATGTTTCACATGGGACACTTTTTGTTAACACGCCCTGTACATCTATATTGACATCTATATCGACCAGGCTTCATGGTGTCAATCCGTCTTGAAATTTTGGGGGGTGAAATCGGCTTGGGGTCCGCTTATATTGTAATTGTGATAAGTCATGGTTGTTCAAATAATTAAGAATTCTTCTTTTATTTAGTTTGAAGGGTAAAAGTAGTTTTTCACCCTTGAGTGATCCCATGCTTTATTGAGTGTGTAGCGACTTTTAAAAGCTAATGAAGTGGTATATTGGAGAATTAGCAGAGGTTTAGCTTTCATGTTCACATTGGAGGATGGAGTCGGTGAGGTTAAAAGCAAGAGACTATTTAATTTTTCACCAATTTGTAATTTTATCCACAGCTAGTTACTTCTTCTCCTATTTAAATGTCCCTCAATATTAGTCTCAAATCTAGCTCATCATAGAAACAAAGTTTGGGATCACCTAATATGTGTGACGATCCGTTTTTACTCTTCAATTTGAATCAAAGTGAAGAACTTGAACATCCATAACAAACAACAGTTTAACAATAGCAGACAAGTGAGGTAATCTGTTTGTGTCCTTCAATCAACTAATGTACACTTTGCTAACAGCAAAAATCACCATGTATTTGGCCAAACAAAAAAGCAAGTTTGTTTCCAGTAGTGAGCGCATATTTAGTCACTGATTCTTGTGCATATTTTGTATTGAAGAAACAGAAATTAATTATTGTTAGGGCGCCCATCTTTTGTCGAAATTATGTCCAACACGTTTCAAGATGGCGATTGGCCTCATACCGCAAACACAAAAGTGAAAATCTGCGGCAAATATCACATTTTAGCGAGTATAAGAGTAACACAAATGCACAGATTTGACTAAATAAAACCATTTAAAGTGAATCTATAGTATAAATTTGAGCAAGAAATGAAATTTTAAAAAACAACCGCATTTCGCATTTGACATTTCAGGCTTGCTTCTGGAAACAAACTTCTTCTTTTTTTGCCTTATACAATGGAGTGTAATAGATATAAGCATGATAAATCCGATATTCATGATTTAAAATGCCAATGAAAGGGTTCAGTATGTCAAAGATGAAGAAGAAACAACGGACCTACATCTCATTAAGTTTAATGATGAAAATAAAATGAACTTTGTACCGATGGGTACTAATTATTGCTAATTAAAGGACAGCCTGTAGGTCACGTGCCATAGACAAAGGTGATTGCTTCAAACGATGTTAACATGTTAATTTAACCAAATAATATTAGTGGGTTTTATTCCTCTACTTGGAGCACAATTTGGAGTAAAAAGATATTGCAAAATAGATTTTGCGAAACACTTTTGGTTCTGCTTAAGTCCGCCACCGCCCCGCCGTCGCAACTTATCGAACCCTAAACTATCAATTAAATAACATTTAATTTGTTTTAAATATGATCACTTTAGGTCATTAGATGATCAATGTAGGTCATTAGATGATCACTTTATGTCATTAGATGATCACTTTAGGTCATTAGATGATCACTTTAGGTCAATAGATGATCACTTTAGGTCATTAATAGACCAATCGGGTGATTGTGGGGTACAATACACTATCAGTTGATAGATGATAAATGATCGGCTGGGTCGTTAAATAACCATTCCGGTCATTACATGACCCGAGCGGTTATTTATTTGCTTATTTAAGTTGGGGTCATTGAATGATTGACTCATGACATTGCACCACCACGTGATGTTATTAAATGATCACTTGCGATTAGTGAATGATCCCTGAGGTTACTAAATGACCACTAGTAATTAAATGTTCACTTGGGTCATTACACCATCACCCTGGAACATTGAATGGTCACTCGAGGTCATTACAATATAACTCGGGGTAAATGAAAGTCATTTGTGGTCATTAAATAATCACCTAGAGGTATTATTATTCGGGATAAATGACCACTTGTGTGTTTAATTGGTCACGAGGAAATGCAATATCTTAGTGTCTCGGTTTTTAATCCCAATTAAAACAAACAAAACAAAATACAGGCTATCATCAAACAAAAAAGACCAAATGGGCTGTTATTATTGGTTGATTTTTTTCTAATATGTCTATTACTTGACCCATTATCCAAATACGCATAGCTTCAACCATGTAGTCCAATCAATCTAATAAATGACACACCACAAATTGCAACACAAGGTTTTTCTTCAGTAATAAGTTTCGTTATTAGAAAGGTCTCTGGAACAACATTCTAAAAGTCTAAAAAAATCTACGCAGGCGAAAGTCATTTTTTCCGTAAATCCAAAAATGGCCGCCAGAAACCGCTATTCTTGACAATATCTTGACTTATTATTATTATTTTACAAATATTTTAACTGCAAAAGTATGAATTTTTAATATCCTGTAACTTGCTTTGTTAACACACCTAATTCCAAGATGGGCCAAAATGGCCGCCAAAAATGGTAAAACTCCATATATTGGCATCTATAAACCAACATGCATGATCAGAGTATAGTTTTAACAATGAGATGTATTGATTAGACCACTAGAAACTCATATCTATTATTTTACTTTGTTAACATACTTTAAAAACAAAATGGCCGCCAAATGAATGGCAAAAAATGGTCAAAAGTGGTCAAAATTCCATAAAATAGCATAATATCAACCGAAATGTATAATCATAATATAATATTAACGTTTGAAATATTTTATAAATTGGTCTTAAATGTATCATTGAGTATAATTATTACACAAGTTGATAATAAATTGCAAGATAAAATTCTCCTACTGATCATCATATCTATGTAATGGTCCATCGGGCAAATACGAAATTGTCGTTTAGTTACTACAGCATAAACTGTTATGCTCCAACTTACTCTTGGGTCCAGTGAGGTATAAGATTTAGCGTAAATTACCCGCCAGTTACTAGCCTAGTAGCTTACCCCGGTTTGATGCTCTCAACATTTTGGGTTACGCCTCAGTTACTAGCGAGGTAGCGCTATACTTCAGCTACCCGCCATTGGTGCACTCGGCCGATTGCGTACTAAATTACCCGCCCGTTACTTGCCAAGTAAATTACCCCGGTTGGTGCTCTCAAAATGTTGGGTTACGGCTCAGTTACTAGCGAGGTAGCGCTATTCTTCAGCTACCCGCCATTAGTGCACTCGGCCGTATAAGTACAAGTCATATCTTTCAAATGGCCGCTGGATACACCTAACGCTCTAAGCTGAATCCTTTAATACTAAACCTGCTTTCAAAAGCTGCGTGTGATAGTATGGCCTACTTAGACGTTCTTACCGTGAGCTTTAACTATGGTAACACATGCTCCATATAGTAGAATGCTTATGATCTGGTCAAAGAAGAAATACGCCATTCTCCATTTGAAAATTGCCTTGATATTTCGTCAGATTTCAAATGTCGATATGCGATAGTTCATCGTCTGGTGTCCAAATGTAAAGTGTAGTCATACCACAGAAGGTGCTGCACACTTGTTCATACGTGGGAGAAGAGATATCCCTAGTATTTCAATTCATTCATTAAAAATCATCGCATGGAACACTAGATAATAAAGGTTGTTTTCAAGTTCACCAATCAAACATTTGTAAAACTAAGTTGCTACCCCTTCAGCTAAGAAGATTTCTTGCGCAGTCCATCATGCTTAGCGCCACTACTATGACATCAGTGACAACAAGGCTTTACCCCCAAACAAACAGGGCAAACATGTGTCAAAGTAATTAACAGCTGCGGGTCTTCTGACTTCCTCCCAATAATACATGGTACAGATATGCATAACTTAAAAAAGCTGTTGAATCCCAACGAAAACGTGCAAAAGTGTTATTAACACAATAACAGTCCTTATAAAACAAGAGGAGCCTACATTAAATGATTAAATTGCACCACGACCCTAGTTATAGCATCATCGTACGCCTTCCATTGCAATGGTATCCCAATGGGAACCAGTAGAGCCTGGTGACAGAAACACGTAGTCATGTGATGAAAGTAAAGCATGCTGGACTGCGTATAAACTGTTTGTACATGTATCTCTTTACCTTATTTAAATATCCTATTGTGAATAAGTAGACCTGAATTATATTGCTGCCTTCTGTCACTTTCAACTACTCTGTTGTTATGCTACAGCGCAGGCGTTGAATAAGATTACACTAGGGAGCTATTTGGTGCTCAACTGCAGCAAAAGGTACTGTTATCTCTCAAAGAAAAAAATGAGATTTTAATACCAACAAAAGCAGCCTCTCCAATGCTTCAAAATGACAGTTTTGTGGTCAAGATTGGATACTGCTCTCTGATTGTATAAAGAGAAAACACTGTAAAGAAATCTTTATTATCTTTGTTTTTCCATGTCTAATTATATCAATATTTCAAAGTGTATTTTGACGACAACTGCAACCTTTTGTCGCGACTGCATTTTTTCCAAGCGCTATATGTTACAGATACCATGACGATGAACCTACCTCATAGTTTATTTTGTTCGTAGAAAATATCTTTACAAACGGCTAAGACAGGACAATACACTATAATTGATAAATGCATTGTTGCAAGTTTTTCAACTAAAGCCTGCACGTTAACCAAGAGTTCATACAGTTGTTTGCTGCAAAACCAATTTTGCAGAAACCTTTCGCAATTTTCAAAGTCTATTTCATAGATTACTGAACCAATAATAGGCATGTTTGTACTTATTGTAATGCATTTCTCATAATGAATCCAAATATGGTAATGACATTTAATAATTTTGACAATGTTGAAACATTTTGTGAATTTTGGAATGTTTGAATCATTTAACCAGTAGGCAAATCCATTAGTAAACAGCATTTTGCTAGCATTTAATTTTCGCTTATTTCGCTCCGACACCTATATGGTTAAATTAAAATGCTGCTAATTCAGTTTGTGTACGTAGGTTAATATAGCAAGATGGTTCAAATTAGTTTATTAAAAATGCCACTAAAAGGTGGTGTTTTGCAAATTCGCTATATTTTCATGCCGTGAAATGTTAGTGTTTACAATAATTTGAAAGACTTCATGGTAGGTGACACTAACATCTATATTACTTTGGATTATAACCAGCAATTTTTTTATAATTCTAGATATTGTTCCATACTTAATGTTATTGTTCATTTGAACTGTGCGAGGAAAAATGCAGTAAGACAATGTATATTATGTATGGCCATGTGACCACTGACCACTTATGGTAAGAAATATCAATAAAGCACTATCGTTATATGTTAACAATGAACTATATGAAAATATTACATTAATATCTTACATGTATGACCTCCTACCCATTTGATGAATGGTAGCCGGTTCATTTTCTTCAAAATAATAAGTATTTCAAAACAGCATTTTTGGAAAGTGCCTTATGTTGATATTTCGCAACAAATGAAGTTTCGTAGAAACTTGGAGTTGCTTTGAAAGGACATCGGGTATATCAACAAGTTGTCCATCTGATACAGCTCACAGTAATAATAGTTTATTTCATGATCAGGTTATCAGATTTGTTCTATATACATTTTTAGAAAAAATATAAAACATATACGGTTCGATTGAAAACCTAGAGGGGTTTTATTCTGAACAATAACATGCCAATACAATTCACTATGCATAGAGTACCATATCCCTATCACCTTTTCATTTTGGTACACTAGGCGATGCATCCTTTATCATTTGCCAAACAAGTCCAGTTAACCGTAAAAGTTGACCCAGACATAGTGGTACATGTAGGCTGACTCTATATATAAACCATTGACTTTTCGCTTGATACAATTCAGTGGTAGATATATGTAACTGTTCATTTTATTTTTTCACTTATTTATTTACTAGCGAAAGAATTATCTGTTAGCATGTTTCGTTAGGACGGTAAAACAAACAAGCTCAGAAATAAAGTTTGCTTTTAAACTTCTGAAAAATGAAAGAACATCTGCATCAATTTAGTCTTGTGTTTGGTAAATGTGAATACATGGCAACTCGCAAAGTTTACTTGCCGTAAATAATTCATCGCTTTGAATCTGTGAATTTAGTGTATAGACCCTACATAGTTGAACCTATATGATAATAGTGTTGTTCCACCTAACTAATTCCTCCCTGTCTATTGTTAACTAAACCGGTGTAATTGTAGTTGTCTTCCATTTTTGTACATTTTATTCTATTTAGTCATTACAGCATATAAACGCCAATAATATTTTACAGCAAAATGTGTCAATGTTATTTAAAATGTTACAAGAATTGCGTTATATAAGAAAACAAAGTTACATTACATATAACAAGGCACCCCTACATTAAACACACATAACAAATATTAAATGTACTGAGAGGTTAATACACAGTAGGCTATTGGTAGGGGTGGGCAAATATGTATCAAATTTTCATAACCCAGTTTTTCTAAAAAATGTCAAAATAACTACATTTCATTACCATATATGTAATCACCGTGAGAAATGCATTAAAATAAGTACACACATTCATTGTATTGGTTCAGTAACTCATGATATTTTTTAAAAGTTGTGTGCAATTTCGTTATGTCGTCTGCAGACGCCTGCCGCGTGGAAACTGTTAACAAATTATCGATGTCAAGAAGAAAACAAATTGATTCAACTGAGATGCTCTGTTACAGAGCTGCAGAGATATGTCCAAATTTTGTGGGACATATCCAAGTTAGTGTCCTAAGACTTTTGGTTGCTAGCAGGCCTACATTGATTTCTTTGATTTATTCTGGTCTGTCATTGAGCTGCTTTGCAGGGACATCATCAGGTATATCAACACTTCATGTATCTGATACAGCTCACACTAAGTAATGGCTTCCGCGAGGGAAGAGGCACTACCTCACACATTCTTGGGCTCAGGAGAATCATCGAAGGTATACATTCCAATGATCTCTCTGCAGTCATAACATTCATTGACTTCAAAAAGGCATTCGACACCATACATCGTGGGGAAATGATCAAGATACCAAAGCATACGGTATCCCACAAGTTATAACATATGCAATTGATGAAACTTACAGAAACACAAGAGCCGAAGTTATATCAACCGATGGCGACACGGAACTGTTCGACATATTATTAGCAGGAGTACTCCAAGGAGATACCCTTTTCCCCTACCTATTCATAATCATCCTTGATTATTGCTTAAGAATAGCTATCAGTGGGAGAGAAGAGGAACTAGGATTCACCATCAAACCTAGACAAAGTCGAAGAATTGGGCCAAAGAAAGTCACGGATCTTGACTTGGCAGATGACACTAAGGAGCAGGCGCAGAAGCTGCTGAAATATGTTCAGGAAGCAGCAATCAAAACTGGGCTCCACACGAATGCCAAGAAAACCAAATGCATGGTATTTCACCAAACACAAGCGGTACAGGCTACTAAAAAACCTCTTATGGAAGTAACCTAGACAACGTAGAGGACTATAATACCTGGGAGCTTGGGTAGGTAGTAGCCAGCATGACATAAAAATACGTAAAGCACTTGCTTGGAAGGCCTGCAATGCTCTGAACAAAGTGTGGAAATCCAGCCTCTGTCGAAAAATAAAAATCAGACATTCCAAGCTACTGTTCAAAGTGTTCTACTGTATTGTATGGATCTGAGACATTGACCATCACTAACAGACTGAAAGAATCTCTAGATGGATGCTACACTAGAATGCTGAGAACTGCACTCAGCATTAGAATGCTGAGAACTGCACTCTGCATTAGTTGAAAAGACATGGTACCGAACAAAGACCTGTATGGAAACTTACAAAAGGTATCAGAAAACATCACAGATCGAAGGATGAGATTTGCTGGGCATTTAATGAGAAGAGAAAATGAGATAGTATCTGACCTTCTGCTATGGAGACCCAAACACGGACATACATCTGTCGACCGCCCAGCCTTAACATACTTGGACATCTTGGCGAAAGACACAGGACGGAATGATGAGGAGATGAAAGCATGCATGTGGGACAGAGTAATATGGCGAGCCATCACGAAGACCGATCGAGATCGACATAAGTAGTAAATAAGTAGTAAGTAATAATCAATTGCATGATCAGGTTATCAGATTGGATTTGAACCACGTGCCAATACCCCAAGTATCAAACAAGAAGAAACCGCACACCTTTGTGAGATGGGACAACGCGTGAGATGGAACATGTGTACATGTACTTTTATACTGGCAAGTTGACGGGAAAAGTGCAGCACGTGATTGAAATAAACAAACTTTGTTATAGAACACTTTATTCCACCATATAATTGAAGGCTACCTGGACCCTAAAGTACACATCAACTGACATGATTCTACATCAATTGCACCATCAAATATAACCAGCAGCTTGCCTAAGGATATTGATAGAAACATACTCATATGAACCCTCAAGAAATAAGTGAGATTCATGTATAATAAGTTGAAGGATCCCATAGTGAATCTTTACATTTTAAGACATAGAACATATTCGGTTTGATTGGGAACCAAGAGGTTTTATTTTATTCTGAACAATAACATGCCAACACAATTTTTCTAAACATGTAGTACCAGATCCATATCACATGTTCATTTTGGTATACTACATTGTAGATGACTCATCTAGTTATCATTTGTCAAACAAGTCCAGTTAACCGTAAAAGTTGACCCAGACATACCGGTTGGCCGACTCTGTAAACCATGGAATTGTCGCATGTATCATACATTTCGCAGTGGTTGTTATTTTGTAACTGTTTATTGTATTTGTTCACTTATTTATTTACTAGCAAGTATTATCTTTTCGCATGTTTTCTTAAGGACGGTAAAAAAATCAAGCTCAGAAATAAAGTTTGCTTTTAAACTTCTGAAAAATGAAAGAAAATCTGCATCAATTTAGTCTTGTGTTTGGTAAATGTGAATACATGGCAACTCGCAAAGTTTACTTGCCATAGATAATCCATGTCTTTGAATTTACAGTATATTCCCTGCAATTGGTACGAGATACAGACATGGCTGTAAAATAACAAGGATTGCAGCGCAAAGAGTGGTACAATAAACAATTTCCATTGAAGTCGTCTCTAAGTCACATCGAGTTCCTTTTTTTGGAAGGGGAAAGAATATTGTGATGATAACCGTATTTAAACGTGCTAATATTTAGCTTTAATAATTGCAATGGCATGGTGGATAAACCTTTTATTTTTCATTATACTTGTAATGCTACAAAGCATGTTTATGTGTGCAGTCAATTGGGCAGTCATCTTGTTTGCATCCACATATGAAGTCATTTAGCTATTTTATATTGTTGAATTACGTTTGACTCCCCATACCTTTAACCCCGAGTATAGTAGCATTAAAGTAGCGTAGCTAGAGAAGTCATGTTGGGGGAGGGGGCTGTCTCGGTTGAAATTGCCACTGTCGGTTTAGATTTGCACTCTGTCGATTGAGGATGGCATCAGAAAAACAAAGAACATGATATAAATCAATACAAACGCAGAAACCTAATAATGCAATTTGGAGAACCACACCCCCATCCCCCTCCCCTCTCAAATTTCTGACTTAGCGGCAATTTTCAAAATAGCTGAGTAGCAAATTGGGATAACCCACACTGCTACTACAACCAACCCGCCGATCTAACTGCCAACTGCTAACGCCGATCTAACTGCTATTATAACCAATAACCAACCCGCCGATCTAACACCACCACTCGGATAATGTGATTGTCATTTTACGCAATCACAGCCGCAGTGTATGTTATTATGGAATAATCGCGCTCGCTTCTTACATCGATTTCTATGATTAAAAGATACTGGTCGCAGCCTATGGCCATGTGTTTTGAACTGACCACCCAAAAAGGGTGGCGGCATTGCATTTCTGGTGACGTATCATCCATCTCTCTCTATTAACTCAACAACTAAATGTGGTAGAGCTATGGTTTAGGTGTCATTTGAAAGCTTATTTATCTAGCTACATTATGTGAATAAATCAGGTATTTCTATAACTGTTTGACTGAGATATGATTGATTATATTTCGAAAGTCGGTGGTGGCGGCGGTGGCGTCGGTGGCGGTGGCGGCGGTGGCGGTGGCGTTGTGTACAATCTCTATGGGAATATAGAAAATGTTCCCAATTCTACGTTCAAATTACAATAACTCCTCATCTCTGTATGATACAAACATGATTTTGCTCTCATTTTATAGATTGTTTTATATTCTATAAATTTCTGTTTCAACAAACGTGTAAACGTAAATGTAATTACGTAACAATTGTAATCACGAATCGATTGCATTGTACTTGGCTTTTTCCCTATTCACTACACAGTGAACTTGCCCTAATTCATCGGTTTTACATACATGACTATAACAACAGAATTATTCAACCGATGATAGCAAAATTATACAATTTTGGAAAGCTCTCAAATAGGGGAATTCCAAAATCAGGAGTATTGCTAACACACATAATGTCGTTCAAACATAACGCATTTGCATTGTGCGATCGATAGCCCCGTCAATCCTGGCTATACACACACACAGAGAGACCCCAATTTGTCCTTTCTTCTCGTGCTGTGTATTGGAAATGAGACTTTTGAAAATAGGAATGTTTTCTTTAAATGGTGCTAATCATGATTTATCTTTTGGTGTTAGGGGACAAATTTGGTATCAAATTATGCCTAAACAATTCATCTAAATGCCTATCTAGCCTGTTTGGTCAAAAACAAATTGAATGTTACTCAAAATGACATAAACATAGTGGTATACTTTCTTTTGTTGAACCCTTTACATTATTGAATAAACCAAATCGCTATCGTTACGGCTGCATGGATATACACTGTATACACTTGGTTTGTTTTGACCTGGTGATTAAACTCAATAACAATAACGAACAAACATCTGAACAAATATGTACTTTAGGTCCCACATTCTGAACTGTACTAGTATCATCCGATACTGGAACACCCTGTATCGTTCGATACTGGTACAAAGTCAGTGTTCCAGTATTGGCCGATATTGGCCCATATAAAATGTTCCAGTATCGGGCGATACTGGAACATATTTATGTACCAGTATCGTTCCATACTGGGACAAATCTCACTGGTATCATGTCGGGTATCATGTGTACCAGTATCGCTCGATACTGGATTACAATTTGGTGATACTGAAACACAATTTGGTATTCCAGTATCGCCCGATTAACTGGAACAGTATATTCGTACCAGTATCGACCGATACTGGCAATTTTTATGTTCCAGTATTGAACGATACTGGTATCTAAAGTACACTCCCCCCCCCCCCAAAAAAAAAAACACCAGAATTTAATTGTTACCTATTTTTTTTAAGACAACAGAAGTAGTTTTATTTGAAAGCATATCCTTGATATCTCTTACGTACCAACGTTGTAATTGTTTTTTGTAAACATTGGATAATTACTATTTATTTCTTTCTAAAATCATTATTGTTAGAACTATACACCAAGTTCTTTTATGTTTTCATTTGGTCTTTGGTCAAACAAGGGTTAGAAATTCAAAATGTCTTGACTGAATCAGTAATATTAATAATATATTACTCGGAATCTGCCAAAACAAGCCAAATGTCATAAGTGTGGTCATTGAAAGTATTGTTTGTGTAATTGGACACTTTAAACCTATGAAATGTAAACATTGATCTTTTTTGGTAACAATTTACCGAAATTACCTAAATTTCAAGTTATATATACATATATTATTAATCCAATAAGCGTATTTCTTTAATGGAAACAGGCCCCTTTATTACCTTAGATAAACTTATAAAAAACATCTATAGCAAGATTCTGATTTTGTATCCCCCAAAAATGTTCAAAATTATAATTATTGACCAAAAAATGACAAAAATGGCCAAAATGTCATGGGTTGGGTAAAGCGCATCTGTTTACATACGATAGGCTTGTCAAACCTTCCTTAGGAGATATTCTAATTAGCGGAACTTATCTCCCGGATTAAAACGCCTCAAAAAAACAACGGGTGCACTCGTTTGCGAAGCTCGGACTCAAATCAAACTTCACAGTTAACCATAATTATTGTATAACTTAACCGAAACCCTACCAAATACAACAAAATTCAACGATTCCAGCCTGTTTCTATAACCTGGCGTGGAAGGTTTTCGATGAAATAACGGACCCAGCCTATGGGCGCAGTATACTGCGCCCAGTGCCTTGGACAGTCATGGTGTAGTGGGTAATCCCTTACCAAAAGTCCGTGGTTCAAATCACGTTGAATGTATGACAATTATCAGTCATGCCATTAAGCTATATACTAGAGTTTCATGGTTAAGCTAAACAGCAAGATGTGGTTATACATTAAAAAAAAACCACTATGTGTATTCATTATATGGGAACTAAGTCTGAAATTGAATGTGTAAATTATATGATTTTGATCGTTGGTAGTTGGTCCTTTTCCTTATATCCTTATAGTTTCCATTAGCCCAGCAACCATTTGTAATGTTTTCAGCTTTATCATATGGTAGTTAATATCAATATAGGCCTCAACGTTATCATGGTAATTTGGTGCTGTGCTGATCACAATACCATGAACATCGCAACATCGTATTTAAAAATAAATAGTGGGAAGCAATTTGAGCGCCAGCAATCGTTGTCAGACAATAATTTATTTGCGTTGTAACAACTGTAGCATGAAGGGGAGTGTGGAACGGTGGCCTCTCAATTAATCAGACAATACCAATTGATACGGTGTCATACCACAGACTATAGGGTCATACTCTGTAAAACTTTATTTTCACGGTACTTTTCTTTTCGCGCTACTTTCAATGGACGCTGTGACGTTAACATGTTAAACCGCAAACATAGAGACTGTAAGAGAGCGACACATCAATATTTGGGAACAGCTCACAATTCTGTAAGTGAACATATTGGCCATAGTTCAGTTAGTATGGTATTTGGTATGACATGCAATATTAAAGTTCATATACATGTACGTCGTATGTAACGCGATTGATATGGATTCGGACCGTTGTGTGCTACGTACGTCCCAGTAACAAGACAGTTTGGATGTCACTTGTATGTCACTTTGGATGTAAAAATATAAAATATAGTGCATGCCAACAGATATCCTGAATGCCCACCATACATTATATCTCAATAGCTTTCTATGCCACGCAGCCCCATATCCTCTAGACTATGCCATATATAGTCGATTTTATTTTGTACTTTTCTCCCCTTTTCTCAGTGTCTGACCTGTTGTCTAATATTGCATACCAATGCCAGTAGTGATCGCAAATTCCAATGTTCCTAGTGCCTGCCAATCCCAGTGGTCGCAAATTCCTAATGTTCCTATAAATGAGGTCAGTGACAATTTGTCTGTTTTCTGTCATTCTGTCGATAATATAATGTCCATCAACAGAGGGCTCCCGTAAGCTCACTAGTAATATTTCTGATTGCATCCCCATATAGTGACCTCCCCTCCCCAAGAGGGCACACTACTAAATAATCCCTCCATTTAAATACTTAGTACATGTAATTCGGCTATTTTCCAATAACGCGGAAGGATTTAGTGTTGTGCCACCCCCTCCCCAGTGACGAACTGACGAACTCCAAATGGCGAAAGTTGGCGAATATATGATGCTAACTGTGACATGTTGGGGCGCCCTCACGTTCCAACTCCATAATACTGCCATGTATGATGCCTACGGTGATAAAGGAGGGTGCATTCGGGATTAATGAATACGCTGTGTTAAGATAAGGACTTGTCTTGGTGGATTTAAGACAATGACTTTTTTAGAGTAACTTGCCGAGCGGTTTGGCTGAGGATAATTTTACCAATAATGAAGTAAAAGAGACAGGAAACATTAAATTGCATGCAGTCCAGGTTTCAGCATTATCTATCAAAAGCGTAACATCCATTTATTCATGCGTAGTAATCAAACTCATTTCAATCAAAACCGTTACAAATTCAAAACATATCAATAACGTGACTAGACTAGTTTTCTTTTTATTTATTTATCTATCATTTAACTCTTGATTTTTTTAACTTTCTAAACAATTAAAATGCGTAAACAACTATATTATTGCTCGATAAATAAGTGATTTAAATTGAGTTCAGATTGATAATGATAGCAAAACTTGTTCCTTTGCACACTTTGTTTATACATTCAGAGATGTCAATTTTAGCTTGTTATAGCTAGGCTAATATACAATTGTAAGCAAGTTTGCGACCTCTTTGATTTTAGGCTGGTAACACAATCCCATAGTGCATTTCGTTAAAATAATGTTTTCAACTGTACGTATCACGTGATAACCACGATCGTTTTCGCAAAATATCGCAACATGGCGCGGTACCCCAACCCACCCCCCCCCCCCCCCCCCCCCCCTAGTGTGTTCTATGATATTTCCAGAGATATTCACACATTGTGGGATTATGGCCACCATAATACCATCACACCCCCTACCACCGGAAGAGTGTGTCACCTAATTAAAATTAAGGCGTGTGAATTTTACTACATTTAAAAGAATATGCTGTTATAGACAGAATTATGAATGTGCAGAGAAGTATAAAAGTACACATGTTTAAATTTAACATGTATGTCCGACACATAAATCTGATCAAACATATTGTAAATTTGAACAACTGAAATGTTGGCAAAGGTTTGCTTGCAAAATTGCATTGCGCAAGAATATAGAAAAGGCTAGCCAAAAATGTATACACAAATATTGACAACAATTTTATTTATTTACCAAATTATAGTATGCTAATTGTTGTCATATGGAGAGACCCAAGCATATATCTTATCAACATCAGATTGATATCACATTTCAGTTATAACATAAAAACCATGGTGAAATAAAATTTCCACCAATTGATAGCATATAATGAAAGTGTTCGAGCAATATTGTCCATTATGAACATCATTATAATGAGTGTCATTCTCTCCATTTATTCATGCGTAGTAATCAAACTCATTTCAATCAAAACCGTTACAAATTCAAGACATATGAATAACGTGACTAGACTCTGTGATCGCCAGATGTAAAGTGATTTGAATCTGAGTTTTTCAAATAACCCGCCCGCGCTTGACATGCGCAGACTTAGAGCTGCTGTCCTATCAAGAGAGGGCGCTAACCACAGATATTCCGCCAGACGGTGTGTTCTATGATATTTCCAGAGATATGCACACATTGTGGGATTATGGCACCATAATACCATCACCCCCCCCCCCCCCCTACCACCGGAAGAGTGTGTCACCTAATTAAGGCGTGTGAATTTTACTACATTCAAAAGAATATGCTGTTATAGACAGAATTAAGAATGTGCAGAGAAGTATAAAAGTACACAAGTTTAAATTTAACATGTATGTCCGACACATAAATCTGATCAAACATATTGTAAATTTGAACAACTGAAACAATTAAACCACTTAACCCGCTGGTTACGCCAATAGAGAGATGGCGGTGACGTGTAATAATAATAATAATATTACCGTTCTTATATAGCGCTTTCCACAATGCAAGCACAGTCCCAAAGCGCTTTTAAATCAATTATTATCGCTGCCAGTTTAGACATCAGAATCCTTTGGTCGCTACACTTAGGCGGCTACCAGTCGACAAGTGCACAAGCCTATCAGCACTACTTAGATTTTGATATCCTAACAGCTCCCCAAATATCGCTTGGGTCGACGAAGCAATTGAGACTATGTACCTTGCCCAAGGATACAAACATGTTGGACCTAATGGGGCTCGAACTCACAACCTTTGCATCGTGAGACCGGCGTCTTATCCACTAGACCACACACGCTCTAGGGGTGGTACGTTCTATGGCCAAACAGTCGTGTTGCCTCGTGTGGTACGACACACTGTTTTGAACGTAACACACAATGGTCCGAATCCATACCAAACGAATTTTCACTCTCCACGATCACTGAATCACTCAACTACTATTAAATAAACTGCGCCAATAAAGTATCTAAACACTTTCAAATGGTCAGATTTTTCGGAAACTGAATTAGTATGCAAAAAAAAAAAAATTAATTCGATTCACAGTTATCTTCTGCGCATTTTGACACCTCTTTTGTTGCGCTATATACGATGTTGTTTGGCGGATTTATGGGCACTTGAGTGGCTTAAGGTCGAATTTCAAAGTTGCAAAAGCTCCTATCACCCCAATTCCAGAAGGGAACTCACTCAAGCATCATACACAGACAAAATCAAGACAAAATACACCAATTTGATTTATGCCTCCCATCTCTGACCCTTTTGTTTTGTTATTGACAATTAATGCTGATGTTCATCGCAATCGATTTATTCAACACGCGACAAACAAATCATTTATAAAAGGCGGGTAAAAATAATGCTGATCTTATTCGTCACAGTACAACGCTCTTGCTTGCGTTTGTTGTATGATGATACAGCAACAAAGAACTCAGTCTTTTCATTGTTCTACTTCAGCATATTGCAAGTCATCCAACTTTCGATATCTCTGATGCACTTTGAAAGTGTGTATCGACGAGTTACTGGACGGATCAAAACTGATGTAGAGTTGGATGTCATCCGCATAGAGATGATAAAATAGGCCATGCTTGTTGATGATTCTACCGATTGGGATGATATACGCTGTGAATGATAAAGGACCTACAATGGAGCCCTGTGGCAAACCATAGTCTAAGGAGCATTTGGCAGATTGGGCGCCATTGATATATACACTCGTAGTGCGTCCACTAAAATATGACTTCAGCCACTTTAGAGCATTACCTGTTAAGCCAATTTCCTTTTCCATCCGGTCAAAAAGGATATCATGTGTAATAGTATCGAAAGCTGCGCTTAGATCTAGCAGCACTAGAAACACGCCTTTTCGCTGATGAATTAAGGTCATGATGTCATTTTGTACCTTCAGAAGTGCAGTTTCCGTACTGTGCACAGCTCGGTAGGCAGATTGTAATGGTTCTCCTAAATTACACTCACGCATGTGACTGGTGATGGTGCTAACAGCGTGCTTCTCAATGACTTTGGATAAGAATTTAATGTTTGATACTGAATGGTAGTTTTTAAGGTTGTTTGGATTAAGAAAGGTTTGTTATTATTATTGGACTGATGATGGCATGTTTCAGTGCAGTAGGAAAAACATATGTTGAAAAATTCACATTAGCCATTTTGGTTATAACTGGTACAAATGTGGCAAGATTGCCTTTTACAAACCATGTAGGAATACAGTCAAGCATGCACTTTTTTTTGCAGCAAACCCCTTGATAAGTTTAGACACATCATCCTCACATAACAATGGAAACTCAGAGAGTTCATACATTACATTACTTTGATCACATGAGTCATTACTACTATCTACACCACTTCTTCTTGTTTGAAGACCTTTCTGGATATTTTCAACTTTGTCCTTACATAGCAAAATCTTCACATAAGCTTTGCAATGAGTCATAAGCAGGCAAGGTCTTGTTGTTGTTATTAAGGAGACCAATAACAGTTCTGAAGGTAGTTTTGGTATCAGCATCCTTTAGTTTGTCCCAAAAGTATGCTTTCTTAGAGTTTACAATCATGGTATTGACAAGAGTGAGTTGCTCAAGATAGACTTGATGGTGCACCTCTAGACCAGTTTTTCTCCGTTTCTTTCCATATTTACGACGGACTCTTCTGGCTTCGTGTATGTCTTTGAAATACCATGTTTGGCGGACTCTGCGACGGCAGGATCTTTTTGTAGCAGGAGCATCCTTGTCAAGGGTACGGGTTACTGCTTTCTCATACATGTCAACAATAGTGTTAGCATCCTCAGGAGTGCGTGATCACAAACAAGTGTAACAAGGCTTCAAATAAACCTATTCTATCGGCCCGACCGACCTATCTTTTGACCAAAACAAATTATTTGTTTTTGAAATTTGAACAAACATATCAACTACAATATTCACCACTACTACTATTTTATCATTCATTATATATAGTGCTTAGAGTACAAGTGTAAAATGTTATCGATATAAATATATACAATATCTGGATCAAATAAGTTATCGGGGGAGGGGGTGGAACTCGGGTGGAACTCAACCCTACTCTTTAGGAGTGCGTGACTACAAACTCGTGTAACAAGGCTTCAAATAAACCTGTTCTATCGGCCCGACCGACCTATCTTTTCATATTTACGACGGACTCTTCTGGCTTCGTGTATGTCTTTGAAATACCATGGTTGGCGGACTCTGCGACGGCAGGATCTTTTTGTAGCAGGAGCATGCTTGTCAAGGGTACGGGTTACTGCTTTCTCATACATGTCAACAATAGTGTTAGCATCCTCAGGAGTGCGTGACCACAAACAAGTGTAACAAGGCTTCAAATAAACCTATTCTATCGGCCTGACCAACCTATCTTTTGACCCAAAAAAAAATATTTGTTTTTGAAATTTGAACAAACATATAAACTAAAACATCCACCACTACTACTATTGTATTATTCATTATAGTGCTTAGAGTACATGGTTACAATGTTATCGATATAAATATATACAATATCTGGATCAAATAAGTTATCCAGGGTGGGGTGGAACTCAACCGCTACACTTTAGGAGTGCGTGACCACAAACACGTGTAATAAGGCCCGACCGACCTATACTTGAAAACAATTATTTGTTTTTAAAAAATAAATCGAAAATTGCTTACAATTCACTCACTGCATGTCCTCTATCAAATACACGTCATCCCATTAAATTACACCCCTTACTTCAGAGATATGATCACTTCAGTAACAAGAGTTCGAATCCTACTTTGGCGTCTTTTGATCAGGAATTCCATTTTTAATTAAGAAAATCCCATTTTCAGATTCCAATGATGCTTTTATAGGACCATTAATAAAGTGTTACAAAACATGTCTCACAAGTCTCACGGACACGCAGTGGCCAAGTTTCAGTCTAAACTCGTTCGCCAGAGATACGTGCCAGAGATACGTGTTATCAAATCAAAAGACGATTGATTAAACATTTGTAATAAATCGGGCGGAACAAGTGTACTGTCCCATATTCTTTACTGCACTAGTACCGTCCGATACTGTAATTCCAGGAATCGTTCGATACTGGTACAAAAGTCAGTGTTCCAGTATCAGACAATGGCACGAATAACATCATTATCGGGTGTTACTGGAACATATAAGTATGTACCAATATCGTTCAATACTGGGACAAATTACTACTGGTAGCAGGTTTACCAGTATCGAACTATACTGGAACATAAAAACGTTCCAGAATCGCTCGATACTGGAACACAATTTGGTGCTCCAGTATCGACCGATACTGAAACAGTAATATCGTACCAGTGTCAAGCGATACTAGCAAATTTTATGTTCCCGTATTGAGGGACCTAAAGTACACTTTTCCAGTCGGGCAATACTATTACAACGAATACCTTAGATAACCGAAGTTCATTCATAATAAGTGTCAAGTAGTTATTATTCCAAACCAATAAGCCTTTCATAGGAGACATGGCGAGCTCTACAATACGTGACGATACGTGACAATATTCACAATTGCATGGCTTAATTAAAACATATTAACGGAAATGGAATGGCATCTACACTATTCCATGGTTGTCGTAGCAGGTTGGTTACATATTGCGGTATTATGTTTATATTGTTTACATTATCTAATTTGTTATGAACATCTCCATAAGGACTGACTGGTTTGAACACAATAAAGCTAACAATGTCTGCTATTGTTTTATAATCATAATTCGGAAAAGTGTACTTTAGGTCCCAGATACTGGAGTCTTTCAATATCGTTCGATACTGGTACAAAGCCAGTGTTCCAGTATGGAACGTATTGGCACATAATAAACGGTCCAGTTCCGGGAGATACTATAACACAATTATGTACCAGTATCGTTAAATACTGGGAAACATCAAACTGGTAGCATGTGTACCAATATTTTCCCGATACCGGAACATGAACACGTCCGAGTATTTACAGATATTGGAGCACAATTTGGCGTTCCAGTATCGACCGATAGTGGAAGAGTAAAATCGCACCAGTATCGACATGTCTGGCAATTGTTATGTTCCAGTATTGAAAGATCTGGTGTACCAGTATTTGGTAACCTAGTGTACACCTTTTTCCAATGATTCAAATCGGGACCTGCATATATTGGTTCCTCTTCTACATATCGCCGCTGCTGAACCAGTCTTCATGTAACTCAAAACAACATGGTGTTCTGTAAAAAAAAACAAGACAAAAACCCAATCATTTCAATGTCCGTATGATGCTGCATTACAACCGGCTAATTAAAAAGATTCGAAAGGTAATAATATTAAACTCAAAAACTTGATATGTCAAGGGACCCCGTAATAACAAAGTTGCGAATGGCCCTTGAATCAATGCGTTTAATACATTTCGCTATCAATTTGCTATCAATCAATAACGATATCTTTGGATGATAACTTTGTTATTCAGTTAACTATTGATTGAGTACAGCAATATCGGCCACTGTATACAAATTATAATATAATTCATAACCATGTCACACTATATATTTATACTCAGTAAACAAAAATTGACAATTTGATATATTGTGTCTACCCCCCTTATTTTTCAAAACGATCAACACTATGATTTGGCATCATCCAGATTTAAAATCAACATGTCAAATTCACCCAGAAACAGACGTAAGCCATCCCGCAAACCTCACTTGGTTCTGCCAATGGACTAAGCCATTAATACTAATAAAGCATTTTCCCAACTTTCTAAGTCTATCATTACTGAACCAATACTGGGCATGTTTGTACTTATTGTAATGCATTTTTCATTGTGATACCAAATAATTATGGTGATGTAATGCAATAACGTTAAAATTGTTGAACATGTTGTTCACATTTGGAACTGCCGTTTGCAGACGCATGCTGCGTTGAAGTGTTAATAGGCCTACCTCTGAGCCATACGTACAAGTTTTGCAGCGCAGCCTAAACATGATAACAATATTGGGAATGAGTTAGCACTAACCTGAATACCATTAGCATCTAGTCGTGGATACGTGTACGGATACGGAGCCTGTTTGGAGAAACAATCAACAGTAGAATAGATCAATTGATGGAAGCACGTCAAACACACCCCAAAACGGTGAAACGGACATCCGTGGTCCACAACACGTCAGCTGGACCTCACGGTTCTGATTGGTAAGCAGCATTTTGTGAGTTTTCAGGATGCACAGTGAGCTTTTAGGACTGCGCTCGCGCAGGAGAATATGTGCCGTAGGTAAATTGATGGACGCACGTCACATGATTGAGGTCAACCTCACCCCCAAAACGGTGAAACGGACATCCGTTGTGCGCAACTCGTCAGCTGTACCTCACGGCTCTGACTAGTTAGCGGAATTTTAAAAAAGAGTTTTCAAACATGATCAGTGAGCTGATCGGTGTGCGCCCGCGTGGGTCGGACTGTGGTCAGGATAATATGTGCCGTAGGTTAATTGAAGGAAAAACGTCACATGAGGTTGATATAAGTATGCAAGGTCAATCTCACCCCAAACTATGAAACTGATATATGTTGTGTGCAACTCGTCAGCTAGACCTCACGGCTCTGATTGATTAGCTGATTGTCGTGAGTTATCAAGCCGACACAGTAAGCTGATCGGAGTGCGCCAGCGTGGGTCGGACTGTGGACTAATTGCCGTTAGGTCAATTGATGGACGACGTCACATGAGGTTGATCTCGCGTAAAATTTACGCGAGGTCAACCACAACCCAAAAAGATGAAACGGACATCCGTTGTGCGCAACTCGTCAGCTGGACCTCACGGCTCTGATCGGTTAGCGGAATTTCATGAGTTTTCAAGCATGCGCAGTTAGCTGATCGGAGTGCGCCCGCGTTAGTCGCACTGTAGCCAGGAGGATATGTGCCGTAGGTCAATTACAACAGAGCTTTGTTCATCCATGACTGTTTACCACATTTCGATGATTATGAATAAAGACATGACGTTTACAGAGTTGATTTACAAAATTGTTTAAATCTACTTCATACGTACGAAACCAGTGTTAGGAGGTACCGTATTTCTTACTACTAAATTGCTTAAAATCCCAATCAAGACAAATCCGTAACCAGTGTTTGGCTACTTGGCTAGTAATAGCATTAGCCAGAGTATTATGTCACTATATGTTAAGACCGTGATGGAAAGTCATTCAGGGTTGTGAATGCGAGGTACGCGTTAGTGAAGTGGGGATGATTTCAGGTTCGATATACCACAATACACTGTTCTGCCAACACATATGTCAAATGCCATAAACACTGTAAGGGAAGGTGTACACCAAAACTAAAAAAAATGCTAGACACTTCATATGTGTTGTCAACGATACTTTGGTTGAAAAAGAGAGAGAAAAAACAAACACAATAACCTACTTTGCATATTTTAAAATTGGCGGTCATCTTGGATTTTAGGTGTCGGTTTCTTTATTAGCCTATATATCCTTAACAAATAATTATCTTTAAGTTTTCCTGTAACCATAAAAAGTGACATGCACTAATTAGTTATATTATTTTTTACCAAATCAAGTGTGTTGATATTAGGAGTCGCTGCTGGACCGGGAGACCAATTTCCCGCGAGGTTTTCATGTCTCAGACGAGTATAAAGGCATACTAGTATTCCAGTCACGATCATGTGCAGTACGACAACGAATACGCCAACAAGGATCCCACCGATTTCTCCACCAGAGAGGGAGGTTTGATCACGTGATAGGTCGGCCGTCGAGTCTGCGTCTGGGAGAGAAAGTGTTTGCGAATTTGCACTGATTATGTTGGTATACAAATCAAAATCTTCCTGAGATCACAAGGAGCAACACAATACAATGGTTTAATTTCAAACCGCTGCTTAGTTTCAGAGATTTGGGGCAAAATAGATCAAAGGTCAATTTTTTTTTCATGGATCAAATGCTAAAAATACTTCCGATTTTAATGAAAATTGTATCAAATTGTTAAGATGGATACCACAAGCGATAAAAAGAATAGTAAGTCATATCTACATGTAAATCATCTATTAGTTGAATTAGGTCAAAAATGTCAGTAATCGATACCGCAATGTCTGCTTATGCGCTGACTTTTGACCTTATGAAACTAATATAGTTTATTCAGTTCCAAATTGGCGAGAATTGTGAGGTTTGTATTTGAAGACGTGAGCGCAAGATGTCAATAAGTCCATATTTGACATTTTGAGATACAGGCATTTAAAGTTTACAAAATATTGTAGGAATCATCGTAAAAGTTTAATTTGGCTGTAACTTGGTGAGTATATAGGTTATGTCTTTGAGGTTTTTTTATATCACCAATTCATAACAAACCTTGCAAAAAATAATACTAACATTTATTTAATTTACATTTCTATCAATTATATTATAGTGTAATTCAATGAAATTGGAAGTTAGTTTGGGTGAATTAGCCCCCTTTTTACCATGGTGAAGACAAACAGGAGAAATGACAGGAAAATTGGCTCTATTTTGTGGATTTACAAACAGTGTTTCTAGACTCTCTTATAGCATAAAAACATATTAATGATGAAACGACCTATGTTCCTCGTTTAAGTTGTTTGACATAGTGGGCCGTTAACGAATTAATATATTTTGACTTTTAAGTGCAACAAAAAATTATGTTTTGTTCAATAACATTGATAATTTACTCTGGTTCATGTTTAGAAACACCATAATGGGTGGACTTACATACCTTTTGCACTCACTTTGTTGACAGTGCTAAATTGGACCCCCTGAAAAACATATTTAAAAATCTCAAATTTAAAAATCAGTTATATTCCCATGTTTCGTACCACTAAAGCTGCCCAAAACCATGTTTAACTCAATTTGGCCAAGTTTTTTCTTAGCTTCGTTTGTTAATTTTATTTTTAGATTTTACGGTTTCGTATAATTCTTTACAAACCTGTTTGGCACTGAGCTCCAACCAAACCCTGCGGGCACAAGCACAATCCATTCCATGTACAAACTCCTCCATTTCGACATAAGGGAACACATAGTGCTGAAAATAATACAAACGACTTGTTTTTAAATTAGTGAATTGAATACAGGTATTTCGCTATATACGGTGATCTCATAACATATTGGCTGTACCATATATGGAGGCGATCATTTATGGTGAGAGCAATCATATGATACAGCATACATTATTAGACCACCCTATACTGGGTGAGTCAAAATATTCAGATCCCGATTTCACCAATTTTTAAAACCAGTTTAAATACAAAAAATAATACTGTTTGAAATGCACCGCACGAACAAATACATAACTGTTCAGCGCACATAAAGCAATGATATCACATATAAACTAAATGTAGTATAATCTTTTTATCATTAAATGTCGTCAATTTAGTAAATGTTCACCAAATCATTGATGTCTTACCTAAAAAATAAACACCAGAAGCGGGGAAGAAGAAAAAAATTAGGAAAACTTAATTCCGCAATTGATATACTTTCACTTATACAATTTATTTACATCCAGGCAAGCCTCAATCCTACTCTGATCTTGGTGTGTGCGTCTATCATGTTGTAGTGGATATAATTTTGGTTGCCGCATTGGTTGCCAAATGCAATATTCCTTGAGCAGTCCATATTATTATTATCCGTAACATTTCACTATTTTCATCCAGGCTCGCCATGTAGGCTATCCCCCAATCATGATTTGCTCAAGGTGTTGCGTCTGCATGTTGCGGTGTTTATAGTTATTCGATTGACTTCAGTTTGTCTTGTAGCTATATTCCTGAGCAGTCCCTACTATTATTAAAATAAATACCTCAACATTTTTGTTTATGACTTGCCAAAATTAGGTATCCATGCACCATATTGATTTTTTTTCCCAAGTCTCAAAAATCAGTCATGGCAAATAAAAGCCGTTTCGTCTGATTAGACAATGCATGTACAGATTAAGAAATACAAGCACGATTGCCAGAATGATTCGGTCATTCATTTCGTAGAACAATTTCCTTGAAATCGATTAAGACAATGAACTTTTTTGCAATTTTTCCTAACGAATTGACACTTAAAGGGGCATGAAGAGATGTGGTGGAGGCTGCGTATGATAATTTTACAATTGTATGATCATTTATGATAATTTTACAATTGTATGATAATTTTACAATTGTATTACATGTATGAACTTACACCTAAGGATTAAGAAAACTCAGCCCTCTTTGTACAACAAAAAGTCGATTCACAAATGCTGGTTGAGCCGTAACCAGCATTTTACGTATGTTGGTGCCCCAAATGTAATACCACTTCCACATACCACTTCTCTTCTTTTATTATGCTAATTTATTTTCACAGTATACTCATATTTGTGCCTTCATATTCTCACACTAGTCTGTCTTTACCGTTCTACCATGATACACTGATGATGAAATAAATCGAAAGCTTTGTAGCTCTGTCTGACCTGTTAACAAATTGTTGTTTAACCTATATTCGTATGGCATCTATAAAACCCCTTCGGACATTTTGTGTACAATTGTACACACCAAGTTCTATGACCCACTGTATACAAGTGGAAGGCCATGGATGCCTTCAGACACCATGTGCACAATTGTACCCCTATATGCTCTATGCAGGCTTTTTTCAAGGTGGTGCGCCCTCAAATATTTTCAGCTGACTTCACATTCATATGAAAATATGTGAGGGCGCTACAACTTGACGTTTTCAGGATTTTTGCCCGTGACCGAAGGGAATTTATAATTAAAAGGTAACTTTTTTTGCCTGTACCTGTCTACAGTCTAATATTTGCTGTCTTCACCAACTTTTTTACGTATGGTTAGGGGTGGTATTCCAACATATTTAAACACTGTTTTACCCAAGTTTGCTGTGTTTTTGTGAGTAGAAACAACAATAATGGCAAAGTTTAATGTTCTTCTTGAATTCTGAAGTAAATTAATTAAAATAATAAAGGTTAGTAAGACTTTATGTCGACTAAGCAAGTTTGTTTGGATATACACACGTGTCTTGGTTCAGGTTGTATGGGGCTCCCCTTGCCACATGCAACACATGCAACCATGATGCATCGCTTCTCACGCCGCCACGTCATTCGGTCATAGTCTTTACCTGGTATAGCACGCATTATATTTCTGTTGTTGATATTTTGAATTAAAATTAACGTTTCTGTTGCTACAAGTTACAATTGATATTATTACATTCGAATTGGATTTATGTGTATTGTGTTTCTGATTTGAATATTTTGATTTGGATATAATATGCCGCCAAAGAAGACCAGGGCAAAGCGTCAAAGTACCTCCACCAGTAGAGGTGGAGGGAAAAAGACAAAAGCCACGAGCCCGTCTCCGGTTTCTACTCTGACGGTTGATGTAGCTTCAAGTTCGACCGCCACGGAACACGATGAGGGTGAGTTCGTTACAAAAAAAACCGTTGGCTGTACGTTTCCCCGTCAGCCTACCTTCATCAACGTATACCAACTTACGAGTAACGTACGAGTAACGTACCACTAACGTATGTCAGCGTATGTCAACGTATATTTAACGTACCACAAACTTACCGGGAACTTATGCAGAACGTATTAAGCACACGTTGAGTACGTCGAGAAATTTTGAGCATGCTCAATATTTTTTCGCGGGTTCGACGTGTTCCAAATTGTCACAGCGTATCACAGCGTGCTCTTAACGTAAACGACATATCCCCAACGTACCCCTAACTTATATCAGCGTACACCAACGTACACCAACGTATTTTTCGATATTTCGCATACGTTGGCATACATTGAGGCAATACTTTATGGTGTGACAGGGCATTTACTTCCATAGATTTCCAGGAGTTCAAACTTACGAGTCAGCATAGGTAGTGCCTTAGGTGGGGCAAATGGCCAAATTTGTTTGGCCTTTGGTTTTTCTCTTTGTTTATAAACAGAGGTTTATTGTAAACATGAAATAGTGACTTGATGGATTCGTTACGCTTTTCAGCAAATTATTTAAATGATTGCAATATAAAAGTCATATTATTTTTTAACCGTGCTTTAAACAATTTGATTATTCAGGTTAAATGTAAGCATGTTAAATGACAGATAGTTTAAAGACATGTGATGTTATCTGTTAATCATGCTAACACGGAGCGTTACGGGGTTACGATGCCTAATATTTGTATCGTAAATTTTCCAATATAATTATTGACAGCTAGTAATGTCCATGAGATAATAAGGTCAAGATCAATGGTATGTGCTACATCAAAATAATGGCATTTTGGTCAATTTACCCGTGGTGTTTTTTTGTGTATTTCATTCGTGATGTCTTGTCCAAACAAAAAGAATTCGACATGACTTTGTGTTCCTTTAAAATAACATATGGTAAGTGTTTCATAATAAATTAATAGAATACTTCTTACATGTCTGGCATTCGTCACCCGTGTAGCCTGGTGGACATTGACAAGTACCGCTAGATACCACACAGAAACCTCCATTTTCACATGACGAAGGGCAAATTGCTGTACAGAAGACAAACATGTGAAGATGATGATGATGGTATATTTAACGGTTGTTTACCCAACTATAATATACGATAATAGAAGAAGCCATAGTCACATATGAAGTGTGAAACTAGTGTTCCGCGTAGAGATAAATGCCCTATACCAACCTATTACTGTACAGGCCGGACTATGGCTTCCTTAGAGACCATAGCTCCTTCTAAACCGATTTATCAATATTGTGTTCAAAATAACTGTAACAAATATTAAAAAGTATTTACATTATAGAACGAAATTGGCTTTTGTTTATTTCAACTTAAACAGTATGCAAATCAGAACTTGCATTAAAACAACCACAAATTGATGGAATTCCCAAGTTGACGGAATCATTCAAATTTGTATGATAGCCTATGGAGTGTTTATCGGCTGTTGCACTGTACAAACTCATAGACATGCCCGCAGAAGTGTGTTAATTATAATTTGAATTCCTCTTCTTCAAATGCATAATAAACGCTTCGGAGCCCTAGGCTACCGTTCGCAGCGGAACAACCACCCCATCTGTATGTATGTTGTTCTTATAGAATTGAAACTGTACCTTGGGTTTACATTATAAATGATAAATGATAAACATAGAAAACAGTTCTTACATGTCTGGCATTGGTCACCTGAGTAGCCTGGTGGACATTGACAAGTACCACTAGATACCACACAAAAACCTCCATTTTCACATGACGGAGGGCAAAGTGCTGTACAGAAGACAAACATATGAAGATCATGATGATGGTTTATTTAACGGTTGTTTACCCACCTATAATATACGATAATAGAAGAAGCCATAGTCACGTATGAAGTGTGAAACTAGTGTTGTGCGTGCCATACCAACTTATTATTGTACAGGGCGGACTATGGCTCCAGGAGGGACTATGGCTCCAGGAGGGACAATGGCTCCTTCTACAACGGTTTATCAACATTCTGTTAACAGGTTTTAACAGTTATTCTTAAAAGAATAACTGAACAAATATTAACATATTTTGTTTATTTCAACTTAAACAGTATGCAAATCAGAACTTTCATTAAAGCAGGTGTCCCGCAAGCATAAAAGTGTGCATTATATGTTAGAAAAATAACAATCGAGCCCAACTTTTGTAATTATATAGAATAAAACACCACACTTATGACAAAAACAAATAAAAACCGCAATCTCTCAACATGCACTTTTTAAAATTCGCGGCGATCGAAAGTCCCAGTGTCGATGATGTCATAGTTATACAATGCACATGCGCAAATTTTAGCACCGATACCCATGACGTCATCGACACCGGGACTTTCGATCGCCGCGAATTTTAAAAATTGCATGTTGAGTGATGGCAGTTTATATTCTTTTTTGTGACTAGTATGGTGTTTTGTTCTATATGATTACGTAATTTCGGCTCGATAATTATGTTTCTAACAAATAATGCTCAATGTTGTGCTTGTGGGACCCTTCCTTTAAAACAACCAAAAAATGCTGGAATTCCCGGGTTGACGGAATCATTCAAATGTGTACGATAGCCTAAATATGGAGTGTTAATCGGCTGTTGCACTGTACAAACTCATAGACATGCCCGCAGAAGTGTGTTAATTCTAATTTGAATTCCTCTACATGGTATATTAAATGCATAATAAACGCTTCGGAGCCCTACCGTTCGCAGCGGAACAACCACCCCATATGTTGTTCTTAAAATTGAAACTGAACCTTGGGTGTGTTTACATTATAAATGAAAACAAGTATAGAAAACAATTCTTACATGTCTGGCATTGGTCACCTGAGTAGCCGGATGGACACTGACAAGTATTTGTAGATTCCATGCAGAAGCCTCCGTTTCCGCATCCATCGGGGCAGGGTTCTGGACAAAAGCACAAAGAAAACAACCACAGGGACTAAGAATATGACAATAATGACGATGGTAAACGCTACAACTCTTTTCGTCCTCGTCTTCTTCAGGGAACATACCTAGTTTTGTAATCTTCTAAGGGCTCTTGCTCAAACACAAGTAGTGGTACAGGAAAAGGTAGCTCATTAACATAATTTCCGTGATACCCATCGTGTTGGAGCACGCGATTCATGTAATCGTGTAGTATTGGTCCTCCCCGATAGGAATAGCGCTGTTGGCATATTACAAATGTGTGCTAAATACCTTAATTACGCAAAACAAAACATCAGTACCTAAACTTAAACTTAGTTATAGCGTATACCAAATGTAGCATCACTGTCCATTCAATGAACGTCATTTGTATATCAATTCCTTTATCCGTTGTCTATTATTTTGAAAGACGCTATAGAAATGGGCTGATGGGTTGCCATTTCATAGCTTTGGAATCAAGGATATTGGCAAAACACGTTCTTAGAGAAATCGATTCAATACCTGAAATCATACAATAACCCCTAAATATGTCAACAGAATCGGTACCAAAAGGGGAATGAATAGGGGTGTTGCTGTTTCGAATCCACATATAGTTGTTATTGTAGGATAACGAAAATCTACCCAGGCCTATATAATAACGTGATATCACTGTGCTTGTTCTTGTTTGGTATTTTGTATAGAAAAAGCACAAACGTGAACAATTATAGCCCAACAGACATCTACGAGGTTAATGAAATTCAGTGATTAGTCTGATGGGCCAATCTATTTTATGGTTCAAGCGCATGCAACTAAGAAAACATGCAAAATAAAATATACAAGAAACACAAATAGGCATGAGTTAAAAGTGACAATGAAAGTGACATAAGAATAAGATAAAAACCCTGACGATTCATGACATATACTCCCAAAATATGTCTTTAGGACATGGCATGAAACTTAAAACACTTAAGGTCAATAGTAGAGATCATTGAAAAACACAAGGCAAATATAAAGACAACCTGGTCTGATTTCAATCAATCGTGTTGCATCTTATCTTGATGAGACCAAAGTCAGGCATTGCCTAGGGGTCAAATGTCAGGAAAGGGAATTCGCAACCCTTAGCTACTGACGAGATACTTTTAGATTCAAGTTCTTAATAACAAGTTACATACATTTTGATATGCAATTGAGCAAATGTTTCAATTTACCACCGGCCCTGAAAATGGTCAGGCCCTACTGTATTTTACCGTCATGTGCGCATGCGTGGTGAGATTTTCCTCGCCGGCGCTTTTCTCCCCTGTTCTGATTTCGCGGGCTCTTGCGTGGCGTTTCCTCTTGTGGCCATTTAGTTTCATGCCGTTAATGCGAGAGGTCGGTGTTGTTCGTCGCTGGAGGTGAAAAAATGTCCCCACTCTCCCAACCTTTAGGTTGTACAAGGTTAGCCACAGGGATCTGTAGAACCTTGGGCAGTGTTATATTTTGTCAACATACCAGTTGTGATTTTAAATTGCTATTTCAATCGTTTTGGTTATCGTATGGTAATAAAGGAAACATCTCACAGAGGGGATATCTATGGATTTAAGATTATGATTTGTTTTGTTTAAAATGTTCGGATAAATTCTAATACTATATAGGTATATGAATATTTTAGGTTCATTACATGAGTGAATATGAGTGATTTTATATGCAAATTCGGCTCCTTGGAAATAGGTCGGAGCATGAGTGTTTTCTTATCAATAATATGTTATGAACTAGTACTGAAATTCACATGCAAAGATTGCGTGACAAATGTCTATAAAATATTGAGATTTAATAGACTCTATTTTGGCTTTATTTCAATTCCCACATTTTGATCCAATTCAATGAGGTATGGGGTTTAAGTCATTGTCTAGGTTTTCCTTCGAATTTGTTAGCAGTCTCGACAAAGTCAGGAGCGGGACATTCCAGCCTGCTCCCGCGATAGGTTTAAACCTCACATTTAGATTGACTTATGCATGTTATACTTGGGGTCGTGCATCTGGATCGCGCGACCACAGCGATTGGCTGAAAACAAATTTATAATACTCCTCTCATTGGATGTTATGAATTGAATGAGTTATACATAAATGCGACTTCTTGCTTGAGATGGCATGGTGACGTCCGTAAATTAATTGTCCTTGTTCCTTCAAGTCATTTCCAAGATGCGGTGGTAATTAATGGTTACGAAGGTTTGAATGGATTATGAGTGGTGCAACATTGCATTGTGTTTTAAGTAACGGATTTTCAACTAATACGATTTCAGAATTAGAAGAACCTTTTATTTATTTTTGTTACATCTATGTTATCGAATACATACCACGTGTATAGGTATTAATGGAGTTAATAAGCAACCCAGATGACGAACCATATTGTATCAGAGTATTCATAGCAAGGTCTATATCATCCGCCGTTGTGGGTGAAGAAGGATCCAAAGTTACGGTGTACTTGACAATAATACTTCCAGAAAATAAAGAAGTTATCTCAATAGTGAGAACACCTTGTAGAGGTCCTATGAATTGGTTGAGCTATTACAAAATAGAAACGAAAGAATAAAAAGTGAAATACATGTAGACATGAAGGTATCGGACCAACTCTTCCACTCATAATGCTAAGTCTTGCTAAGACTTCATACAGAATCCCGGGTCACATTCAGGGAATACACAGTGGATAACTATTTGCATGACAGAGAGAAATATAGTTACATTCAGTCGTTCATACCAAAAGGAAACGTAGTACATAATATTTTGTCGCTTTAATTTTGCAACCAGATTCCTCCTCTTGTCAACAGCTTAGAATGACTTCATGAAGTGCTTGATATCAATTTTGATAAACCTCGCTGATTGTGCTACCCATGGAGTGGCTTGATCAATATGTTGCTATACCAATTAAGACACATCAGATAATTTTCCATCCACCACAGAATTCTCAAATAACTTGCTATTTGCTATGACTGAAACTACAGAATATAGACAGGGGAGAGTTGACTCTCGAATTTTTTGTGTAATATTAAATAGTGGGAAGTAATAGTGACTTTGCACAAATAATGCGTGGACCATATTGTGTAAAGAGTGGTTTCTCAGCACGTATATTATAGGAAAGGGCCTACGACTCTGTCGGTTAGTAAAATTAAGACACATACCAACGGCATGATGTATCCAAGTAATGCTTCTCGTGTTACAGATCCTAGAACATTAAGATCTGGCGTGAAGACAGCAGGCACTCCATCAATGGACACTAGGGCCAATTGTCCTTCTATGGTAAATGCTGGCGCTCTATCTGTCAAACTAAACGCTAACAAATATAATAAAAGCGGTCAGTGTTTTGTATATAGTAGAGTTTTTTATCTTGGCATATTTATAGATATATTATTAGTGTTAAGCTCCATTTAAACTATCATGACATTAGACGTCGTGCGTCGCGGTGCTTTATCATAATTCATAGAAGTATTCAACTGATATTGCGGCACGCTGCGACGCCGGATTGCATGAGGTAACCTGCGTTGATCCAGGGTGAACTACAATGAATTGGATTAATTGCCGTACACTGCGGCAGAAGTAAGGCTACCGCACCGCATCGCACGGCAAATATCGCCTAGTGTGAACGAACCTTTATATTTTACGTTTTGTCTAATTCGGTACCCACCTGATTGGCACTGAGCTCCGATGAAACCCGATGGGCAAAAGCAAATTCTATTTCCAGCACAAAATCCTCCATTTTGGCATAAAGGAACACAGAGTGCTGAAAATAATACAAACGAACTTTTGATTTAGATTTAAAAACAGTCCGTAGCTTACAGCTTATACACTATGAGACCAAACACTTTTTGTGTAAGCGTGCATTACGTAACTTCAGTGACTTTCATCAAGTTAATCATAAGACCGAGTAATGGATCCCCCCCCCCCCCTGACTTTGTGTGAATTGCGCCTATTTGAAGACTCTAAGAGATGTACTTAATTCCCAGTTATATGCCAATTTACCCCTTGACCCTTGCCCTGTTTGATGATGGGAAATTTAGTATAAAAATGTTCGCACGATGCTCGCGCATTTGTCCAGGAAGAAGCCCGTTTAACAGATAAATTTACCTTAATAATAACCAGATTCGTGTAAATATGTTGTTAACATTTTCAAGTTTGGGATGCGATGGCATTCGGTGGAATCCTGGATATTATGTTGAATAAATAACCCAGCCATTGTTTACGTAATAGGGTCGAACTGGTGTTCACCGGGGGGAAATAACCCCCCCCCCCCCCCTGACAAAGACCCCAGATGCGCCATTGCCCCCCCCCCCCTTCTGTATATTACAAAACAGCAACTATATTTGATTCTCATTTCTATTTAGATTATTGGATATTTTTATCTTTCATCAAAATAATAATGTCGCCTTTTGTTGTTTTATTTTAATTCAACTATAATAAACTTCCACCTAGACAAACTCGGCAAGTCCACTGAGTTGTTTACCGCCTACATGGCTGCTTCGTACATGCACGCGATGTCACTCTGCGTAATACGCACAGCGTTTACACCGGGGAGCAACCATACACCAACTACTTAATGCTAATGACGCATACCAATACACGCAATTCGTTAAAGCCAAACAAAGAACCGTCACCAATGCAATATTGTCGTGTTGTCGGGGTGTACCATGGTGCCCTGAATTTCTAGCGCAGCTCATGTGATAGGCGTAAATTGATACCACGCAACCATGAAAACAAGCACATGGTGCCGGGTAATAGAAGCGCAGCACGTGAAGAGGCTGCCAAAAAAGTGACACACTACCCGACACACGAGTATTGTAAGCGTCGTGAGCTGGCTGTGATGGTAACTTTGTGTAGGTCGCGCATCTGTACATCTTTAACGCTATGAACATGATGAAGGAAGCCCCGCTCATTCTAATTTAGGAAACACTGCCAAACTGCCCCTTATTATCCCCCAGTGAAACATTTTACAAGCTGCATTTGAATTGGCTATTCATATGAGTACATCTTGTAATAAACCAATCGGAACCACTGTAAGATAGACAGGTAGACCCCAGGGGGTTATGGATCATACGTACATACATTATTTAATCATCAGGGTTACAACCAGTGGCGTAGCTCAGGGGGGCAAATTCCCCCCCCCCCCCCCCCTTACGAAAAAAAACCAATTTGGGCCCCCGCCCCCACCCCCCTAAAAAAAAGGGTGAGAAAAAAAAAGAAAATAGTAAAAAATTGAGAAAAAAGACCGATGTTATTAGCCAAATAGAAGGCAAAATTGTCCATGTTGTACATTTAATGCGCATTTTTTTTTTTGACTGTGCGAAATTTTTGACCTTACCCCCCTCATTGCTGTATGACACGAAAAAGTCGTGTCATACAGCTCTGTAACAGAGCGATTTGTCACGCTGTGTTGGAGAAAAAAATGTTGTTGTTTTGTTTGTGTTTTGGGGGGGGGGGGGGGTTGGGGGTTCAAATTTTGAAAATGTACCATTTCCTATTTTTTTTAAAAAAACACAACAATAAACAAAACGCCTGTCTGACCGACCCTAATGTACCTGAGAGGTCTGTTTGCCCGTATAGAACAGGGTTTTTGTTTTCGTCGTCCAAGTAATATTTTATATTTTTCATCATGCACTCTAACAATTGTTTACCTAAATTCATGCCTATCGAATGATAAATTTGTTTTCCCCTGCTTGTTATCATGCAATACGAATTAGAGAATAAAACATAGTTCTTAGCTGTTTTGCTATAGACGATGGTCTTATTATAGGCTGTACCATATTTGGAGTCGTGTATGGTCGCCGCAGGTGGCCATACACGACGACACAAATATGGTACAGCCTATTCCTTTTAAGACCATCGTCTATAGCAAAACAGCTAAGAACTATGTTTTATTCTCATTCTTATTTAGTTTATTGGTTATGTTGATCTTTTATCATAAAATAATGCAGTTTGTTAGATTTATTTTAAACAAACAACAACAAATGTCCCCCTTTATAAAATCGGCAAATCCAGCGAGCTGTTTTCCAACATCCTGCTTCAAATTAATCGCGTTCTTTAGCACACACGCGCCTGTCATCGCTGCGTTATACCCACAACGCATACGGCGACGACTTTGTGTAGGGCACGCTAACGCGATGACGCGTTGATCATACGCGCTGAAGGTATTATTTTTTTCGAATGAATTAAACCCCGCCCCAAACTGTACACCATTGTCTCATAATGTATGAGCGTGTCGGCTGAAAATCAGCCAAAAACAAATCGAATTACCTGCCGACATCTCAAACCACACCCACTATATAAGAATCTGTCGTATTGCATGAACAAACAGGGGATAACTAATAGTATCTGGGATCAAAAGTACACGTATTGAACGATACTTGGTACATAATTATGTATCAGTATCGGCCGATACTGGAACACTGACTTTTTACCAGAATCGAACGATACTCGGTGCTCCATTATCGGACGATACTAGTACAGTCCAGAATCTGGGACCTTAAGGACACTGTTTCCCAAAGAGCTATACAAAAGTCAGAGGTATGACGACGAAGATGATGAGTGGTAATATGCTAATAAAATAGTTTTACCAACCCATTTCGTTAAAAACGTTAAAAACACATGTTCTTGTTTCCTCATAAACACACAGAATAGTACTTACATGTCTGGCATGTGTCACCTGTGTACCCTTGCTGACACTGACATGTATCGATAATGCAGAATCCTCCATTGAGACACAAAGGACAAAGTGCTAAACAAACAACAAATAATATTGCAATGAAGATGATGATTTTAATTAAACAAAAATGTGACTATAGTTAATTCACCACGACAATAAATATCAACATATTTGGCGAGTTCGTGTTTTTTTACGGCTATTTAGTATATTGGAGTAGATTTGACAGACTATAGTGACGTGAGTCAGTAGTATGCTTTTTATAGCAGCCTTTACATACATGTATAACGCAAATACAAACTACACTATAAGATACATATACAAATAAATACATGTTTTATGGCGAGTGTGCTTAGACTTGCTAACTTAAGTGTGCATTTATTCAATTGAAGAGGAGGGGTTTAAGTTCAATATAGGCCCATACACGGTTTGAGCAATTACTGGTTCATAAACATGTGAAGGCTCTAAATACACCGACTGGTGGTATTACCGTTACCTCCGTTCAATTAACATGAATGTAGTAAGTGTTTATTGCCCATGACGTACCTATTTTAGGGTATTCATTAATAAAGTTGATAAGTTTATATACATGGATGGAATATTATGGTGTTAGATTAGCACGACTGTTATTGAAGACAATGTCTCAAGTTCTTAAAACGCAGGTTATTGAATATCCTCTTTCATCATAAACATACAAAATAGTACTTACATGTCTGGCATGTGTTACCTGTGTACCCTTGCTGACACTGACAAGTATCGATAATGCAGAATCCTCCATTTTGACACGACGGACACATTGCTAAACAAACAACACATAATATTGTAATGATGATGATACTATTAACTAAACAAGAATGTTGCTGTATTTAATTCATGATAATAAATATCAACAAACGTTGACGATTTCATATCATTTTTAGTGGTTATATTGTCTATTGGAGTATATTTGGCAGAATATAGTGACATGAGTAAGTTACATGTGTGGTTGGTAGAGAGTTACCAGTTTGATTTCTAATCACTCCGGTTATTAACCTTGTTAACTGCTGACTGTGCTCTTTATATACACAAAAAATGGCAAATGACCAGATCTGGAAATGTGCTATATCTGGATATCAATTACCTGATCTGGAAATCAATGCTTCGCACTGGATTTCAGATTCTAAAACACTTGATTTTAACATTGATTTCAGCAATAATGTGTATTTCTTTAATCTGAAAGTGAATAAGGCAAAGCTACATTATAATAAAATATAAAATATATTTCCTGGCGACCATTTATCCACTAATTATGTCTTAATTAATTGATTTATCAATTAAATCCTTTGTTTTAAAAACTCCCCTTTCAATAATTAAACGCCCACAGCCATTGTTCAGTACAACTATCTTAAAGAGCATGATTTACCAAAGATTAGTTTGTTCTATTTAAAAATAAAGTGTCCCCGGGTATGAAAAAAAAACCTACACACATTGGCGATTTGATGTCAGTTATAAAGGTTAATTTGTCAATTAGAGTAGATTTGGCAGACTAAAGTGACGTGAATCAGTTACAAGTATGCTTTTAATAGCAGCCTTTACAGAAAGCAATATGATTTAAACTATGAGATACAAATACAAATAATTATATACATGTTTTAAAGGAAATCTTTGCCATTGAACCTTAGCGCTCAGATATGTATGTAGCATTATTATTATACAGACCATATCCGTAGGGGAAAGTTTTTAAAAGTGCCGTTAATAATAGAATTCGAGATACAATAAGGGCGCACAGCAGTAAATCACTCCTCGTTTTGTGTAATGGTAGAAAGTTCCGGCAAAAACAAAAAATGATATTGTGATTAATGGGGTCCTTTGGGAATCAGTTTGGCGTGAGGGTAGCATTTCATATTTAAAATGAAAGATAATCTCTTGTACTTTGAGCAGGATATTGCAAAATATTGGTCTTCGATTGTATCGACAATTTATCACGTGGATGAACACACGCGATTGGAGGCGGTTAGAAGGCGAGCGTCCGGTCTGAAAATAAGGGTGGCACTTCTAATGTAGCACTTCTTGACGATTTTATGAAATTTTAATGTTTGTTTATTAGAATAAAGACATTCCAAAAATGGTTACTAAGGGCCCAAAATAGCGACTCTTTTAGCCCTAATTTACATGTAATCCAATGGGCGGTTTATTTAGTGCTGTGCCCCCAAAATATGAATGTGAGTATTGAACTTGATCTCTAGTTCAACACAAACTAATATAATACGATGCAATGGATTAATCACGTAAATTTGTGGCAGCCTACAGACAGAAAAAAAATCACCTTTACAACTTTTAGTTAATACATGTATATTGAGACATTTCTATCAACACATGTAGCGCTAAAATGTTTAAGAAATGCATGATTGAATCATGTTACATGTTCCCAACCTGTCAACATTTTAGGTAAATAGATTTCTAAATTTTGCTTTCAAATGGGATCTCGTTGGAGTCAACTTCCTCAATGTACCAAAGAAGCACGTCTTATTACACTCAATTGGAAAATTCTCCACAAAATATACCCAACAAATACCATGCTGTATAAGATAGCGTGTCGAATCCATCTTTTATATCGGTCTTGTTCCGTGCCAACGACCTTTGCTTCGTCCCATCCAATAACATGGTTCGAGAGGTTATATGAATCAGATAGAAATGGGACCTCCACCATGAACTGATACGAGGGGCAATACAACCTCACTCACGTTTTCGATGATGTTTTATCATCTGGCAAACAATCCCAGTTGATAAACCAACTGGCGACTCCAATACTGCATAAAGCGTCATGAGTCGCCAAGATCATCACTAGCAAGAGTGTTGACAATTGATATCAGAAACATACATGTGAGTAACTTTAAACTGGATCAGTATAATGAACCTTCCATATCAGACTATAATCAACGATCCTTATGAACCTATTTGGTAATAAAAGTGACGTATGTCTTTAAAACCAATACTTCAACGTCATTTTGTAACTTATATTTACTTATTTGTGTGTGGCTGATTGATGTGATTTCCTTCTTTCTTTCTTTTTGTTGCTTTTATTCTAATGTAACTCAATTCTTTTAACTTTTTATATAATATTGATGTGTTGTGCTATTTAAAAACGACGTTTGAGACGTTGAATTAAGGGGAAAACTATAATTCTTACATGTCTGGCATTGGTCACCTGAGTAGCCTGATGGACACCGACAAGTATTTGTAGATTCTATGCAGAAGCCATCATCGCCGCATCCATCGGGGCAAGGTTCTGAATAAAAAGACAAAAGAAATATGACAATAACGATGGCAGTTTACCAACACCACACAATGACATGGTAATGTGACAACAAACACACCAGCGGGCGAATGTGTAAATGTCCCAGATAGTATCGTTCAATACTGGACGTCGTCAGTATTGATCAATACTGGAACACCCAAAATGTGTTTCAGTATCGACCGATACTGGAACATTTTATGTTTCAGTATCGACCGATACTGGAACATTTTATGTTTCAGTATCGACCGATACTGGAACATTTTATGTTTCAGTATCGACCGATACTTGAACATTTATGTGTTCCAGTACCACTCGATACTAGAACGTTTTTGCTCGACGTTGGAAATATTTAAATAACATTACAATTGGTAGCTTAATGATATTAAGCACGATCAATGGTAGTCCAATACCCCTTGTTAATTTTCGAAAAGATTGGTGGTAAGATGACAAAGATTAAGCGATATACAAATGCTTTCGTTCTGGTGGAAAGTGGATGGGAGGTGAGACTATCCTATAATAGTATTAATATTTAATTAAAGATGTAGAAGTCTAAAGTTCATTTATTACAGATAGCCACGATCTCTGACCAAATTTTAAGGGAAAATTCGCCCAAAGATTAAGTGGGGTCAAGTATGCAGCAACGTTTACATTACTGATTTACTGACGTCAACTTGTTCGGGATACCATGGATATTCCAAAAATATATTTAAACTATTTGAACAATCAGTTTTGAAATAATTACATTTGTTTCGATTTGGATCATGATTATCGTGGAAGTGGTACTTAAGAGATCATGAAATCAATAATTGGCACACCATTGTAATTCTCCAAAAATAAAATACTTTCTTTGTTTCGGTTGTGACTACTTCCAAAAAATAAGACTTTGATACTAACACGCTTATAACATGTGTGAAATTTCAAACACTTTAAAGGCTTATTTCTCAGAACTAGTATTATTGGACTAAAGTACATCTTCCACTACAGTCTTCAAGTGTATTTTAGGTCCTAGATTCTGGACTGTACTAGTATCGGCCGATACGGGAACACCCAGTATCGTTTGATACTGGTACAAAGTCAGTGTTCCATATCGGACGATACTGGAACATATAAGATATTCCAATATCGGGTGATATTGGAACACAATTATGTACCAGTATCGTTCAATACCGGGACAAATCACCACTGGTAGCATGTGTACCAGTGTCGCGGAACATAAACACGTTCCAGTATCGTTCGATACTTGAAGCAATTTGGTGTTCCAGTATCGGACAATACTGGAACAATATAATTGAGCCAGTATCGAGCGATATGGGGTACATTTACGAGTATGTACCAGTATCGTGCGATACCTAAAGGACACTTTCCCGACGCACTGGTAACGTGTATTTTCATTCTTTAAAATATCCCAATTCTTACCATCATCATCTTTGATCCAAACTACTGCCGTGCTGATTGTTACACTATCAGATACAAGCGCCAATTCAAACGACTCTCCTTGCTCTGCATCAGTATCTTCAGCTGTATTAATAGTTATCGGGTCTGATTTCTCTGCACCTAAAGTAAAGAAATTAGTAAATGAACCTGAAATTACAGAATTGTGGTAGGTGGTAGATACCAGGTGTCTGTAAAAATGATGCATCTGTTACAAGTCATTAACTCACTTACTACTTACAATACTCTGTATTTTGAAACAAAGGTTATACCGTTGGCTTATAAATATCTATATTTGTAATTTTCATATACAATGCAGTCTGTGCCTATGAATCAATTTCAGGGTCCCTAAATTCTCATTCAGATACCGTTTATTTTGTCTTGTATCTTTTAGTGCCTATTCACAGATAGTGTTGATTGACCATGAACTAACCAAATGTTATACTGTGTCACTGTGCTGATGTTTGGTTTCCATTGCAGTTTCAATACAATAGGCAACCAAAATAATAATTCAATCAATGGAAAATGGACACATAGTCCCAATTATTGTTGACCGTTCTCGACACAATTAATAAAGCACGACTGGGTAAAGTTATAAAATGCATGTAGGCGTTTTATTGTGTCATTTGTCTTACCAATGGCAAAATCAATTTGCTTGTTGTTGATATCAATGAAATCTCCGGGTGATGTTGCATCTAGTTCCGTCGTCTGCAACTCTAAAGAATAATAATCAAAGCGTTATCCATAAAAGTCGGTATCAAAATGAGATTTAGTATAATCTGTTGAACAGTATTTTGTCTCATCCGACGCATTGCCAGGCCAACTGGTTGGTAACCGGTGACTCACCCATCCATGACTGAAAGGTCAGATATATTTGTTTAACTTTACTGCGATTTCAAGAATTGTCATGGAGGGGGATTCGTCTTTCAGAATAAAATGAGGTACAGGGTGTCTAAAAAGCGTCGATACCTTTTTAAAGCTTTCATATCTCCGGTAAAATAATTCGCAGTGTAGGCCTAAAGCTAAGACCATGTTGTTCTATCCAAACAAAAAAGAATTATGCAGAGATTAAGTTTACCGGAGATATAAAGCTTTAAAAATGTATCGACATTTATGGGACACCCTGTACAAACAAATCACCTGTCTCTATTTAGTTTTTCAAGATTAATAGGTAGGCTTAATCCTTTTGTATTTATAAACATTCCGGAAAACAAATTTCTCTTATTAAATTTCCAGATTCTTGAAATCCACCCACAGGAGGAAGCTTACCAACTGAAGCAGTTGCGGTCAAATCTCCAGCTCGACATATTTGGATTGTAACGGCATCTCCCTCTGTGACGTCATATTGACTCTTTTCAAATGTAAACATTCCAGAGGTCGAAACACTCGGTTCTGTAATTTAACAGGGGACATCAACTAATACGAAATGTAGAAAAGACATATTCGAATGCTCATTCCAAAATCAGCTACACGTTTCATTAATTGTTTTCATTTTTAAATGAAAACAATATTTAGACTATCATTTATACGGAGCGTTTAAAGTGCCATTAGATGGCTACATAATTATCTTGACAAGTCGACATATTATCAACGTTATGTTGAGATAGTCACATATTTTTCTCACATTCTTGACTTAAACAGTTTTATTAGTCGTCATGATGATATAGACTATCTTGTCAAGTTGACTTTACAAAACATAGATGTCGTCATGGCGAGATAGGTTAACTTGAAGAGTCAACTTCACAAAAAGTAGATGTCGTCATGGTGAGATACAATATCTCGTCGAGTCGACTTTACAAAAAGTAGATGTTGTCATGGTGAGATAGATTATCTTGCCAAGTTGACTTAATAAAAAGTGAATGTCGTCATGGCAATATAGACTTTATCGTCAAGTCGACTTCACAAAAAGTATATGTCGTCATGGTGAGATAGATTATCTTGCCAAGTTGACTTAATAAAAAGTGAATGTCGTCATGGCATAATAGACTTTATCGTCAAGTCGACTTCACAAAAAGTATATGTCGTCATGGTGAGATAGATTATCTTGTCAAGTTGACTTTACAAAACATAGATGTCGTCATGGCGAGATAGATTATCTCATTAAGTCGACTTCACAAAAAGTAGATGTTGTCATGGTAAGATAGATTATCTTGCCAAGTTAACTTCATAAAAAGTTAATGTCGTCATGACAATATAGACTTTCTCGTCAAGTCGACTTCACAAAAAGTAGATGTCGTCATGGTGAGATAGATTATCTCGTCAAGTCGACTTCAAAAAAGACGATATCGTCATGGTGAGATAGATTGTATTGCCAAGTTGACTTCATTATCTCGTCGAGTCGACTTCACAAAAGTAGATGTTGTCATGGTGAGATAGATTTTCTTGCCAAGTTGACTTCATAAAAAGTGAATGTCGTCATGGTGAGATAATTTATCTTGTCATGTCAACATTCAATTTTTGATAAGTCGACATGGCGAGATAATTTAATAATTTACTGAACACTGCTGACTTCGATGGGCCTTTCCTGTCTATGGTAGTAGCCCGGAGTAGTAGCACACCTTCACTTTGCAATGTCAAAATGGCGAATGTCAAATTCACACGTGATGGTAGGCATGCTATATGACAAGTAATGCTATCTCGCCATGGTAATTTCGACTCTTTGTAAAGCTGACTTAGCAAGATAATATATCTCGACATGACGACATCTATTTTTATGAAGTTGACTTGACAAGATAGTTTATCTCGCCATGTCGACATGTCAAGATCATGTATCTCGCCATGACTACATCTTCTTTTTGCCAAGTCGACTTGACAAGATAACCTATCGTGACATGACGAGATCCACTTTTTGTGAAGTCAAGTTGACAAGTTAATTTATCTTACCATGACGACATCCGCATTTTGCGAAATCGTCTTGTCAAAACAATTCATCTTGCCATGACGATATGCTCTTTTTGTTAAGTTGACTTGACAAGAAAATGTATCGTCCAATGACGACTTCTCCTTGTTGGGAAGTCGACATGTCAAGATCACGTATCTCTTCATGACAACATCTACTTTTTGCAAAGCCGACTTGGAAAGATAACCTATCTCGAAATAACGACATCCACGTTTTGGGAAGTTGACTTGACGAGATAATTTATCTCATCATGACGACATCCACTTTTTATGAAATCAACATGTTCAGATACTTTATCTCACCATGACGACATCATCTTTCGCATAAGTCAACTCGGCAAGATAATCTATCTCACCATGACGACATCTACTTTTTGTGAAGTCGACTTGACGAGATAATTTATCTCACCATGACGACATATACTTTTTGTGAAGTCGACTTGACGAGAAAGTCTATATTGCCATGACGACATTCACTTTTTATTAAGTCAACTTGGCAAGATAATCTATCTCACCATGACAACATCTACTTTTTGTGAAGTCGACTTTACGAGATAATCTATCTCACCATGACGACATTTACTTTTTATGAAGTCAACTTGGCAAGATAATCTATCTCACCATGACAACATCTACTTTTTGTGAAGTCGACTTGACGAGATAATCTATCTCACCATGACGACATTTACTTTTTGTGAAGTCGACTCGACGAGATATTGTATCTCACCATGACGACATCTACTTTTTGTGAAGTTGACTCTTCAAGTTAACCTATCTCGCCATGACGACATCTATGTTTTGTAAAGTCAACTTGACAAGATAGTCTATATCATCATGACGACTAATAAAACTGTTTAAGTCAAGAATGTGAGAAAAAATATGTGACTATCTCAACATAACGTTGATAATATGTCGACTTGTCAAGATAATTATGTAGCCATTTAATGGCATTTTAAACGCTCCGTACATTTAGCAATAACCAAAAACAATATTGTATTTCATAGCATTCATTTCACGGAGATCTACGTAATATACGGGCGCACACTATACAATCAATAACCTATATCGCGATAATTTAAATTATCGCGATATAGGTTAAAGAATTAAAGGTTGAAGAATTAAAATTCTTCAACATTTTTCTAAGTTTGGTTTATATCCCTAACCCTACCATATACCACAAGGTGGAAGTGTTTTGATGAAAAAATGGACCCAGGCTATATAGGAGGCGAAATATACTGAGCCGAGTAGCCTTGACAACCGTGGTGTAGTGGAATAGAGATTGGCTTGGGTGCTGGAGGTCCGTGGTTCAAATTCCGGGGGGTCGGGGGATATTTTGGTCAATTTTCCACGTTGAAAAAAAAAATTCTGCAAAAGGTGGGGGGTAGAGTTAGAGTTAAGGCAATTGAATTTCTTAACACCTTCCGGTGTACGACAGTTCCAAAAAAGAATGTTTAAAATGTGTCAAAAGTATTGAACATCATCACCACATTTAGAATTACCATGAGAAATGCATTACAACAAGAACAAACATGCTTAGTATAAATTAATCAGTTCCAAATTGGCGATAATTGTGAGAATTATTTGTTTGTTCATGCGCAAGCATATTTATTGGTGAAAGAATGCGTTTGCCCACCATAAGCAGGTATCAGCGAGCGGTAGGCAAAGTAGGTATTCCTTTTGGGCCCACAGATAACTATTAGCCTCACAATTTTCGCCAATTTGGAACTGATTGATCTATAGTCGGTTCAGTAAATAATGAGATAAGACTTTGAAAGTTGGGAAAGGTTTCTTTAAAATCCGTTGTATAATAATAAAACTAATAACTGCATAGAAAGTGTTAATACGCTCACCTGAATCAAGTATGGTGACTAAAGCCTCTGGCCCTGTTACACTCGTCCCAAGGGTAGATGAAGAAATTACAATCTTGAAAGTCTCTGGTCCCTCATCCACAAAATCGGTATAGATGACGATGGATTCGGTTTTCATTTTGGTAACATCATCATCGAATTGAACAGTTAAATCAGTAACACCTTTGTAATCTGTACCATCCACAGCTGTCATATCTTCCGTACTTAAAACTGCAATAATTTGGAGTCACATTCATTCAGTGAATAGAAATGTTATGAAAGTTGTCAGCGAGCGCATTGTTTACGTACCAGAAACCTGGGTTTTGACCGGAATATATTTTTCTCATAAATAGAATCCCTGATTCAATGCCGTACCATTTCGAAGGTCTCCTCACAAATGGCGGATCCGTGCAAAGAGTGAATAGGGTAAAACAGGAATATGACCTCAATGCGTTTATGCACTTATCAATGGCAACGCCCGGCACGGGACCATGCGGGGCTGTAGCGGGGATGTACAAAAATGTAGCCCGGCTATGCGGGAGCATGTAGCGAGGACGTGCTATGTGTGCCCACTCTAGCCGGGCGTCTAGCCCGGACGTAGTGGGGACGTACATCACTGAAAAATAGCTATAACCTGATGACTATTGGGAGTTAGTACTAGATTGGATTTATGTTTAGGGACGACATCAAAACTCGACCTGCGGTTGCCCGCCGGTTCCGTCCGGTTCAGCGCAGTTCACATGGAACGACGTAGTCTGCTGTATTAAACACTGCACAAAAAGAAAGTATCCACTGTTTTCGAGGCGCCCTGTGTTTTATTCTTAAGAAGCTAAAGAAATTCAAGAACATGCATTTCCTCCCGCGCATTTTGAAACATTCATTTGTCACAATAGCACCAATATTGATGAAGCAGTGGCTATTTGCAACCAAATTGATTTAACCCTATACCCTAGCTCTGCTACAGAGCTCTCTTAGTCCCGCCCCTTCATCAACCCATCAACCCACCCCATCCCCTCACCAACCATATCAAACCCACCCCATCCCCTCACCAACCATACACTGCCTTGCCTGCACCATGGAACTACAGCATGTACAGACTACATGTATACTACTACTAGTGCATGAATCACTGGTACATTAACTGTACTGACCATGCTACTACAGTGATCAAACCAATGATAAACTGCTCATATTACTAATTGATGCCAAGACTATCTGTGTGCCAAGGCAGTGACCAGCGAGTAGCCTGCTGCTAAATCACACACAGCAGTATAGACCATCTGGTGAACTGCATAGAGACAGTGTTGGTAGATAATTGACTTGCTGAAGTGTTTCTAGAAATTGGATTAAAATACAGTACTAGCTATTAATTATGGGAATTCTAGGCGATGCCAGCAGAGCTACCTATACCAATGAAAACAGCGCACAAAAAACAGCAAATCTAAAGTGTACCACTTCTATCTCTCCATGTCGCTATTGTGACTGTAAATAAACAGATTGATAGTGTAAGCTGGACCTGTTGAGGCATTAGAATTTAAAATCAACCGGCGGTTTGTTCAATGTTGTTTGCGTGGATATTCATAAACCTGTACAAACGTGTGACCAGAATGAATCGCCCCGAACTGGACGGAACCAGCGTGCAACCGTAGGACGAGTTTTGTCGTCGTACCTTTAAGCGTATAAATGAATACAAATGTTGAAACATTGTTTGATCTAAAGATATAAGATTTTCTTCTTTCCGAAATCTAACATATTCTTCGCTTACTAATGGCTGTAGCCGGGCGTACACTATTTCGCGGCTGTTGATGGCCGGAACTGTAGCTGGTGCGTACACATTGTCTCGGCTAGGGTGGACCGAAACTGTAGCGGAGACGTACAACAAATGGTGCCCCGCCCTGCGGGAACCGTACACGCCTGTACCGGGAACGTCACATTGGCAATTTGTACGTCCCGGCCCAAATCCCCGCTACATAAAACCGCGGTCGCAGTTGATAAGTGTATCATAACGGATTCCTATTATACCTTCAGTTTGCGCATGCGGTACAGTTGATAAACCCCTGACTTACAAAACTGACTACAAAACTTGATGATAACACCATTACCATAGTCATGATACTTATATCCAGAATAAGTATATGCTTGTCGTTTCCCCTAAATCGGATCATGTGACATATAGCGCTGGGTGTGCTCATTTCCCCCAATAAACTCAAAACCTTTGCTCTCGTGCTTACCGGAATACTGCATGCGATCGCATTTCAGTACAATGTACAGATGTAATGTTTTATTTCGGTCTAATCATGAATTTTGTAGATGCACAAATACTTAGTATTATTTTTACAACTTTACTCACTGATTGACTCTCCACTGAAGAATGACCCTTCTCTTACGATCTGGAACGTTACCGTCTTTGAACTTTCATCGGTCACGTAAATGACACTAGATAGCTTAACGTTACCTACAATATAAATAGTATAATAAGAAGTTAAAAGAAGATTTACGTGACAAAAAATACACATTATAGGGTATAGGAATTAAGTAATAGGGTGTGTGCGTACAATCCCCGGTTTTTTTTATTATCGTTATGAGTGCTATTATCGTCGAACTTGACATTCATGTATTTAGTAATGTTTGAATAGAAATACAGGGTGAATCAAACAAATTGTGCACGGATTGAAACGGTCCTCTGACCTTGATGCCTGCATTGAACCATGACATTGTTTTGATTTTATAACGCGTATTGGCTACATGTAGTTCAGCGCCCGAAAAATTAAATAATCGACAAGTAATCGACTGAAAAATTAGTAGAAATTGTAAGCCGACCCATTTGTCACCATTCCAACGGGGTTTACACAGTTAAGACATGTGACATGATGAAATGGGATGAATTCCCATTACCATTACCAATGCATGTTATCTGTAATTTATAGTGATACTGGGATATACAACTAATGCATATTTGTTATGAACCATAGCATTATTAAAATATCGCACAAATTGAATGTTCTGAAGAAACTTGTTTCTCGATCAGTTGCACTTAAGTATAAGACCAACACGTTTGGGAAGGACAATAATTGACAAGTTTACAAATTATAGGTTCCGAGTCCACTCTTCTACTAAAGTTTTGTAACATATACAATGACATTTTAGCTTCCATACGATTCTCATTCTTGATAACCAGGTCTTTAACAAAACCCGCAATCGGTATGGCCACCGTTCGCACTCAATTTAATCGTGTTACGGTAACAGTTTTGTATTAATGTCTTAACTGTATAAGTCCCGTTGAAATGGCGAAAAAGGCGTCAGCTTACAAAACCTGTCACATTTTGCATATGTTTTCCGTCAATTACTTTCATTTTTCCGGAAGATGAACTACACAGAAGACTTTTCTGGGACAAGTGACTCACTTACGTGAGTATTCATTTGACCCGCCTTCAGAAAGTATGTGAGTCATATTACACACTTAAAGTGAGTCAAATGACCCTTGTACATGTAAGTAGGTATAATTGGTATGAAAGTGGGTCATTGGTAATTGATTGACCCACTTATGTGAGTCACATTACCCACTGAAAGTTCAAATGATTCAAGTAACCTATTTAAATAGTTCAATTGACCTGCCTATGAGGGTCACATTACTCACTTAGGTGGGTATTCATTTTTGTCCGTGTTTAACAATTCAAGTGAGTCAATTAACACACTTCAAAGTGAGTCAATGGTCACACTTTAAAGTGAGTCAATGGACACACTTCAAAGGTTTGATGTGATACTAGGGATAAAATGCCTCTTATGGCAATGTTGACCATTTCTCCGAGTTGGACGATAGGCATTAAGATTAAGTTCTTTCAATTTTGCCAAGTGTCAGTAGACATGCGATGTGACCCATTTAATCGTATCAAGGCATCACGACTATATGTGATAGGCAACTTGTTATGAGAAAATAAGGGATCAGTGGTGCCAGTGACCGAACCACGAAGCTCTTCACTAAGGTCAGGGTTAGGATTTATGTCACCGGAAACTGGCAGTTGAGTTTGGGTAAAAAGAAATCCGTTTTCCAACAAAGTGCTTTTCAGTTATAAGGTGAAACGCTTTAGATTTACGTGCCCACCTATTACAGTAAGTATAGGGAACTGTTCCATAGTGGTTATGAATACAGACACATAGTCCAATCAGTGCAAATAGTTGAATCACTGCCATGATGATCGACCTACTGTTGTGAGTGTCCTTGAAGTGATCGACTTATTGCTGTAAGTGTCCTTGAATGATGGGATGATAAGGCAAGCTGAGCATAGTGCCTGACCACTGTTATGTGTACAGCCAATGTCCACAAATGTATGAGATTGTTGTAGATCAAAACTCACAAAAGTCACAGAATACAGTCAAAATATCAAGAATTAAAATGTCCAGCAGTACAAAAGTGAAAATGATTATCAATATAAAAACCAGCTCAAACATCAAAATAGCAGGAGAGCTGCGTGAGAGCTACTGTAAGGTGCTACCCCAAACAGCAACAACGAGCAAACGACTTGTGGCAAGATGGCGGAGACGTGCGTGTGCCTGGACCAATCACGCCTGGCTATCCCATAATATATTTTACCTTTGACCAATCACAATTTTGTGTGCGATCTTTACCCACTTGCAACTGGGTAAACGTGTCCACCGACCCATTAAAATGCATTGACTCATCTTACGTGGGTCAATTCAAATAGGTCAGAATGCACCGATCCATCATATATAAGTCGCTTCACTGGGACACGGTCACTTTGCACAGATAGACGGGTAATATGAGATGACCCACTGCATCACTTGACCCATCTTTGACCAAGAATCTTTTTCTGTATAGGTTAAATACGCTTTCTACAGACAAAAAAAATGGATCAATGTATAACATACGTGCTTACTCGATGTCATGTGGCAAGACAAAGTGTTTCCATCTGTAGTTATTTAACGGGGTTCATTATATCATAGACTGGCTATTTTGCTAATCGTATAACACATGTTTGAAATCTATAGTCTTATAAATTGTATCGTCACATATATTTAAATATGACTGACTGATCAAAGCTGGATGGATAAGTGTGCGTGGTTCAGAGCTTTTGAATATTTTGGACTGACAACAATAATTGCTACAAGTTTACTTACTCTTTATTATATACCATGTCAAACTGAAGCCTTTTTCCTGACCACTCAGATCAGATAAAAAGGTGAACCAAAATGTATCGCTGTCGATCTCAAAATCATCTGGTATAGTACTCCCTTCAAAAAAACCCAACACGGAACCTTCAATTCCATAATAAAGAACATCTGAAGAATCAGTCGCAAAATCATTGAATTGTATTTTAACTTTTTGCATCGTTACACTTCCCGCCAATCCACTGAGGTCTATTTTATACACGCATTCTGCTTTGTTTGGATATACAGACGGGTAGCTAGGGCTCGTTATTGTCCCTGATTCGGTAGTGAAATCGTCTCCACACGGTTCACCTTGCAAATAAATAAGAAATGAATGAAATGATTGATACTTGTTGGTTGGTAAAGGTAAATAATTGATCAAGGAATAGATTATTTCACAACAGCCTCAATGCCGATACTCAATAAAGCATAAAGCATAAAGTATAAAACATATAGATCCCATATCAATTATCCTTTAAGGTTGATGAGGTTCGAAAGAGTAAGGCGATGAAAACAGCCCTGTTCATCAGGCATACATATCTCTCGGGTTGAGTCGGTCGGTCGGTCGAGCATTTTCTTCGTTTTCTCTTCTTTGCGGAGTTTAAAATCGGGGTTTGTTAAACACGTCGTTTAAAAGATAAACACGCGTTTAATTTAAACACAAGATAAGTTAGACACGTTGAATCTAAAACCGTGTTAAATACGAGAATACGGTCCAGAATATACTACTCTCTACAATATATTCTTTCTTATAGAAATTTGAAGAAAAAAAACATTTATGTAACTTACAATGAAAAATAGATTTTAAAAATCTATCATAAATACAATAAAATAAATTGTACAAATTGTACAATAGCACCTGGTCAGGGACTTTTTGTGTTGGGTGTATATATTTTATTGCAACATACCTTTACATCCAAGCAATTCAAAACGCAAGCTAGTGTAACCAGTATATTCTGTCGGGCGTATCCTGATGCGTACCACAGTTATCGCAGAGTCAAATAAACTTGTAACATGTGCATATCTCTCCGAGTTTCCATCGAAGACCTATCGGTATTAAAACAATACAACTCACTGGGATATGTATTTTAAAAGAATAAATAACGACATTACAACATTTTAACTTGTATAAAAAAACGAATCGTTTACAGTAGCTTAACTGTGTATTGTACACACAGGCTATACAAATGTGTTTAGCATGCTTACCATCTCTGCATTGTTGTTATCTTTAACATACTGCATAGTACTACCATCGTTGCTGTATTCAACCTTGTATTTGGTTACCCACTGATTTGCGTCATCTCTGCCTTGCAATACAATCCCAGACACAGATCTCAAGGTACCGAAATCCACCTGTATCCATTGATTGAGGTCGTTGGTAAGAGCACTCCATGCTCCTCTGCTATTACCCATACTAAGTAGATCCAATCTTGCGTAAATTGCTCCAGTATCTGAATCGTACTGACTGGAAGCTGTTAACTGACCATCCATAATTGTCCCGTCTTTCAAACCAAGTGGGTCTACGCAAGACTCTGAAAATAGGAATTGTTTTGCTTATCAAATCATTGATATCAACGAATATTCATTTGATTAATGGTAATGGTAATATTAACGAACAAACATATATAAACTGAAACATTAAGAGCCGTATTCTCGTACGTATTTAAACGCAATTTTAAGCTAAACACGCGTTTAACTTTGGCTTTCAACACATCGCTTAACTAAACGCGCTTCTCGAAAATGTGTGTTAACTTATGCGTCTAACTCACTGAAAAGTGTCCAACTTTAGACATGTTAAACATGGGTATGGGGGTGCTAAGCTCGCGTTTAACTAAGCTCGTGCATCATGTGTACGTCTTGAATGATTAACTCAACCGTGCCCGGAGCAAGCTGTCGTACAGATCATGTCCTCTAAACAAATACACACGTGCAATTAAGGAATTCGGTCGATATCTGTTTTAAGATATTTGGCCCACTATAAATTGAATTCCTATATACATGTACAGTGAACGCACGACCACTCTGGGGACGAAATTTGCGGAGTTTAAAATCGGGTTTTGTTAAACCCGCGTTTAATTTAGACATCAGTTTAGATAGACACGTTGTAATCCAAAACCGTGTTAAGTACGAGGATATACTACTCTTAACAATATAGCTATTCTGACGGGAATTAATAATAAATGTTTGTACTTAAAATGAAAAAATAGATTTAAAAAACTATACTAGATACAATAAAATAAATAATATTACAAATTGTACTTCCCATCATTCGCTTACGCACTACCCTTAAGTTCTTAACGAATTAGTATCAGTCACCAGCATGGTATAAATGAAGGCTTGTCCGGAAGATAATAGCTTTAGTTGTAAACTGCACGAGCTGCTCATTTGCTATCCGAACACAAATGGTCCCTCAGGTGCTTTGATGTCGGCTAATCCAAGATAAATAATCGGTACCAAAATGCTGCGATATATATATACATGTAATGCGCAAGTTTCTTCTCTGAAGTTTTATACCTCATTCATACAAATCAGGTGAATTGTTTTTGAAGATATGATTATTTCAATGACCACGACTAACGACAAAAAAATTGCACTATAATTGCACTGATTAGTATTGTCCACTGTATGTTATCTTAACAGATAGGTATCTGGATGAATGGGTAACAGGTATCGAAAGGGAGTCTGTACACACACATTTTCAATGCGTAATCACACACTGAGCAATGATCCCATAGAAACCCACTTTAGTGCAACATGTTGTTGGTAGTTATGGTCTTTGAAACAATTTGTGTTAGGTGTATATATTTTATTGCAATATACCTTTACATCCAAGCAATTCAAAACGTAAGCTAGTGTAACCATTATAGTCTGTCGGGCGTATCCTGATGCGTACCACAGTTATCGCAGAGTCAAATAAACTTGTAACATGCGCATATCTGTCCGAGTTTCCATCGAAGACCTATCGGTATTAAAACAATACAACTCACTGGGATATGTATTTTAAAATTAGAATAAATAACGACATTACAACATTTTAACTTGTATAAAAACGAATCGTTTACAGTAGCTTAACTGTGTATTGTATACACAGGCTATACAAATGTGTTTAGCATGCTTACCATCTCTGCATTGTTGTTATCTTTAACATACTGCATGGTACTACCATCGTTGCTGTATTCAACCTTGTATTTGGTTACCCACTGATTTGCGTCATCTCTGCCTTGCAATACAATCCCAGACACAGATCTCAAGGTACCGAAATCCACCTGTATCCATTGATTGCCGTCGTTGGTAAGAGCACTCCATGCTCCTCTGCTATTACCCATACTAAGTAGATCTAATCTTGCGTATATTGCTCCAGTATTTGGATCGTACTGACTGGAAGCTGTTAACTGACTATCCATAATTGTCCCGTCTTTCAAACCAAGTGGGTCTACGCAAGACTCTGAAAATAGGAATTATTTTGCTTATCAAATCATTGACATAAACGAATATTCATTTAAATGATCACCGTGTTAAGTGGTTATATCAATGAACAAACATTATAAACTATAACATTCATTGACATTGACTACTATTAACATAATTAACAAAATAGCTTTTCTAATGGGACTTAATAATACGTATGATGAAAACACATCATTTAAAGAACTACCATGCATGAAATAACTATAACACAAATTGCAGAATACTACAACTGTAGACCCCATCCTCAGATCTGTTTCACCATTCCAATTGGATCTACACAATTAAAGGAAGGGTCCCGCAAGCACAACATTTAGCATTATTTGTTAGAAAAATAATTATCGAGCCGAAATTACGTAATTGTATAGAACAAAACAACGCCATACTAGTCACAAAAATGAATAAAAACTGCCATCACTCAACATGCATTTTTTTTTAATTCGCGGGGATCGAAAGTCCCGGTGTCGATGACGTCATGGGTATCGGTGTTTAAATGTGCGCATGTGTATTGTATAACTATGACATCATCGACACTGGGACTTTCGATCGCCGCGAATTTTAAAAAAGTGCATGTTGAGAGATTGCGGTTTTTATTTGTTTTTGTCATAAGTGTGGTGTTTTGTTCTATTTAATTACAAAATTTGGGCTCGATAGTTATTTTTCTAACATATAATGCACACTTTTATGCTTGCGGGACACCTCCTTTAACACAGGCATGGTGCATTTGTGTGTAATTGTTGTGATACTGTCATAGTAAACGAGGCAATATTCAAACAAACGTGTTTTAAAACATTGCATAATTTAATAGAGAACATACTAATTTAATGCAAGGCTGGTTTTACCAGATGGGCCTGGGCCCAGCCAGATTTAGAGGCCACCAAATTTATAAACAAATATAAATTACCAACACTAAACGTTTGCCAAATTAGGAAGAAATCTCATTAAATTGTCAATCTTTCAATGCCCCATGGCTCTTCAAAGAATAAGTGAGAGAGCAGTGAGAGAGCATAGGGTTTGAATATTTAGGCCTACTAATAAACGTTCTTACCGTTAGCTGCAACCATGGTAACACATGTTCCATACAGACACAGGAAAAGAATGATCATGATATGGTCAGAGGGAAAGCACGCCATCTCAATTTGATAATTGCCTCGATGTTCCGTCAGATTCCAAATGGTTAACTTTTTGATAAAGTGATTGGCATTGTAAACGAACTTGGTTTTGTTGTGTGTTTGATATTGGATCTTTCGAAACGTAAGACATGTGCCTCGTCTGGAATCCAATTTTAAAGTGACCTGTATGTATAGTCATTCTACATACAGAGTTCTACCCTTTTCCATGCATGGACGAATTTATATTCCGAGCATGTCAATCCAGTCATTATAAATCATCGCATGGAACACCAGATAATAAAGATTGTTTTTTTCAAAGTCACCAACAAAACTATAGCAAAATAAGTTGCATACCCCTTCAGCGAAGAAGATTTCTTGCGCAGCCCAGCATGCTTAGCGCACCACTACCATGACTACAGTGCCAACATGGCTTTACCCCCCAAACAAACAGGGCAAAACATGTGTTAAAGTAACTAACTGCTGCAGGTCGTCTGACTTCCACCCTCAAAGATCTATGCTATAATACATAGTACTTAAAAAATAGGTTGAATCCAAACTAAATCGTGCAAAAGTGTTAGTACAAAATGGTATTTAGCACTGGACAAGGACTGAATTGAATTGCAGCAATTTGCAATACCCTCGTTTAGCAACATTGTATGCTTTCCATTCCATTGCAATGTCATGCCAATGTCAATGGGAACCAGTAGATACTGGTGACAGGAACCAGTGGTCATGTGATGAAAGTGAAGCATGCTGGTCTGCACAAGAAGTATTATTTGTCTTTTCAGCTTAGATTCGTATCTTATTGTGAATAAGTAGACCCGAATTCTATTGCTGCCTTCTGTCACGTTCAACTATTCCGTTGTTATGCTACAGCGCGGTTGTTAGATGACAACAAGCAATAAGATGACACTAGGGAGCTATTTGGTGCTCAACTAATGTGTACAGTTGCAGTAAAAGGGTGCAATTGTCTCTCAAAGAAAAGGGTGAAATTTGAATACCAACAAAAGGATTTTTTTTGAATGCTTCAAAATGACACCTTTGTGGTCAAGATTGAATACTTTTTTCTGATTTTAAAAGAAAAATTACTGTAAAAAATATCTTTATCTTCTTTGTTTTTCCGTGTCTAATTCCATCAATTCTCAAAATCAATTTTACCGACAACTGCCCCTTTTCGCCAGTTTGTTTTCTAGAGCGATATATTCCGTTGACGTCATTACCGTAACGGTGAATCCGTTGAAAGGTTATTTTACTTATTACTTTTGTGTTCAAATAGGTATGACATTCTACGGCAGTTGCCATGCATGGACGCAACGGAACAAAACAAGCCAAAAATAACCCAATTTTAAAATATCCAAATTTGCACTACATTTTTAGTTGCCTCGTTATATTCTCACATGTAGCGATTTTGTATTTCTTGCTTGGTTGAATAAATCTTCTATTCATATATCTTGCTATACCTTAACACTTTCCACGCGGCTATTGGTTTGACCATATTATACACAACATATTTTTCATTAACCTTTCCCAAATTTCAAGGTCTATCTCATGGTGATTCCAAATATGGTAATGAAATTCAATAATGTTGACATTTTTGAAACATTTTGTGAAATGTTAGACCTGTCGTCTGCAGATGACTGCTGCATGGAAAAATCATATGATATATGATGGAAATACACTAGGTTTGGCTCAAACGGGTTTACGGGTGTTGCCATGCATGGACGCAACAAAACAAACCAAACCAAAATATAAACAAGAAATATATCCAATTTGCACTTCATTTTGAGTTGCATCGTTTTATTTTTACATGTAGCGATTTTGTATTTTTTTACTTGGTTGAACTTGTCAATGTTAAAGTAATTGCACGTGGTGTGTGTGTGTGCAGGGGTGGGCGGGGTGATGTCGTGTGTTCCGGCGGGGATGGTGGTTTTTAGGATCGAGATGGGTGTGATGAGACATGAAATATAATTAAATTCCAGTCAATTTGACATTCATTCTACAAAGTAGGACTAATTGAAGTCATTATCTAGTTTTTTGTTTTGTTTTTTTGTTTGTTTTTTTTTAAAGAAAAGAACCGTATATTCCTTGCCCAAAAAGTTAATTTGAAAAAATATTATGTTTGATTAATGATTTTCTTTTCGAGATATCGACGATTATGTAAATTTTATTCCATAGAGCTCTGTATAAAAGCACATCTTCTCCACCCCACTGTCTTTTAATGCAAAAAAAGATTTGAATACAAGTTTGGCATACTTCCGTAAATTCCCCTCTCCGAACGGCGCGGGGTCTAACATGTTCTAAATTGTATTTAAAAAGACATATTTGATTCTAAGACACGTGGAGTTGATAGACACCTTTTTTTTAAAAGAATTTAAATTCAAATGATGCATACTTCAGCACGCCCGCACCCTCTCCGTTCGCCACCGCGTGGAATTGACAGTACGGCAGGGGGTCTAAAATGTTGTAAAATGTCACTAAAGATACTTCATTAAGTTCTGCATACATCCGCCCCCGGCACGGGGTCTAAAATGTTCTAAGTTCTAAGTGTCTCCGGTTCTAAGACACACGTGGAATTGACACTAATGATCTTTACCAAATAGTTAAGGTTGAATTAAGTTCTGCATATTTCCGTCCGCCCCCCCCCCCCCCCCCCCCCCCCTCTCCGTACGGCACGGGGTCTAAAATGCTCTAAAATGTAATACAAATACATCTCCGTTTCTAAGACACACCCCCTGGTCCATATCACAAATCACGCACATTGGGGTGTTTGTGTGTTCGTCTCTAGCATTTTGTCTAGTGAGGCATAATATGAACTGTTAACCTTCCACTCAGACTTTGCTTCATCTATATAAATTGGGGGAATGATTTAAAGTCTACCAATAAAAGTTTTAGACAATATTAAATACCCGATTAATATTGTTACAATGTTTGCAATTTAAGTCTACTATATGTCTACTATGTTGTGCCTATGTTATCCAATGCTTATGTTGATAGGGTCTTCTCGTGCACCATGTAAAGTGCTAAACAAACGAAAGTCGTACACTTTGTTTATGTCTTATAGAGTGACTTCCAATTATGTTTTGACCAAACAGGTTATTGATAAACATTTGGATTAATCTTTTTGGCACAATTTGGTACCAAATTTGCCACAAAACAACAAAGATTAGCCATGATATAGCACCAGTTAATGAAAATCCGTGGTGTTTCCAAATTCGCAGATTCAATACACTACGCGGGAGAAAAGACCGAACTGTTACCATTACCAAGCACATATTCCGTATTTGTCCCGTATTGATCACTGCACATTTCTTCTGCGCGGGATAATTCAAATTCAAACTTCATGCATGGGTAGTGTAGCATGTGTGATCGATATCCCCAGCGGTCATGCAGACCATGCAATGCATACACAGCATTTTCTCCGCGTAGTGTGTTGAAAATTTGATATTAGTTATTCTCAACGGTGCTGACCACGAATCTAAAATTTAAAAAATGGGGTCACAGGCTTAAGGCCCTGTCACACCATAGCGTATGGCCTGAACGTGGCCTGAACGTATGCCGACGTATTCAAAAAATAGCTCGAAAATTGTCAGAGTCCGAGAACGTCCAAGAACGTCCAATTTCCCAACGAATTGCGTCAACAACGGTGATGGAATGGACGTATCCATAGCGTATTAAACGCATACATAGCGTATGACTAACGTAGCTAACGTATTGATAGCGTATCACTAACTTATAACAAACCTATGACAGCGTATCACAGCGTATGCGATCGGCGAGTGTATGACCAACGTATTCGTAGCGTATGTCTGCCGTGCTCGACGTATCCTCAGCGTATCCTCGACGTACAACGAACACGTGACTTATGCCGTTGCAGAAATTGAGTTTCGTACACGGCGGGACAAGTGTTGCCAGTTCAAGTAAACGCAGCCTAGATGATAACTATTAAAATATCTAGAAGGGTAAATCTATATGGCCAACCTATAACTTAAGACGATTAACGTACCTCTGACGTATGTCTAACGTATGTCAGCGTTTGTAAACGTATGTCTAACGTACTACGAACCTATCGGGAACTTATGCAGAACGTAAGTTAAGCACACGTTGAGTACGTCAAGAAATTTTGAACATGCTCAATAATTTTTCGCGGGCTCGACGTGTTCCAAATTTTCACAACGTATCACAGCGTGCTCTTAACGTATACGACGTATCCCAAACTTACCCCTAACTTGTATCAGCGTACACCAACGTACGCCAACGTACGCCAACGTATTTTTCGATATTTCGCATACGTTGTTATACGTTCAGGCGATACGCCATGGTGTGACAGGGCTACCGCACATACAGCTAGCGCGCATTCGGCGTTTTCGGAACTTATGGAGGGTTTGAGTATATAAATGGGTCCCTTCGTTCGAAATAGCGGCCATCCAGTCATCCGAAATGACCAAATCTACCGGCGGATGACCAGTTTTTCTTGGCTGATCATCCGGCGGATGACCAAAATGATGGGAGATTGAAAGTGAAGAAGAGGATCACCAGGATGCATTAGAGGCTATAGACCTGACCGTCCTATTGAGAGACGTACTGTAAGAACAAGTCATGGTCGCGAATGAACCAACCCTAGATAAGAGTGAAGAAGAGGATCATCCGGATGCATTAGAAGTTGCAAATGAGGATGACACTGACACAGCGGACGACACCGACCCTGCAGTTGTGGAACTTCAGGCTGAGTCGGATGAGGATGACTTGGATACAGATCCAATGGAGTTGAGAGATGAGAATGAAGAAGAGGATCATCAGGATGCATTAGAAGTTGTAAATGAGGATGACACTGACACAGCGGACGACACCGACCCTGCAGTTGTAAAAACTTGATGCTGAGACTGAGTTAGATGAGGATGACCTGGATACAGATCCAATGGAGTCGAGAGATATACGAGTGAAGAAGAGGATCATCAGGACGCATTTCAGGGCATACAGCTGGTCGTCCTATGAAGAGACGTACTGAAAGAACGTGCCGACTAGAACAAATAAGTGACTGAAGAAACATAGTAGTTAAAAGAGAGGAGATTGTAAAATAAAGAGAAAGTAGTTTATGGAGCATAGAGGTTAATGTGGAGTTGTCGTCATTGTAGTATAATATATATTAAACAATAATATATGTGTATATGATGACTCGCTTAAAATGTGATTTTTGAGCTTGCCACTGAAAAAATGCGGATAACCAAAAATATCGGCGGATGATCAAAATCCCAACCTAGGTTATCCGGTGGATAACCAATTTATTTTTCTTATTTCGAACGCTGCTTGAGTATCTCATCCTCACTTCTTCATGGTCTGTCTTGGCCTTCTTGCTTTTTCCTCCTCCTCGGCCTCGGCCCCTGGTTGCTTGCTTCTTCTTGGGAGGCATGTTAACTGCTTGATGACATCGGCGGGAATGATGTAATGTGAGATCGGCGCGGTATTTATACGTGCTACAGCGGCATAATAAGCCACGTGTTCGTACACGAGGATACGCTGACGATACGTCGAACACGGCAGACATACGCTACGAATACGTTAAGTATACGTTAAGCATACGTTAGTCATACGCTCGCATACGCTGTGATACGCTGTCATAAGTATGTTATAAGTTAGTGATACGCTATCAATACGTTAGTCATACGCTATATACGTTCAATACGCTATGGATACGTGACAGGGCCTTACACGATCGCCCGGCTTAAGGTGAATACGTGAGAATACGTCAAAACTCGTTGTCACGGCAGTTTGGAATACCCCAATGTTTCAGTTTATTAATTTATTGAGACTTGGGTTAAGTCCAAGAAGTCCATGAAGTTTTTAGATTCCAAAATATTATTTTGTCATTTTGTCAAGACTAGGACTTCTATGAATAGTATTAAGACTTGCCAAAGTCTAGTGGCTATTATGATAGATTCATAATCCTACTTTGCTTATCAATACAGTGTGCAGCTGAGTATTTTATTGATCCAATTTTATACAAGATATAATTTTGTTCTGGGTTTTGAGGTATTGCAGTTCATGACATCGATGGTATAGGGAGTGTTCTTGAGACACACGAATGGGTGCGACCAATTCAACTTACTGGGCCTTATAATTTTATAAACATAGTTTATAAAAGGCATGAGTATGGGGGCTAGAATTTAGCATGCGCCTGCTATGCATTTTGGAAGGCCAGTGTTGCGGTGGTAGTGTAAATGTACCCATGGTGACGTCGTTGTTCTGGAAGAATGCCGAGACATTACCTGTTGTGGAAACCATCCTGCAGTCAATTTAATTTTCATGGATAAAAAACCTTTCTTGGTCTGAACTACTTGGTTGGTGCTGGGATTATTTACTTTGGGCTGAAACGGATACCTGTTGTGTGTGGGATAAATCACGAACATATGCTTTATGACGCATGGACCGACACATAGGCGTATAACACTACTTTGGTAGAATCAAGGTGATATGATAAAAACCCATGAACTCTGACTGAGCAGTATATCCAGGTACGTCAGTAATAATTCCCGAAATGGAACATTTTTCGAAGGGAATCCTATCATCAGAGAATTCAACCGTCGTCCGCGTATAATTTCATCATCGTTGTGCAACGAACATTTGCGGAGGAATACAACATAACTTTATAATAAAACCGGTTCCGCGTGTCGAGCTCTTAGTTAATCATCTACGTTGCAACTAATTTTTGTTATATATATTATGTTCTTCGAGGAAAGTCCGAGAAATAAATACATTGTTATTGTAAACTAATTTGTCTTGAATGTCCCATATAGTGTCCATTCTGAGTATCCCCTGCACCATACGGTGACACTCGTTGGAAATACGTCAGGCATGATACGTTAGACATGCGGCACATATACGTTATCAACTCGTTATCACTACGTTGGCTGTACGTTTCCCCCAGCCTACGTTCATCAACGTATACCAACTTACGAGTAACGTACGAGTAACGTACCACTAACGTATGTCAGCGTATGTCAACGTATATTTAACGAACCACAAACTTACCGGGAACTTATGCAGAACGTATTAAGCACACGTTGAGTACGTCGAGAAATGTTGAGCATGCTCAATATTTTTTCGTGGTCCAAATTGTCACAGCGTATCACAGCGTGCTCTTAACGTAAACGACGTATCCCCAACATACCCCTAACTTATATCAGCGTACGCCAACGTACACCAACGTATTTTTCGATATTTCGCATACGTTGGCATACGTTGAGGCGATACGTTATGGTGTGACAGGGCCTTTAGTTTTTGATCTATATCCGTTTCAAAGATTTGTGGGCTTTTTCCCAAACTTCTGTGGGAAATGAGGAAAAATTCGACTTTAACGGAAGATTACAGAAAATCTGCCAGATAACATCTTTTGGTTTTTCAATATGTGTTGGGCCTTTATACATTCATTCAAATAATGATATTTGGCTTTAAATGAGAAAATTAACGCAAATATAAGTATGCCGTTCAGCGCGTAAACACACGTTAGATGCGCATGCAGCAAAATATAAACTCGCACATACAGTGTACGTACGTTACGAATTAAGCGTTTCCTGTGACGCATAAGCATATATTGCGCAGTTTAAGCTGTGATGTATTCTGCTCTCAGTCATGCTTGGCGTTACTCGAAGAGCAGCGTATGATTGGTTGATGATGTCTGTAAAATCGTTTCGCGACAGAAATTTGAAAAGCGGGGAAACCCTACAGCAAGTTCAGGAAGTTCAGTAAGTTCAGACCAGCAAGGTCGTGCACCGCTCTCCCGGCAAACATGAGTATGATAATGTAGGCCTAAGCTCTTATTTGATAGAAAGAATGATGAAGAAATTGGAAATATTATTACCGTTTTGGTGTCGAATCAGTGTTCGGCTTTACACCGCCACCCCCCCCCCCCCCCCCCCCCCCCCCCCCCTCTGAAGTGACCCAGATACTGAGTGTCATACTTTATAAAAGCCTGCTCCATATTGTTCATCAACCCCAACACCCATGCCTGTTTTACCCCTTCCTTGCACCCAACCACCCCGATTTCCCACCACCCCAAGTTAGTAACACCAAGCTGTCTGCTTTTATTCCTTGGATTATAATACATAATAGGCCTAATTAATTATTTTCAGATAATCTGTGTGTCCGTCCATATTTATATGGTTCTTGTTTTTAGGCCTATAGTATCATAAAATGGTACCAGTTAAACTGTTATAAATCACTTAAATGACAATAACAACAACACTTTTCCTAAAATAAGTTTTGTGACACATGATATAGAAGCCTTACCGTAAATATCTATTAGAACAATTTTGTAAAATAACATCATTTGCATATTATTTTCATATTTAATCATCAAGTCCAAAACACATTTAAATTTATATCTAGAGACGCGTGTACCTTGGTATGGTAAATCAGATATGTTGTGCATATCTCTACTTCGGATATCATAACGTTCCATTTGCCTGTAGAGTTTGAGCCCAAGTTTGACAGGTTGAACTGGTCGTGACTCTAGTATTTACGTGTGAACATGGTTTAAATGGTGTGAACACCCTGGACTAACTGTCTAGCCGACCCAAAAGTCAAACGCTCCAGCGATGTGCCTTGCCACATGTGTCGACCTTTAGCCCAATTTGGGCTATTTTCTAATCTAGAATCTGCTCTACGTATATCATAACTTCTCTCGATATTTGAACTTTTGATTTGACAAAATCTGTAATAGCACTAATTTTGTAAGCAAATTGAAGTTTGATCATTTAATTTCTTAACACAAGAAGTTAAAGAACTTTGAAAAGTCTCGTTTTGGGCTCTAAAGTTCCACCCAAGAATATATGCATCCATCCAACACCGTTGACCGCATGCTGGGGACCTTGAGTGTGGCAGCGGTGGAACTGGTAGCATGACTTGGCACTCGTGGCGACTTACCGCCAGATTTGGGCTAGTTTTAAAAACTAAAATCTTGTCTTCGAATAATATAATGTGGGTTTTTTTCTCGAAATGTGAACCTTTTTTTTAAACAAAATATGATGTAGCACTATAACAAATTGAAGTATAAAGTTGGAATTTCTTAACACAACAACATTTGTCAAAAGTAACATATAAGGCTTCTAGTTACATCCAGACTAAAGAGCCTTGAGCCATGCTTAGGACAGCGGTGGAAATGGTAGCAAGCACGCTGGCAAGACACAGATGGTGTGAAATAAATCAGATAAATGGTGTAGGAGAGGATGATTTAATACCACGGATAAAGCATCAAAGCCGTGGTCAAAAAAAGTTGGAAAACATACAGGGAACGGAACCGTAATGATTTTGGAATAAACAAAATGTAAAAAAACCTTTGTACTTCTTTATTATTTGATTAATTTGTTTGAAGATATCCATAATATTAATATTGGCTTGTGACCTATCAAATTATAGCTTAAGACAATAAACAACAAAATGGTAATGACACTTTTCATGATTTTGTTTTCAGTTTTTAATATGTATTTAAGCAGTGGGTATACATTCTCTACACACTCTATGCTTCAGAGTATGTAAACAAATGATTCAACAGTCAGGTAACATGCGTTTAGCAGTACGTTATGTCATATATGTGCAGGTAAGCATGGTTTACATTTCTATACCAGTCCCCTGTGTGCTTGTTTGCATCTAATACGGGTACATGCACAACAACTTGAAATACAGGGCATTTATAGTCAGTTGCACTGTAGTCCACTACATGTGCGTATATACACAGTACAACAAACAATAAATTCCCCTTTAGATTATGCCTAAAGTTTTTTTAATGAGTTACTCCATCGAAACGAATTTTGGCACACATAATGTACGTGTTCACAGCAACACGAGAACGGAGCTACAATGCAACAAAGCATAAATTACCCAAAAGTGCATGTTATGAAACAATGCTGAAATGTAACAATGCTGATAATCATACAAAGACAACGCAGAGAACTTTAAAACAAAGCTATTTTGATTATATATGATACACATACTTAGGATTGAAATTTTCATGGGTGTACAACACTCAGGAGGCACTATATTTATAATTCAATGTTTGGTAATTTATGCTCTGTTGTGCACTGTATAACTACGCAGGTGGTATAATGCTTGAATGAGCACACATTGAATGGAGGAATACCTCATTTCAAAAGTTGCTAAAAGTTCAATATCGCGTGTGCTCATCATACAAGCAGTACCTGTGCGGTGTTCGAGCAAAAACCCTGGTGCAAGCTGCTTAACCATTCTCCAATAGAGGGTATGCAATGAACCAACCGGAACGGTATAACAATGGATTGGGCAGCCATCATGGAGGATATGCTAGTCACGTATTCAGAATGACAATTAAATTTCCCGCTCTAAGTGCTCAGAACTGATCAAATCATATTGTTCAGTGGAATCCATCTTGGAGGCACAGTTCAAATGAGGACATAGTAGCATACTCTCTGTACGCCATTTATCAACTTTTGAATTAAGGTATTCCTCCATTCAATGTGTGCTTATTAAGCGTTACAACACCTGTGTAGTTATTGCTCCGTTCTACATTAGTATTGCTGTGAACACGTACATTTAATCATGTGCCAACAATCGTTTCGATGGAGTAACTCATTTAAGAAATATCTGGCATAATCTAAAGGAGAACTTATTTTTGTTGAACTGTGTGTATAGTACCAGAACCCTAATATATTTTCATTTTGGGTAAACTAGACAACTCATCCGTAAACACTTGTCAAACAAGTTCAGTTAACCGTGAAAGTTGACCCAGACACAATTTGTAAAACAGGGCATTTTCGCGTGCATTATAAATTTTGCAGCGGTTTTTTTGTATATATTTTCGTTTCTATTTTTTTATTTACTAGCAATGATAACGTTTTCGCATGTTTTCGTATATTAGGACGGTAAATAAATCAAGCTCAAAAATAAAGTTTGAGTTTAAAATGAAAGAAAATCTTAACTGCATCAATTTAGGCTATACACGTCTTGTATTTGGTGTGAATACTTACATGTCAACTCGCAAAGTTTTCTTGCCATAAATAAACCATGCCTTTGCATTTACAGTATAACTCCCTGCATATTTGATCCTAGTGTTGTTACCCCGATTTAACCTTGTCAGCCTGTGCTGTAGTCTGCTATTGTTGACTAAACCGATGTCATTGTGTGGTTTTTGTTCATTGTTACATTTATTAGATTTTAGTCATCACCATGATCACTAACACATATAATTACCAAAAATCATCCACAGCAAAACACATCGAAATTATATACAATGTTAAAAAAATTGAGTTACATTCTAATAAAAAGTTACCGAGAAAGTTACATTTACACTTTACATACAAGAGAAGTCGCATAAATCAAACATATATAAAATTATTTAATGTAGGCCTATGTTACAAAGTGGCGTGTAAGTATTGGTTATATAGACAGATATCACTGTATGTAAAATAACAAGGATCACACACACACAGTGTGGTGCAAGGAGTAACAAAAGGGATCTCCAGTGAAGTCTTCTCCAATCACGGTCACATGACGCATATAGAGTTCATTGTGGAAGAGGAAAAGAAGATCATAAATTGAATCAGTTCCAAATTGGCGAGAAATATTCGTTGTTATCTCTCCGCGCGCAAAGGTAATCCAAGCGTACTTGCGAGATTATGGCCACACGCACGCGATTTTTGCCCCACGCACGCGTCACGCATCATGATGCACAGTGCCCATGTTGCCTTCATGTACGTCCGCGTCCTTATGTATTCATTCGCTGCTGTAATGAGGCTTCGTCAATTTGGAACTGATCAAACTTATAGGGTGGTTACACTATCTAAACTTGGTAATACTTGCAATGACATGTGGATAAACACATAATTATATATTATTTGCATTACTTATTATATTCTTAGCGCTTACCTTTTATATCAAGCTTTACTACGTGGTCGAAAGAAACATTGTGTTATTGAACTATAAATAAATTACATTTAGGAGTCCAATAGATATTTTTACTCAAGTACCCGTTTTCATGAATGTCATTTACCATGTTTACGTGACAATGTGTCCTAACTATTTAAATATACATACATCGTATATAGGCCTATACAGCGTGTATCAAAAAGAACGCAACACTTTTTGTCGAGAGCTGTACGGTCACAGTAAAAGTCAAATCACTCTCAAACTTATATATTCTGTTAGGTCTACTTATTGGCTATCACATAGTCAAATTACAACGATATCGATTATTTATTCGCTGAGATATTAAAGGTATAAGTAGAGAAGTGCAAATACGTTTTACATCGTTCGTTCTAAAAACTTGGATTTTCCTGTCCGATTAGTGTTATGGGTTAACAGTTTAATAACTATATAACTTTAATGTCTGGAATGGTTTATCTTAATTTCCTTTGTTTGAGTAAGGTGGTACATAAAATCATTGAATCGTGTAATCTGATAATCATTCGAGCATTTGAATAGGTCAATCACCCTTTTTAAGTTCTGAAGCACCGATTGCTATGATCGCCACATAATGTCTATGGTACGTTCTTTTATAAATTAAAGTTCATAATCAAATCATCTTAAAACAAGGACAGCATTTTGAGGGTCGAGCAGTACCATAATGTCCCATTCCCATTCACAACAGACTAACAATGACTTATTCATACAAGACAATTACTACCTTCACTGGACTATTCCATTTGTTTATCTTTTGAATAATGTGCCATACTGTTTTATTTATGACATTAACGAGAGAAAAAGAGAGAGGATTTGCAAACAGACTTTGTAATCTGGATTTTCAAATTGTGTCATTAACTATCAACTAATTTATTGCCAGATTTAATTAATATTGATATGATACTGTAATAGCCAGACATTTGATACCTTTAACATGTCATTTTTTTCTCAGAATGATGAGTTTGATTCCAATTATTTAAGTACAATGAGTTATTAAAGTGTCTTGCTAATATTCACCTGACAAGAAAATCAGGCATACAGGATAAACGATGTAAAACGTGTTTTGCACTTGTCTACGTGTATCGTTGATATCTCAGCGAATCAATAATCATCCATACCTTTATGGATGATGTGCGCTTCACATGCTGCCTCTTCAGCTCTGTCTTAATTTGTATAATTTTACTGTTTTATACATGTGTGACTTTCCTCTATTGCTACCAGAAGATCAAGTAATACATGTGGACCATCTAGGGCAAATTGGATCACGTAGTTCATCTTCATTTTCATGTTATATGTGGAAACTCATCTGAAATTTTAAATTCTCTACATGGTTTTGGTCTACTATAAAATAAGCTTACTCAGTGTTATTATAGTATATGCACTGTTGGACATGCTAGTCTACTTTAAGTGATCAATCAATACCAGCATCAATCACCTTCATAATGACTGGACTACTCATCTAAATTGATCATATAATCTGACCGGAACACTTGACTCAACTGATTAACAATGGGATTGTTCACATGGGTGATCATCTTGCTACTACTAGCTGGACCAATAGGTCAATCTTGCCTTGCTTGTACTATTTATCATGGTGGACAAGATTCAACAATTCTGCATAAAATCCCTCATCGTCTGAAATTTCTTGGCATGCGAATAGCATATTACGGAAACTCATCAGCAACGTTCCAATTAGACATATTGGTATCTGGGGATGTTAGCCCCAATCCAGGCCCAGACGCTAATGCTACCAAAAAGCTTGTTGATTTTAATAATTCTCCTCAGACGACATACCAGAGAGAACAACTTATGACATTCAACCGGCCATGTCCTATATCTGCTCTCCTTAGAAACCACATCAGATTCCTCGGCATTAACCCCCCTCGCCGCACACACAGAGGAACCAAAGGAGGGACCAGAGGATGCCGTTGTAAAGCTAAGACTCAGTTGTTATTAAATCATGCCAATATTAATAAAGCATCCCCTATGTCTCCTTCACCCAATCATCAAAATCGTCCTCACAAGGCATCAAATGCCACCTTAAACATTGGTACATGGAACGCACGATCAATGAACAACAAATCGGTCCATGTCTGTGATCTTATTCTGAACTCAAAACTTGATATTCTGGTTATAACCGAGAGCTGGCTCAGAGGTGATGCTAGAGATCACTTTCCTATCGCTGACTTAAATAACTCTTTGCCTAATTTCCAGATCTGTCATGCTCCACGCCTGTCCCGTGGTGGTGGAGTTTGCATTATTCACCACCGTGGTCTCCAGGTCAAAGTAAATGATTCTGTTCAATATAATTCATTTGAACACATGGAGGTCAAAGTTACATGCAATTCCACTGTCATCAATTTGGTTGCCATCTACAGACCATACCCTTCAACCAAAAATAAGCTCAATATGGGAATGTTCATCAAAGATTTCTCTAGCTTCATGGAGACTGCAGTTGTAACAAAGAATCTCTTACTTCTGGGAGATTTCAACGTTCATGTCGATGATATCACAGATTATGATGCAAAACGATTCACCCAACTGCTTGATTCATGCTGTCTTCACCAACATGTTCAGGGTCCTACCCATGTGCATGGACACACCTTAGATCTTTTGATCTCACATAAAATGGAAACTCTTGTCAAAGACATCATAATTCAGCGCGGTTTACCATCTGACCACTATGCGGTCATTGGTCTAATAAACATATCGCGTCCTAAACAGCTGAAGCACACTATATCCTATCGTAAACTTGGCGCTGTTGATCTTGAATGTCTCAAGCAGGACATCAATAAATCCGACCTTGTACTTGCTCCAGCTGAAAGTGCCTCTGATCTCGTGGACCAGTACAATAGGACTTTACTTGCTCTTCTCGACCAGCATGCTCCTATAAGAACAAAGATGATCACTGTCAGGCCAAGAGTACCATGGTATGCAGATGAGCTTCATAAAACAAAATCTCGTAAAAGAAGTCTTGAACGTAAAATGCTAAAGTCTGGGTTAGAGATTGACATGCAAATTTATACGAAAGAGTGTAAAGCATATAAAGATATGCTTGACCAGGCTAAGTGTAATTACCATCGCAACGAAATTTCTAACTCTGATGACAAAAACCTGTTCCGTATTGTGAATAAATTGTTCTCTGTCAGCTCCTCTCGCGTACTCCCTGAACACACTTCCTCAAAAGAGCTTGCCAATCAATTTGGTATATATTTTCATGACAAAATTGAGAAGATATGTGATAAACTGAACAGCATAAGTACTCCACCTTTAACTATCTCCTTAACTGAATCATGTGAAAGCAGGTTTACCGATTTCAAGCAGGTATCTGAGGACACTGTTCGCAAAGTTATTAACGAGAGTGCATCAAAGAGTTGTCAGCTCGATCCAATACCCACTTGTTTAGTCAAAAAGTGCCTTGATGTCCTGCTTCCACATATCACCAAAATCATAAACTTATCGCTCTCATCCGGAACGGTGCCTGATGCGTTCAAACTTTCCTATATTATGCCGTTACTGAAAAAACAGAATCTAGACCCACACGAGCTCAAAAATTATAGACCAGTTGCAAATCTGCCTTTTATCTTTAAGGTCCTTGAAAGGGTCGTGACTGCTCAGATTAAAGAGTACATGCATGAGCATAGCTTGTTTGCAGCGAGCCAATCCGCCTACAGACAGTTCCACTCAACAGAAACTGCTCTACTGTGTGTTACAAATGACTTGTTACTTGCGCTTGACAAAGGAAATGAAGCTGTGCTTGTTCTTCTTGATTTTTCCTCTGCTTTTGATACTATAAATCACACTATGTTATTTGAAAGATTCCAAAGAAGATATGGCATATGTGGTACAGTACATAAATGGTGTGTTTCATACTTGGACAGTCGCAAACAAGCTGTTGTAATCAATGACTCAATCTCTGACACTTTCCCGTTGCCTTGGGGTGTTCCCCAAGGTTCTGTAAAAGGACCCTTTGATTTTATAATGTATAGTGCTCCACTGAGCGATGTTATAAATGCTCATCATGATATTAGCCATGTAAAGTATGCCGACGATACCCAGATTTATATTACTATGCAAACAAATCACCAACCTGCAGCTCTCAATAAGATAGAAGCCTGTGTTGCGGACATTCGCTCTTGGGCAATCCAAAATAAACTGATGCTAAATGACTCAAAAACTGAAATCATCCATTTCCACTCCAAATTCAGGTCTTACTCTGAGTTACTTCCCATCAGCATTGGAGGCTCCGACATATCCGCGTCAAGCTCTGCCAAAGATCTAGGCATTTTGCTTGATGACACTCTGCAGCTAAAAGACCATGTTCGCAATATATGTCGTAGAGCATCTTTTGGAATCTATAAAATCAGCCGTATTCGCAAGTATTTAGATCGTAAATCCACAGAGCGACTCGTCCACGCCTTCGTCTCATCTCATCTGGACTGCAACAACTCACTTTTGTATGGCCTATCAAACAACCTTCTGTCATCTCTTCAAAGAGTTCAAAATTCTGCCGCTCGTCTTATTACATTCATAAACGCCACGAACATATCACACCCATTCTACGTGACCTCCACTGGCTTACTGTCAAGGACAGAATACGCTTCAAGGTTCTCCTTTTAACCTTTAAGGCAGTAAATGGACTTTCTCCTACCTACATCCGCAATCTCATATCCTTCACCACTCATAGACCTCTTCGCTCTTCAAACCAACTCGCATTAAAACCAGGACCTCGGGTCAAAACATCATCCTATGGCGACCGTGCCTTTGCAGTTGCTGCACCCAAACTCTGGAACAATATCCCTGTCAATATCCGTTCAGCTGAGTCAATTAATCAATTTAAATCCAAACTCAAAACATTCATGTTCAAGTAATTGTATTGCATTGTTGTATTTATGTCAATTTGGTTGTTGTTTATAGTGTATATGTTGTGCATGTTGTATTGTATAGCGCTTAGAAACCTTTGTATTTTGCGCTTTATAAATGTTGTTTATTATTATTATTATCGCTGTAATTTGATTATGTGATAGCCAATAAGTACCCCTAACAGAATATATCAATTTCAGAGTGATTTGTGATTTGCCGTAATCGGAGAGCTCGCGAAAAAAAGTGTTGCGGTTTTTTTGATACACCCTGTATAACTCTTGGCCTATATATGAAGAGCTGTTTTGCAAAAGGCCCTACATCCACTGCCTTTTTACTCATTTTGCATTATTGAATGGATATGGCTATTCATTATGTGGAATGTGGCTTGTATTGGTTGTTGCCTCAATTGGCGTGCATAGATGCACTAATCTAAGTCATAGAAATGAACACAGCCATACAATAATTTGATTAATTCCATGGACTTGTCAATACAAATTCACTAATGCAAAATGAGTAACATGTCGGGGTGGTCTGGTGGCCCTTTTGCAACAAAGCTCTTCATATATGTACATAAACACAGTAGTCGCCAAAAGTGCTTCATTGCAATCGACTTACTTTATAAGAAGCTGTGTCAGGGACAATGTTTATATAGTATCATTGAGATGAAGTCATGGAAGTTGATAACCAATAAGATATAAGTCTATAATAAGGCTATAATTATGAGTCACCTTATGGTAACACACAGTTTATTGATTACAACGACACAAATAATACTGGTACAGTACACAGTGGGTACATCGTATACATTACGATATAAATATAGATATTATACATAATATTTTGTTATTGCCTACTCCAATTACAACGGGAATACGGGATCCTTTCTATCGATAGTGTGTATTTTGGAACAACACTGCATTGAGAGTGTGTGTGATAGATCGCAGGTCTCACAATACAAAGGTTGTGAGTTCGAGCCTCGCTACGGCCAACATGTTTGTATCCTTAGGCAAGGTACTTAGTCTCAATTGCCTCGTGGTTCGGAAGTCACGTAGAAATGGTGGTCTCGTGCATCGGAAGTGCAAAATCCGAGCACGTTAAAATGTCACAGACTCCTTCGTAAAGAGTAGGGGATCATCCTGGTCTGTGTACACAAAAACTCATGTCCCTAGGTTTCAGAGGCACTGTACCGTTAATGCCCGATATAGGGCGCTGTGTACAGTATAAGAGTATTATGTAGTATGTAGTAATGAATACGTATACCATACACGTCCCCATACTCACTAATTGAGATCATTTCATCTATATATAAGAAACTGATTCAAAAGCCAAAAGTGATGTCCCTTTGCCCCATTTTAAATGCATGAGCAATGGGAAACATAATACGGCCTATTAGTATAACATTGACCCACGTTACGCACTTTGGCTTTTAATTTTGGGAATACTATAATACCCTTCACACTCTTATAATACCCTTCACACTCTTATGTTTACGGAATAACGTGTGATGGTTAAGGAACAGATGGTATTCCAGAATTACGCCAGATTTTCTTTCAGACGACAGAGCGTGCAAATATATCACAAGGTTAATGGTATATATCTTTCAATTATTGTCCCCTTATGATTACGCGATGATCCATGTAAAGTTATCTATTGTCAGTCGGAAATAACAAAGTACTGTTTTGGAAGACGCCCAACCTACATTATACAGTATAATAGTTGTACCTGATACCCCTCCCCCACGCCCCTTCCTGGTATTTCCCCCAATTTTTCTTCCCCAGTAGAAACACGCTCATAGTCTCATGCTATTGTGCAATATATTGTAAAACCCCGTCGCCTATACAGTTGTCAAAATAAGTAACTATACAGGTAATAAATGGGCTTGTAACTCTAAAAATATATAAATAATAAAGTTGTTGAGAAATGTATCTTCTTTCATATGAGATATTGCACGCTAGGATCCATTTAACCCGAATACAAATGCATTAATACTCCAAGTGATAGCGTACAACTCGTGTGTTTAAATGATCACGAGGAAATGTAATAATCTGTCGTCATTTGTAACGTTTAAGTCCAACAGACAACAGTCCAACAATGTCTCTTGTAGTTCCGATTAATTGATTTTGGGTTTGTGATCCCAATTAAAACAAACACAACACAATATAGGCTATCATCATTTAGAGAGGTATCTATTTGATGCCAAGGATGGTATATTAATTAGGTTTTGAAGTTGGCGGACAGAAATGACCATATTAGATTAAGATATCAGTATCACGCCAAAGCATACAATGAATCCTCCATTGGATGTGCAATACCAACATCTATGAAACATGACACCTTGTGCATCCTTGTAGCTCATATCTGGTGCTAAAATATCAAATGTTATGTTTTTAAAATGGCCAACAGCAGCCATCGTAGGAGTCACCTGATCATTGACACTCTGTAATAACCATTCTATTGGTAGGATTTGTAAATGCCAGAATCAGTGGAATATGAAACCTCAATCCACATTCTAGCTCAACTGGTGCCAGAAATATAACATTTCGTGTTTTTCAAGATGACAGACAGCAGCCATCTTGGATTTAAGAGTCATCGGACCCCTAAAACTATACAACAACTATTTTATTGGATTTATAATGCCAAGATTAGTGGAGAATGACACCTCATTTATCATATTAGCTTATCAGGTCCCAGAGATAGAACATTATATATTGTTCAAATGGCCGCTGGATACACCTATAACGCTCTAGCTGAATCCTTTAAAACCAAACCTGCTTCCAAAAATGAGTGAGATAGTCTAAGCCTACTTAGACGTTCTTACCTTGAGCTTTAACTATGGTAACACATGCTCCATATATAAAGAGAATGCTTATGATCTGGTCAAAGAAAAAATACGCCATTCTCCACTTGAAAATCGCTTTGATATTTCGTCCGTTTTCAAATGTCGATTTTCGATAGTGCATCGCCTGGTGTCCAAATGTAAAGTGCAGTCATTCCACAGAGTACTGCACACTTGTTCATACATGGGCGAATAGATATCCAGAGCAGGCCAATCCATTCATTAGAAATCATCGCATGGAACACCAGATAATTAAGATTATTTTCGAGTTCACCAACACAACATTTGTAAAACTAAGTTGCTACCCCTTCAGCGAAGAAGATTTCTTGCGCAGTCCAGCATGCTTAGCGCGCCACTACCATGACTACTGTCAGTGCCAACATGGCTTTACCCCCACCCCCCCCCCCCCCCCCCAACAAACAAACAGGGCAATCAATGTGTTAATTAATTAGCAGCTACAGGTCTCCTGACTTCCACCCTGTAATACATGATATTACAGATAGGCAATACTTAAAAAGGAAGTTGAATCCCAGCTAAAACATACAAAAACAAAAGGGTATTGAGGAAAAACACGAGGAGACTACATTGAATTGCATCTTGACCATCATTTAGCAACATCGTATGCCTTCCATTGCAATGGAATCCACCAGTCGACACTGGTGACAGGAACCAGTGGTCATGTGATAAAACTAAAGCATGCTGAACTGCATAATAATTCTTCTTCGTCTATTCACCTTAGATTAGTATCCTATTGCGAAAAATTAGACCTGAATTTTATTCCTGCCTTCTGTCACTTTCAACTATTTCGTTGTTATGCTACACCGCAGTGGTTGAATAAGAGTACACGAGGGAGCTATTTGGTGCTCAACTGCAGCGAAAGGGCGCAGTTGTCTCTTAAAGAAAAACGTGAAATCTTAATACCAACTAAAGCAGCTTTTCCAATGCTTCAAAATGGCACTTTTGTGGTCAAGATTGGATACTGCTTTCTGATTTTATAAAGAGAAAACACTGTAAAGAAATCGTTATGTTCTTTGTTTTTCCATGCCTAATTCCATCAATATCTCACAGTATATTTTACCGACAAATTCAGCCTTTTGTCGCGACTGCATTTTTTTTCCAAGCGCAGATTCAGATACCGTGACAATGAACTTGCCTCAAAGTTTATCTTGTTCGTAGAAAATATCTTTACAAACGGCTAAGACAGGACAATACACTTTAATTGATGCATTGTTGCAAGTTTTTCAACCAAAGCTTGCACTTTAACCATAAGTTCATACAATTGCGAAAAGTTTCTGCAAAACCAATGTTGCAGAAACCTTTCGCAATTTTCAAAGTCTATTTTATAGATTACTGAACCAATACTCGGCATGTTTGTACTTATTTTAATGCATTTCTCATAATGAATCCAAATATGGTAATGACATTTAATAATTTTGACAATGCTGAAACATTTTGTAAATTTTGGAATGTCGTCTTCTGCCACCCACCGCGTGGGAAGTGTTACGGTGAATCATTCAACCAGTAGGCAAACCCATTAGTAAACAGCATTTTGCTAGCAATTAATTTTGCCAAAATCTATACAAAAGGCTATGACAGGACAAAACACGATAATTGATAAATGCGTTGTTGCACGTTTTTCAAGCAAATCCTGCACTATCACCAAAAGTTTGTGACAAAGGTTAATTGGCTGTGCTCAACTTGCATAAACACAGATTGGTATACTTTTCGCAAGTCTATCTCAAAGATTACTGAACCAATACTAGGCATGTTTGTACTTATATTAATGCATTTCTCATGGTGATTCCAAAAAAGATAATGACATTTAATGATTTTGACATTGTTGAACCATTTTGTGACATTTTTGAAATGTCGTCTGCTGCCGTCTGCCGCGTGGGAAGTATTACAGTTAATCATTCAACCAGTAAGCGATACAATTAGTAGACATCATTTTGCTAGCATTTAATTTTCGCTAATTTCGCTACGACCCCTATTCGCTAAATCAAAATGCCGCTAATTGAGTTTGTGTACGTAGGTAAATATGACAAATTGATTCAATTAATATAAATGCCACTAAAAAAGATGGTGTTTTGCAAATTCGCTAAATTCCCATGCCGTGAAATACTTTTTTTTAAATCTATATTACTTTTGATTATAACCAACAATGATTTTTATGAATCTAGATAATGTTCCAAAATGCAGTAAACCAACTATGTATGGCCATATGACCACTTATGGTAAAAATAAAGTACTATTGTTATATTTTTTAGGTTACGAAATATCTACACAAATCACTATCCCAAAAGGCAGTTTTGAAACACCTATTATTTTGAAGAAAATGAACCGGCAACCATTCATCAAATGGGTAGGAGGTCATACATGTAAGATATGTATGTAATTATTTTATATAGTTCATTGATTTTGTTAGGCAGCTATACCATAAAGTCCACAATCAGAGCAGTGATACAAAACAACATTTACAATATAAATTCATGTTTTTCATACTGAACAACTTACAGCAAGGTAGATGTGATTGGAAATTAGGCTGTCCCGTACCCAAAAATGTGTCTTGTGCTAGGCCTGAATATTACAAATAATGGGATCAGTATCATAAAAAGGTACCTCTTTTTCTCTTACATAACATAATAGGTAATCGTAGATCTTTTCCTGACTAAAACTGGACGAAGTTTTTTGTGCTGGACCAGACACTTTCTCATAAACCTTTGGGTCTGTTTTTGATGTCAATGTTTACATTATGATCACGTAGTGATCTCTCTAGGCTGGTCAGTAATGATATATGTACATCTATTCTATTTGAATGATTATACTTTGATACAAATTAACAACAGTATATAAACTCTAACTCCTGTGTTGAGATTATTAAATGTTTTGATTTATAAGAATGTACAATATCAAGAAAATGTACTGTGTTAATAAAACTCCTGCTTGAAAAGAAAAAAAAAGGTACCAATTAAACTTTGATAAAGGAGATTACAATCATGGGAAATGTTCATGTAAAGTGGTGTGTCTTGTCTTGACTTTCATGTGCCTATTGCCCCTTGCCTACCATAATTGGCATATTGGACCATATTGGATCAATTAAACCACCATAATTGGTAAAAGGGAGTTTGTTTAAAATCAACAAGTATACTAACCAAATACATGCAACACTTAAATGCTAAAAATAAACGTTAACACTTTCCACGCGACAGCCGCCTGCAGACGACAGTTTCAAACGTTCACAAATTGTTTCAAAGATTGTCAGCTTTATTGAATTCTATCACCGTATTTGGGATCACCATGATGAATGCATTTAAATATGTACACACACACACATTTCTTGTCATAGCCATTGAATCTTAGGAAAGGTTCCGAAAGGTTTCTGTTTTGTATCAATAGCCGTATGGAAAGTACTAATAGTAGGTGGGGCAACACAAAACGCGCTCGAAAAATGGACCATGTAAGTTGTCATAATGCCTATACCCACTACATCCGGAGAATAGGGCGGGGTACAATAGGGCTTGTCAGGGCTGTCAGGGGGTACGTATTTTCTCCCTGCACTCCTCCTTAGCTTCGTCACTGTACCATATTAAAAGGTCATGACAAGGGGACATGAGGTGACTTAAAAAAACACTTTGATATTTTTAGTTAATTAGCTCTGAAAATAATAGGTCTGAAAATAATACGAAGTAATGATGAAATAAATATAACTTTGTAGTATGCCCAATTCCTGAGGGAGCCATGAGAAAGTATAGGGAATTTGGAAAGTTTCCATTTATAATAATATTAAAGTCACGGTGTTTATAACACTTTTAAAATTCCCTCCCAAATATTCCACTTTTAAAGTTGAATATCTGAGATAGATTAAATGCTATTTTGGGATTAGTTTCACTTGAGTGAATCCATTGATAAACATTTGTGAAGGTTTCTTGACACAAAATGACAACATTCACACACTGCCTTTAGATTGCATTGGCAATACTGAGCTTGATCAATTATTTTTAATTGGAAATATGTATGGGGATTCAACGTAGGGACATATCGAGGGATGAGCGCCAGATGGCCGTAACTCAATTTTGGGGCAAATTGGTATTTTGGCACAAAATAATCCATATAACCTAGATTTTTAGAACCATGAAGGGATAACTTATAAACACTTTTAATTTGACTTAAATTAGAGTTATGAGTTGGGTGCTACAGTGTATTGTAATGAGTCCAAAATATTTGAAAGTTTATAATCTCAAAATAGCATATTTTTTTTAGTTACGGTCTTCTGGCGCTTAACCCTCGATATGTTCTTCAATTTCATGGATGGAGTGAACAGTAGGAAACAGGAATGTAATAGTGTTAGTGAGAAGAGATTCAGCAACTCATAGTGAAATATACACTCCTATATCTGGGATGATCTTTACGCCATATCCAAGTGTCCTAAGACTTTTGGTTTGCTAGCAATCCTACGTTGTTTTCTTTGTTTCATCCTGGTCTGTCGTTTGTTAAAATGAAGTTTCGTAGAAACTTGGAGTTGCTTTGAAAGGACATCGGGTATATCAACAAGTTGTCCATCTGATACAGCTCACAGTAATAATAGTTTATTTCATGATCAGGTTATCAGATTTGTTCTACATGTTTAGAAATATATCAAACATATACGGTTCGATTGAAAACCTAGAGGGGTTTTATTCTGAACAATAACATGCCAATACAATTCACAATGCATAGAGTACCATATCCCTATCACCTTTTCATTTTGGTACACTAGGCGATGCATCCTTTATCATTTGCCAAACAAGTCCAGTTAACCGTAAAAGTTGACCCAGACATAGTGGTACATGTAGGCTGACTCTATATATAAACCATTGACTTTTCGCTTGATACAATTCTATGTAACTGTTCATTTTATTTTTTCACTTATTTATTTACTAGCGAAAGAATTATCTTTTAGCATGTTTCGTTAGGACGGTAAAACAAACAAGCTCAGAAATAAAGTTTGCTTTTAAACTTCTGAAAAATGAAAGAACATCTGCATCAATTTAGTCTTGTGTTTGGTAAATGTGAATACATGGCAACTCGCAAAGTTTACTTGCCGTAAATAATTCATCGCTTTGAATCTGTGAATTTAGTGTATAGACCCTACATAGTTGAACCTATATGATAATAGTGTTGTTCCACCTAACTAATTCCTCCCTGTCTATTGTTAACTAAACCGGTGTAATTGTAGTTGTCTTCCATTTTTGTACATTTTATTCTATTTAGTCATTACAGCATATAAACGCCAATAATATTTTACAGCAAAACGTGTCAATGTTATTTAAAATGTTACAAGAATTGCGTTATATAAGAAAACAAAGTTACATTACATATTACAAGGCACCCCTACATTAAACACACATAACAAATATTAAATGTACTGAGAGGTTAATACACAGTAGGCTATTGGTAGGGGTGGGCAAATATGTATCAAATTTTCATAACCCAGTTTTTCTAAAAAATGTCAAAATAACTACATTTCATTACCATATATGTAATCACCGTGAGAAATGCATTAAAATAAGTACACACATTCATTGTATTGGTTCAGTAACTCATGATATTTTTTAAAAGTTGTGTGCAATTTCGTTATGTCGTCTGCAGACGCCTGCCGCGTGGAAACTGTTAACAAATTATCGATGTCAAGAAGAAAACAAATTGATTCAACTGAGATGCTCTGTTACAGAGCTGCAGAGATATGTCCAAATTTTGTGGGACATATCCAAGTTAGTGTCCTAAGACCTTTGGTTGCTAGCAGGCCTACATTGATTTCTTTGATTTATTCTGGTCTGTCATTGAGCTGCTTTGCAGGGACATCATCAGGTATATCAACACTTCATGTATCTGATACAGCTCACACTAAGTAATGGCTTCCGCGAGGGAAGAGGCACTACCTCACACATTCTTGGGCTCAGGAGAATCATCGAAGGTATACATTCCAATGATCTCTCTGCAGTCATAACATTCATTGACTTCAAAAAGGCATTCGACACCATACATCGTGGGGAAATGATCAAGATACCAAAGCATACGGTATCCCACAAGTTGCAATTGATGAAACTTACAGAAACACAAGAGCCGAAGTTATATCAACCGATGGCGACACGGAACTGTTCGACATATTATAAAGGAGTATCCAAGTAGATACCATTTTCACCTACATATTCATAATCATCCTTAATTATTGCTTAAGAATAGCTATCAGTGGGAGAGAAGAGAAGATTCACCATCAAACCTAGACAAAGTCGAAGAATAGGGCCAAAGAAAGTCACAGATCTTGACTTGGCAGATGACACTAAGGAGCAGGCGCAGAAGCTGCTGAAATATGTTGAGGAAGCAGCACTCAAAACTGGGCTCCACACGAATGCCAAGAAAACCAAATGCATGGTATTTTACCCAACACAAGCGGTACAGCTAAAAACCTCGGATGGAAGTAACCTAGACAACGTACTTACTTACTTACTTAAGGCGAATCAAAGGGACGAACTTCTGTGATGGCCTTCCATACTGGTCTTTCAAGCATGCAGTTTTTCATGTCCTGCCTAGTTAGTCCTGTATCCTCTGATAAAAGCTTGATGTAATTCTTTCGTGGTGGTCCTCTAGCCTTGTGTCCATGCTTGGGTTGCCACAGGAGAACTTTGGAGACTGCTTCCTCTTCCCTTCTGGCACAGTGGCCGGCAAATGTTAATCTCCTCCGTCTTAGCCTCTCTGGTATTGGTAACAGGTTCCCATATAGATCTTTGTTGGTGGTGTGAGATTGCCACAATACATTAAGTGCTTTTCTTAAGAGGCGAGTGTAGCAACCATCCAGCGCTTTTCTCATTTTAGCTGTTAGTGTCCAAGTCTCGGTTCCATAGGTCAAAACAGATTCAACAGTGGTGGTAAACAGCTTTATTTTCAGGTTTCTTGGGAGTTTACTGTTCCATATTTTTATCATGCTGTTACAGGTTTTCCAAGCTTGAGCCTTTCTTATGTTGAAATCTTGCTCACTACCAGCAATCCAGGAACCAAGGTATTTGAAGTCTTGGACAATGTCAAGATCATTACCATCCAGTGTTTTAATTGGTGTTGGAGCTTCTTTGTAATAGCATTGCCTTTGTTTTTTTGGCGTTCAACCCAAGACCAACTGTAAGCGCAGCTGCTTCCACCAGATGTAGTAGTTCCTCTGCATCCCGTAGATTGTCAGCAAAGAGAGCAATGTCTCTCTGGTACACCAATGCCTCTCTGGTACACCATAGGCTCGTAATATATCCAACATCTTACCACGATGGACGGTATCAAATGCTTTTTTGAAGTCTACGAAGACCAATGCTGCAATGAGGTTGTTGTTCTTAATTTCCTCTACTATCCTTCTTAATGCCAGAATTTGAGACACTGTTGATCTACCTGGGCGAAAATAATTTTGATTGATTCGTAGAACCGGGTCTAGACAACGTAGAGGACTTCAAATACCTGGGTGGGAGCTTGGGTAGGTAGGGGGGGGGGGGGGGTGCTGGGTGATTGTTCGGGTCAAAAAATAGTACTTTTTCCCCCCTCCCCCCGATAAGCACAAAAAACTAGCTTTACTGGTTAGGGTTAACTGACATGATTCTACATCAATTGCACCATCAAATGTAACCAGCAGCTTGCCTAAGGATATTGATAGAAACATACTCATATGAACCCTCAAGAAATAAGTGAGATTCATGTATAATAAGTTGAAGGATCCCATAGTGAATCTTTACATTTTAAGACATAGAACATATTCGGTTTGATTGGGAACCAAGAGGTTTTATTTTATTCTGAACAATAACATGCCAACACCATTTTTCTAAACATGTAGTACCAGATCCATATCACATGTTCATTTTGGTATACTACATTGTAGATGACTCATCTAGTTACCAGCAATCCAGGAACCAAGGTATTTGAAGTCTTGGACAATTTCAAGATCATTACCATCCAGTGATTTAATTGGTGTTGGAGCTTCTTTGTAATAGCATTGCCTTTGTTTTTTTGGCGTTCAACCCAAGACCAACTGTAAGCGCAGCTGCTTCCACCAGATGTAGTAGTTCCTCTGCATCCCGTAGATTGTCAGCAAGGAGAGCAATATCTCTCTGGTACACCAATGCCTCTCTGGTACACCATAGGCTCGTAATATATCCAACATCTTACCACGATGGACGGTATCAAATGCTTTTTTGAAGTCTACGAAGACCAATGCTGCAATGAGGTTGTTGTTCTTAATTTCCTCTACTATCCTTCTTAATGCCAGAATTTGAGACACTGTTGATCTACCTGGGCGAAAACCATTTTGATTGATTCGTAGAACCGGGTCTAGACAACGTAGAGGACTTCAAATATCTGGGTGGGAGCTTGGGTAGGTAGGGGGGGGGGGGGGGGGGGGGGGTGCTGGGTGATTTTTTGGGTCAAAAAATAGTACTTTTTCCCCCCTCCCCCCGATAAGCACAAAAAACTAGCTTTAGGGGAGATGCGGGAGAGTTGAGCCACCGGGAGAGTTGAACCACCCCCTATAACTCGAAAAGTAGTAACTTACTAAAATTTATATTGGCATATATTGTTATATAGCATCAATACGACATTGTTAGTGTTAAACTCTACTGTCATGTGCTCAGTATCAAAGATATCTAAACAAAATCATTTTTTTTCACTTTTGAGTGAAAAATAGAAAAATAAATGTTTTGTCTTTTTTCCCATAGCAAGACTTAGAATATAATAGCCGTAATTTATTTATTGAAGGGGGTATATATGACCATTATTTTAGAGAACTATTGTAAACTACCAAAAGTTCTATACACCAGACAGGATTGGGTTATTTACAAAATGGTCACCATGAGGAGAGTTGAGCCATTGGTCATGGGGAGAGTTGAGCATAGGGAAAACATGTAGTAACATTTTGATTTTTGGACTAAAGGTGAAAAATGTATAATAAATGAGAGAAAATGTTATTTTGTGCCATGATAATAACAATTGAGCACCATATTTACTTTAAGGATTAATAAATCAAAAGTTGAAAAAATATGATTTTGACTTATCATGCTGGCTCAACTCTCCTGTAATGGTGGCTCAACTCTCCCATACTGTAGGGAGAGTTGAGCCACTTTACCAATTTTTTTCAAACCTTTTGTATAAATAAGCCTTAACTGCTATCCCAACTGTTATTGTTTCACAACGAAAACAACACTCTAAAGTTTATCTTACACTAATTTTTTACAGGTTTGTACTTTTCTTCCGCATATGGTGACACAAAATATAAAAAATGGCTCAACTCTCCCATATCTCCCCTACTGGTTAGGGTTAACTGACATGATTCTACATCAATTGCACCATCAAATGTAACCAGCAGCTTGCCTAAGGATATTGATAGAAACATACTCATATGAACCCTCAAGAAATAAGTGAGATTCATGTATAATAAGTTGAAGGATCCCATAGTGAATCTTTACATTTTAAGACATAGAACATATTCGGTTTGATTGGGAACCAAGAGGTTTTATTTTATTCTGAACAATAACATGCCAACACAATGTTTCTAAACATGTAGTACCAGATCCATATCACATGTTCATTTTGGTATACTACATTGTAGATGACTCATCTAGTTATCATTTGCAAAACAAGTCCAGTTAACCGTAAAAGTTGACCCAGACATACCGGTTGGCCGACTCTGTAAACCATGGACTTATCGCATGTATCATACATTTCGCAGTGGTTGTTATTTTGTAACTGTTTATTGTATTTGTTCACTTATTTATTTACTAGCAAGTATTATCTTTTCGCATGTTTTCTTAAGGACGGTAAAAAAATCAAGCTCAGAAATAAAGTTTGCTTTTAAACTTCTGAAAAATGAAAGAAAATCTGCATCAATTTAGTCTTGTGTTTGGTAAATGTGAATACATGGCAACTCGCAAAGTTTACTTGCCATAGATAATCCAAATCTCTGCAATTGGTACGAGATACAGACATGGCTGTAAAATAACAAGGATTGCAGCGCAAAGAGTGGTGCAAGGAATGACACAATAAATAATTTCCATTGAATTCGTCTCTAATTCACATCGAGTTCCTTTTTTTGGAAGGGGAAATAATATTGTGATGATAACCGTATCTAAACGTGCTAATATTTAGCTTTAATAATTGCAATGGCATGGTGGATAAACCTATTATTTTTCATTATACTTTTAATGCTACAAAGCATGTTTATGTGTGCAGTCAATTGGGCAGTCATCTTGTTTGCATCCACATATGAAGTCATTTAGCTATTTTATATTGTTGAATTACGTTTGACTCCCCATACCTATAACCCCGAGTATAGTAGCATTAAAGTAGCGTAGCTAGAGAAGTCATGTTGGGGGAGGGGGCTGTATCGGTTGAAATTGCCACTGTCGGTTTAGATTTGCACTCTGTCGATTGAGGATAGCATCAGAAAAACAAAGAACATGATATAAATCAATACAAACGCAGAAACCTAATAATGCAATTTGGAGAACCACACCCCCATCCCCCTCCCCTCTCAAATTTCTGACTTGGCGGCAATTTTCAAAATAGCTGAGTAGCAAATTGGGATAACCCACACTGCTACTATAACCAACCCGCCGATCTAACTGCCAACTGCTAACGCCGATCTAACTGCTATTATAACCAATAACCAACCCGCAGATCTAACACCACCACTCGGATAATGTGATTGTCATTTTACGCAATCACAGCCGCAGTGTGTGTTATTATGGAATAATCGAGCTCGCTTCTTACATCGATTTTTAAGATTAAAAGATACTGGTCGCAGCCTATGGCCATGTGTTTTGAACTTGCCACTGTCGGTTTAGATTTGCACTCTGTCGATTGAGGATGGCGGCGTTGCATTTTTGGTGACGTATCATCCATCTCTCTCTATTAACTCAACAACTAAATGTGGTAGAGCTATGGTTTATGTGTCATTTGAAAGCTTATTTATCTAGCTACACTATGTGAATAAATCAGGTATTTCTATAACTGTTTGACTGAGATATGATTGATTATATTTCGAAAGTCGGTGGTGGCGGCAGTGGCGGTGGCGGCGGTGGCGGTGGCGTTGTGTACAATCTCTATGGGAATATAGAAAATGTTCCCAATTCTACGTTCAAATTACAATAACTCCTCATCTCTGTATGGTACAAACATGATTTGCTCTCATTTTGTAGATTGTTTTATATTCTATAAGTTTCTGTTTCAACAAACGTGTACACGTAAATGTAATTACGTAACAATTGTAATCACGAATCGATTGCATTGTACTTGGCTTTTTCCCTATTCACTACACAGTGAACTTGCCCTAATTCATCGGTTTTACATACATGACTATAACAACAGAATTATTCAACCGATGATAGCAAAATTATACAATTTTGGAAAGCTCTCAAATAGGGGAATTCCAAAATCAGGAGTATTGTTAACACACATAATGTCGTTCAAACCTAACGCATTTGCACTGTGCGATCGATAGCCCCGTCAATCCTGGCTATACACACACACACAGAGACCCCAATTTGTCCTTTCTTCTCGTGCTGTGTATTGGAAATGAGACTTTTGAAAATAGGATTTTTTTTCTTCTTTAAATGGTGCTAATCATGATTTATATTTTGTTGTTAGGGGACAAATTTGGTATCAAATTATGCCTAAACAATTCATCTAAATGCCTATCTAGCCTGTTTGGTCAAAAACAAATTGAATGTTACTCAAAATGACATAAACATAGTGGTATACTTTCTTTTGTTGAACCCTTTACATTATTGAATAAACCAAATCGCTATCTTTACGGCTGCATGGATATACACTGTATACACTTGGTTTGTTTTGACCTGGTGATTAAACTCAATAACAATAACGAACAAACATCTGAACAAATATGTACTTTAGGTCCCACATTCTGGACTGTACTAGTATCATCCGATACTGGAACACCCTGTATCGTTCGATACTGGTACAAAGTCAGTGTTCCAGTATTGGCCGATATTGGCCCATATAAAATGTTCCAGTATCGGGCGATACTGGAACATATTTATGTACCAGTATCGTTCCATACTGGGACAAATCTCACTGGTATCATGTCGGGTATCATGTGTACCAGTATCGCTCGATACTGGATTACAATTTGGTGATACTGAAACACAATTTGGTATTCCAGTATCGCCCGATTAACTGGAACAGTATATTCGTACCAGTATCGACCGATACTGGCAATTTTTATGTTCCAGTATTGAACGAGTATCTAAAGTACACTCCCCCCCCCAAAAAAAAAAAAACACCAGAATTTAATTGTTACCTATTTTTGTTAAGACAACAGAAGTAGTTTTATTTGAAAGCATATCCTTGATATCTCTTACGTACCAACGTTGTAATTGTTTTTGTAAACATTGGATAATTACTATTCATTTCTTTCTCAAATCATTATTGTTAGAACTATACACCAAGTTCTTTTATGTTTTCATTTGGTCTTTGGTCAAACAAGGGTCAGAAATTCAAAATGTCTTGACTGAATCAGTAATATTAATAATATATTACTCGGAATCTGCCAAAACAAGCCAAATGTCATAAGTGTGGTCATTGAAAGTATTGTTTGTGTAATTGGACACTTTAAACCTATGAAATGTAAACATTGATCTTTTTTGGTAACAATTTACCAAAATTACCTAAATTTCAAGTTATATATATATATATATTATTAATCCAATAAGCGTATTTCTTTAATGGAAACAGGCCCCTTTATTACCTTAGATAAACTTATAAAAAACATCTATAGCAAGATTCTGATTTTGTATCCCCCACAAATGTTCAAAATTATAATTATTGACCAAAAAATGACCAAAATGGCCAAAATGTCATGGGTTGGGTAAAGAGTGACATTTTGGGAATCAGCGCATCTGTTTACATAAGATAGGCTTGTCAAACCTTCCTTAGGAGATATTCTAATTAGCGGAACTTATCTCCCGGATTAAAACGCCTCAAAAAACAACGGGTGCACTCGTTTGCGAAGCTCGGACTCAAATCAAACTTCACAGTTAACCATATTGTATAACTTAACCGAAACCCTACCAAATACAACAAAATTCAACGATTCCAGCCTGTTTCTATAACCTGGCGTGGAATGTTTTCGATGAAATAACGGACCCAGCCTATGGGCGCAGTATACTGCGCCCAGTGCCTTGGACAGTCATGGTGTAGTGGGTAATCCCTTACCCACTACACCATTACCCCGTGGTTCAAATCACGTTGAATGTATGACAATTATCAGTCATGCCATTAAGCTATATACTAGAGTTTCATGATTAGGCTAAACAGCAAGATGGGGTTATACATTAAAAAAAACCACTATGTGTATTCATTATATGGGAACTAAGTCTGAAATTGAATGTGTAAATTATATGATTTTGATCGTTGGTAGTTGGTCCTTTTCCTTATATCCTTATAGTTTCCATTAGCCCAGCAACCATTTGTAATGTTTTCAGCTTTATCATATGGTAGTTAATATCAATATAGGCCTCAACGTTATCATGGTAATTTGGTGCTGTGCTGATCACAATACCATGAACATCGCAACATCGTATTTAAAAATAAATAGTGGGAAGCAATTTGAGCGCCAGCAATCGTTGTCAGACAATAATTTATTTGCGTTGTAACAACTGTAGCATGAAGGGGAGTGTGGAACGGTGGCCTCTCAATTAATCAGACAATACCAATTGATACGGTGTCATACCACAGACTATGGTCATACTCTGTAAACTTTATTTTCACGGTACTTTTCTTTTCGCGCTACTTTCAATGGATGCTGTGACGTTAACATGTTAAACCGCAAACATAGAGACTGTAAGAGAGCGACACATCAATATTTGGGAACCGCTCACAATTCTGTAAGTGAACATATTGGCCATAGTTCAGTTAGTATGGTATGTACGTCGTATGTAACGCGATTGATATGGATTCGGACCGTTGTGTGCTACGTACGTCCCAGTAACAAGACAGTTTGGATGTCACTTGTATGTCACTTTGGATGTAAAAATATATAATATAGTGCATGCCAACAGATATCCTGAATGCCCACCATACATTATATCTCTATAGCTTTCTATGCCACGCAGCCCCATATCCTCTAGACTATGCCATATATAGTCGATTTTATTTTGTACTTTTCTCCCCTTTTCTCAGTGTCTGACCTGTTGTCTAATATTGCATGCCAATGCCAGTAGTGGTCGCAAATTCCAATGTTCCTAGTGCCTGCCAATCCCAGTGGTCGCAAATTCCTAATGTTCCTATAAATGAGGTCAGTATTGTCTGTTTTCTGTCATTCTGTCGATAATATAATGTCCATCAACAGAGGGCTCCCGTAAGCTCACTAGTAATATTTCTGATTGCATCCCCATATAGTGACCTCCCCTCCCCAAGAGGGCACACTACTAAATAATCCCTCCATTTAAATACTTAGTACATGTAATTCGGCTATTTTCCAATAACGCGGAAGGACTTAGTGTTGTGCCACCCCCTCCCCAGTGACGAACTGACGAACTCCAAATGGCGAAAGTTGGCGAATATATGATGCTAACTGTGACATGTTGGGGCGCCCTCACGTTCCAACTCCATAATACTGCCATGTATGATGCCTACGGTGATAAAGGAGGGTGCTCTCGCTTTATTGCATTCTGGATTAATGAATACGCTGTGTTAAGATAAGGACTTGTCTTGGTGGATTTAAGACAATGACTTTTTTAGAGTAACTTGCCGAGCGGTTTGGCTGAGGATAACTTTACCAATAATGAAGTAAAAGAGACAGGAAACATTAAATTGCATGCAGTCCAGGTTTCAGCATTATCTATCAAAAGCGTAACATCCATTTATTCATGCGTAGTAATCAAACTCATTTCAATCAAAACCGTTACAAATTCAAAACATATCAATAACGTGACTAGACTAGTTTTCTTTTTATTTATTTATCTATCATTTAACTCTTGATTTTTTTAACTTTCTAAACAATTAAAATGCGTAAACAACTATATTATTGCTCGATAAATAAGTGATTTAAATTGAGTTCAGATTGATAATGATAGCAAAACTTGTTCCTTTGCACACTTTGTTTATACATTCAGAGATGTCAATTTTAGCTTGTTATAGCTAGGCTAATATACAATTGTAAGCAAGTTTGCGACCTCTTTGATTTTAGGCTGGTAACACAATCCCATAGTGCATTTCGTTAAAACAGTGTAAATAATGTTTTCAACTGTACGTATCACGTGATAACCACGATTGTTTTCGCAAAATATCGCAAAATGGCGCGGTACCCCAACCCACCCCCCCCCCCCCCCTAGTGTGTTCTATGATATTTCCAGAGATATTCACACATTGTGGGATTATGGCACCATAATACCATCACACCCCCTACCACCGGAAGAGTGTGTCACCTAATTAAGGCGTGTGAATGTTACTACATTCAAAAGAATATGCTGTTATAGACAGAATGTGTTGAAGAAGGTGTTGATCTCCTGTGGCGTCTCTGTATTTCTATCTGGAAGGAGAAAGAATGGCCGAAAGACTGGTGTAGAGCTGTCTTCATTCCTCTACCAAAAAAAGGCAATTTGAAGGAATGCTCCAATCATCGCACCATCAGCCTCATTTCACATGCCAGTAAGGTGCTGCTCCGGATCATCATAAATAGAATGAAATTAAAGCTAGATCAGGAGATTTCTATTATGCAGGCTGGTTTCAGAGAGGGGAGAGGAACTAGGGACCAAACTGTCAACATCAGGAACATCATGGAGAAGTGCAAAATACATCGACTCCCCCTGTACATGGTCTTCATAGACTACTCCAAGGCCTTCGACTGTGTCAGCCACAATGAAATGTGGGAGACCATGAAGAAAATGGGTTTCCCAAAACACCTCATCGACTTGACCTGTAGGCTGTATGAAGACCAAGAATCTGCAGTGAGAACATCAAGTGGTGATACAGAATGGTTTGCCATAGGAAGAGGATTACGGCAAGGGTGCATATTGTCACCAAGCTTCTTCAATGTGTATTCTGAAGATATTATGAGAGAAGCATTGGAGAGCTTTGAAGGTGGTGTGAAATTCGGAGGAATTAAAATTACCAACTTAAGATATGCTGATGATACCACACTCATATGCAGCAGCCGAAAAGAACTCATGGACCTTCTACAAAGGGTAAAAGAAGCAAGTGAGAAGAAAGGTCTGCTGCTGAACACTAAAAAGACAAAAATAATGGTAATGGACAAAGAGGACACAGGGGCTGACTTCTCACTAGATAAACAGAAGATAGATGTTGTACAACAGTTCGAGTACCTAGGATCTCTTATCAACACCAAGAGTGACAGTTCAACGGAGATCAAACGTAGACTGGCAATAGCTCGCAAGACATTACAAGATATGTCAACTATCTGGAAGAGCAAAGGGCTATCAATGAATCTCAAGGTACGCTTCCTGAAAGCAACCATCTTCTCCATCGCCACATATGGAAGTGAGTCATGGGCAATGACAAAGAATGACAGGAAACGAGTTGATGCATTTGAGATGTGGTGCTATAGGCGACTCCTACGAGTTTCATGGAGGGAGAAGAGAAGCAATCACTGGGTATTGGAAAAGGTTAGAACAAATCTCACACTAAGGAGGGACATCAACATCAGAAAGCTGCGCTACTTTGGTCATATTACCAGGAGAGATAACAGTGTCGAGAAATTAATTCTGCAAGGTGCAGTAGAAGGTAGTCGTGGCAGAGGACGCCCTATAACATCATGGACTGATGACATTAAAAGGATCACTGGTTTAAGTACGATAGAAGCAACACGACGTGCATCAAACCGAACCAAATGGAGAGCTCTTGTGAAGGCCACAGCAGCACCACCTGGTGTCATCTGACATAGAGAGAGAGAGAGACAGAATTATGAATGTGCAGAGAAGTATAAAAGTACACATGTTTAAATTTAACATGTATGTCCGACACATAAATCTGATCAAACATATTGTAAATTTGAACAACTGAAATGTTGGCAAAGGTTTGCTTGCAAAATTGCATTGCGCAAGAATATAGACAAGGCTAGCCAAAAATGTATGCACAAATATATATATATATATATATTTTTTTTTTTTTTTTAAAGGTCTAAATTTTATTGTCATCGCAGCCAACTGGCTGAATTGTAACAACATTACAAATCAAATACATTAATAAACAATGCAACGTCCAGGCAGCAGCTAAATCAGCACCAAGTTGCGACATAAACCAACATGAACAAACATACATAACCCCTATAGTAACCCCCAATAGGCAATGTAGACTAAGTGCCTTGCCCAAGGACACAAACACATTGGCACCAGCGGGGCTAGAACTCACGACCTTATGATTATGAGACCGGCAACTACTCCACTGGACCACACGTGCTCTTGACAACAATATTGACAACAATTTTATTTATTTACCAAATTATAGTATGCTAATTTTTGTCATATGGAGAGACCCAAGCATATATCTTATCAACATCAGATTGATATCACATTTCAGTTATAACATAAAAACCATGGTGAAGTAAAATTTCCACCAATTGATAGCATATAATGAAAATGTTCGAGCAATATTGTCCATTATGAACATCATTATAATGAGTGTCATTCTCTCCATTTATTCATGCGTAGTAATCAAACTCATTTCAATCAAAACCGTTACAAATTCAAGACATATGAATAACGTGACTAGACTCTGTGATCGCCAGATGTAAAGTGATTTGAATCTGAGTTTTTCAAATAACCCGCCCGCGCTTGACATGCACAGACTTAGAGCTGCTGTCCTATCAAGAGAGGGCGCTAACCACAGATATTCCGCCAGACGGTGTGTTCTATGATATTTCCAGAGATATTCACACATTGTGGGATTATGGCACCATAATACCATCACACCCCCCCCCCCCCCCCCCCCCCTACCACCGGAAGAGTGTTGTTATAGACAGAATTAAGAATGTGCAGAGAAGTATAAAAGTACACATGTTTAAATTTAACATGTATGTCCGACACATAAATCTGATCAAACATATTGTAAATTTGAACAACTGTAACAATTAAACCACTTAACCCGCTGGTTACGCCAATAGAGAGATGGCGGTGACGTGTAGGGGTGGTACGTTCTAAGGCCAAACAGTCGTGTTGCCTCGTGTGGTACGACACACTGTTTGAACGTAACACACAATGGTCCGAATCCATACCAAACGAACCTTCACTCTCCACGATCACTGAATCACTCAACTACTATTAACTAAACTGCGCCAATAAAGTATCTAAACACTTACAAATGGTCAGATTTATCGGAACCTGAAATAGTATGCAAACAAATAATTAATTAATTCGACTTACAGTTATCTTCTGCGCATTTTGACACCTCTTTTGTTGCGCTACGATGTTGTTTGGCGGATTTATGGGCACTTGAGTGGCTTAAGGTCGAATTTCAAAATTGCAAAAGCTCCTATTCACCCCAATTCCAGAAGGGAACTCACACAAGCATCACACACAGACAAAATCAAGACAAAAGACACCAATTTGATTTATGCCTCCCATCTCTGACCCTTTTGTTTTGTTATTGACAATTAATATGTCTCCCATCTCTGATCCTTTTGTTTTGTTATTGACAATTAATGCTGATGCGACAAACAAATCATTTATAAAAGGCGGGTAAAAATAATGCTGATCTTATTCGTCACAGTACAACGCTCTTGCTTGCGTTTGTTGTATGATGATACAGCAACAAAGAACTTAGTATTTTCATTGTTCTACTTCAGCATATTGCAAGTCATCCAACTTTCGATATCTCTGATGCACTTTGAAAGTGTGTATCGACGAGTTACTGGACGGATCAAAACTGATGTAGAGTTGGATGTCATCCGCATAGAGATGATAAAATAGGCCATGCTTGTTGATGATTCTACCGATTGGGATGATATACGCTGTGAATGAAGGACCTACAATGGAGCCCTGTGGCAAACCATAGTCTAAGGAGCATTTGGCAGATTGGGCGCCATTGATATATACACTGGTAGTGCGTCCACTAAAATATGACTTCAGCCACTTTAGAGCATTACCTGTTAAGCCAATTTCCTTTTCCATCCGGTCAAAAAGGATATCATGTGTAAAAGTATCGAAAGCTGCGCTTAGATCTAGCAGCACTAGGAACACGCCTTTTCGCTGATGAATTAAGGTCATGATGTCATTTTGTACCTTCAGAAGTGCAGTTTCCGTACTGTGCACAGCTCGGTAGGCAGATTGTAATGGTTCCCATAAATTACACTCACGCATGGGACTGGTGATGGTGTTAAAAGCGTGCTTCTCAATGACTTTGGATAATGATTTAATGTTTGATACTGAACGGTAGTTTTTAAGGTTGTTTGGATTAAGAGAGGTTTGTTATTATTCTTGGACTGATGATGGCATGTTTCAGTGCAGTAGGAGAAACACATGTTGAAAAAGACACATTAGCCATTTTGGTTATAACTGGTACAAATGTGGCAAGATTGCCTTTTACAAACCATGTAGGAGTACAGTCAATCATGCACTTTTTTTTGCAGAAAACCCCTTGATAAGTTTCACATAACAATGGAAACTCAGAGAGTTCATACATTACATTACTTTGATTACATGAGTCATTACTACTATCTACACCACTTCTTCTTGTTTGAAGACCTTTCTGGATATTTTCAACTTTGTCCTTAAAATACATAGCAACATCTTCACATAAGCTTTGCAATGAGTCATAAGTAGGCAAGGTCTTGTTGTTATTGTTATTAAGGAGACCATGAACAGTTCTGAAGGTAGTTTTGGTATCAGCATCCTTTAGTTTGTCCCAAAAGTATGCTTTCTTAGAGTTTACATTTAAGGTATTGACAAGAGTGAGTTGCTCAAGATAGACTTGATGGTGCACATCTATACCAGTGTTTCACCATTTCTTTTCATATTTACGACGGACTCTTCTGGCTTCGTGTATGTCTTTGAAATACCATGTTTGGCGGACTCTGCGACGGCAGGATCTTTTTGTAGCAGGAGCATGCTTGTCAAAGGTACGGGTTACTGCTTTCTCATACATGTCAACAATAGTGTTAGCATCCTCAGGAGTGCGTGACCACAAACAATAATAATAATAATAATAATAATAATAACCATATTTGTATAGCGCCTAACATCGAGATCCCTAAGCGCTTTAACATAAAAAACATAATAACAAACAAATACATGGATATGGACTACAATTAAAAAGCCTTTGTGAACAAATGAGTCTTTAAGGATTTCTTAAACTGAAATATAGTCTCTGCATTTTTCACATGAAGTGGAATATTATTCCAGAGTTCTGCAGCTGACACAGAGAAGGAACGTTGACCATACTGAGTGGACGTTGAAGAGCAGACAAGACGCGATAGAGATGAAGAACGAAGATTGCGTGAAGGTGTATATTGTTTGATTAGATCTTGAAGATAGATTGGCGCAGTACCATGAAGACATTTATAAGTCAGAAGTAATATTTTATACACAATACGATACTTGATAGGCAGCCAGTGCAGATCACGGAGAGTTGGAGTTATGTGATCATGTTTGCGTGAAAGAGTGATTAATCTTGCAGCAGAGTTCTGAATTCTTTGAAGCTTGTTTATCTGCGAATTTGGAAGGCCGTGTAAAAGACTGTTACATTGATCTAAGCGACATGTAATAAATGCATGTACCAGCATTTCAGTTGATTTTCTGTCGAGAAACTTTCTAATCTGTCCAATACGATACAGAGCAAATGAAGCAGAACGGCATATGTTTTTGACAAAGACATCCATTTTCAAATCATTCTGAACAATGACTCCCAAATTGCGAGCACTCTTTACTGGTTCAATCAAAGAGTCACAGATTTGAACATGTTTCAAAGGAGATGAATTTCTGAATCGGAAAAGAAAGGAAAAGAGGCTGCCTGTGTAACACGGCTTCAAATAAACCTGTTCTATCGGCCCGACCGACCTATCTTTTGACCAAAAAAATGATTTGTTTTTGAAATTTGAACAAACATATCAACTACAATATTCACCACTACTACTATTTTATCATTCATTATAGTGCTAGTCTCAGTAGTATGTAGTAAAAAACCGCACAATGTTGTAGCGACTATGTCCACTGTAGGTAGGACCATATACTAGGGTCAATAACTCGGCATTGTGTTAGTGCAAGGAAGTGTTTAATGTGCATATATTGGTGTGCACTCAACAAGCTGCCATCTGCAGACAAACTGGATATCCTGGGTGTTACCATTGATAGCAAGCTGACTTGGTCCAAACACATCTCGGCTGTCTCAACCAGGGCTGGCCAGAAGCTCGGCGCACTTCGCAAGGTTGCAAATTAATTGACGGCATTGGGCAGATCTACTGCGTACAAAACACAAGTCCGTAGCGTAATGGAGTATGCTTCACTAGGCTGGTCTAGCGCTTCACCTACTATCCTAAGCCAGCTTGACAACATCCAAATGAAGGCACTCAAGCTCATTGGAGCTCATGACGCTACTGGTCTATCGCATCTCAGCATCACAAGCCTACTTCACAGGCGACAGGTAGCAGCAGCCACGGTCTTGTACAAAATGCACACCAACCACTGCCAACAAGATATAGCAGCATTGCTCCCCACACCATATGTTCATCGTCGTGCTACGCGTTCAAGTGTTGCAATGCCAGATCATGCCCTTTCACTGCCGCCTGCCAGAACTTGCTGATTGGACAGAAGTTGCATCCATACAGCTGTGCCACTGTGGAACAGTCTTCCAGTCAATGTTGTTGGCAACATCCAAGAGGAAGGACTACAATCTTTTAAATGTCGTGTTAACAGACACTTTCTCTCCAACTCTTCAAATGTTGGCTAAGCTCTCTCGATGTATCATTGACCTCCAGATATTATTTTTCTTCTCTTATTTGTTGATGTTATTCTCTATGTTTGGGTGTTTATCATATTCCTGTCCCACGCCACTTTCATTGGCTTTTTACTAGCCCAATTGTATTTACTTGTATTTTTGATTATTTTCTGAATTGCAGTGAACCAATTGATTGGCCCATCAGAGCTCTCTGTTGAGAGTTACCCGTTTGATTTGTAATCACTCAGTTCAATAACTTTGTTAATGTCTGTTGGACTATTGTTCACATTTGCTATGTATATACCAAAAAAGGCTGATCTCGTAGCAACCAGTTTGATGGCCTGAGCTCAGCGCACCATATTCTGGTCCGGTAAAGCAAGTAAAACACTGCTTGTTTTGTTCGTATTAAATGCGGCACCATATCGGTTATGTTACTTTGCAGTATCCAGCCATGGCGGACGACGGCATATAGGTCAGAAACTTCTAGTGCAGGTAAAGGACTTGAGGACCTTATCCCAGTTTTTTTGTAGGTAAAATGTGATATGATTTATACATTTATAGTCCTGTAGAATAAAACAATAGTCGTATGGGAGTGAAGTAGTGACAGATCTGGTCTGAGATCTAGACCATATTTCCTATATCTATGTGTATAATTCTTAGGACCCTAAATAAATTACAAGATATTGATGTATATATGTTTTTAAATGTCTTAGCGATCACGCTCCACTTTACCTAACTCACGTACTCAAATTGTATAATGTATCTAACGGTAGAAATGAAGATAAAAGACCCCGACTTCGCTCCTCTTCTGATGCTACCAGGCTTTTTGTTCATCGATCTAAACGTCAAGCTGGTGATAATTCCTTTCGTGTATGTGGCCCCCGACTTTGGAATCAGCTCCCGGTCAGCATCAGAGAGGCGCCGTCCATCTGTATCTTCAAACGCCGGTTAAAAACTCATTTGTTTCCAAAGTTCTGATTGTTTAGTCTTTGCATGACTTGTGTATATATTTTTATTTTTATTTTTATTGTATATAATGCTGTTTCATATTGTTAAGCGCTGTGTTCTTTGTAGAGCGATATATGAATGCTTATTATTATTATTATTATTATTATTACGGCGTTCGCAAGTGTTATTGCTCTAACTGTCAAGTCTACAAAAATAACATGAACGGATGATTTCAGTTAAGCGAAATTTCGCATGTTCTCTCATTCTTTGTTTAAAAAGCCGCGTTACCGATTGTCCAGTCATTGTAAAGTAAACAAGTCGTCCGTGTAATGTCGCGGGAGCACATTATTATCAAGGTCGATTTTTCAACGGTTTGCCGACGTCGGCAACCTGACCTTCACACAAGATAATATGGCATTATAATTTACTAGTTTCATTATATTTATGCTTTGTTCATGCCAATCTCAACATTTACAAACTAATTTCAGCAATTTCTTTTTATCTTGTCATTATTAAGTCATATAAAATAGTTTATATTAACACAAAACACTTCCACATCATCAACTACTAAGCTCAGTAGATACGACATCAGTCTTAGTATACAGAGGTTCGAGCCCCGGTCCGGTCAAGTTCAGGTACGGTCTTCTAAAAATCTTTTAATTCCGTGGGAAAAAAAATTGCGAAAGAAGATTAGAATGCAAATATGACACCCAAAATGGCTTAAAATATATATAACTAGAGCGGTTCTCGGCTTTCGCGGTTCTCGGGTTTGGCGGTTGGTGGATTGGAATGTTTGTATGATTTTGGACAAAACCTAACTGGGTCTTGCTGGTGGGTATATTATCATGGTTGTTTATGACTACGTCGACTTATTTGTTACTTCCTGTTGACATTATTATTTGAAAGATATAAAGTCACTACAATTAGGTTTCACAAATCTGTACTTGAATATTACATAGCAATAGCAATGTATTAGCGCATTAGAATTTATGCTTATTATTTTTAAAAATGATGGTAGGGGAGAGCGGAGAGTGTTCGTCCCATTTTCATTTGAAATGGCCTAGAGACGTCAATTTTAAAGATTGAATGGACCTATTTGACATTACATGAAAGATGAATATTTTTACTACATATGACCACAATTTCAGTACCCTAGTCCTTACTGTAAAGGAATGATTAAAGGATAAAGACAGGTGTCAAAAATGGTGAACTTGCTCCGACCCCGGTTCGTCCATAGGCCGGGGCAAGTTCGCCATGGTCTCATAATTATGCTTCATAAAGTAGTATGTATCAAATAGATAAACATTTGTTATGCAATTTGATTTTTACGGAAGATACTCGTTTAAATTTAAAATTATAAAAAATACCACATTTGAAAATATTATGTTCTAATTTCAGTGCTACTCCATTCCAGATAGCTATTTTCATAATAACCCCGCATGACCCACATACAATGACGGGTCGAAAACTGCATCAAATCCATAACCTATCCCATACCTACCTAATGATGATTTACATTTAAATCGTCTGTACGAATATCTTTAGAAAAAAACCATATTAGAAATTGAAGAAAATCCACTTTTGTGATGTAACATTATAAGCAGATCAGCCATGATACCATGGGAAGATCGCAACAAACAGTGGAATATATTGTGTGTTCGTCAAACTTTACCAGTGGCCGCAATGATGAAAATCATGTGGTGGGCGAATCTGCCCATAGGGTGCACACTCCCCGCTCTCCCCTACATTTAACAATATGATTGTCTATTGTGAATTTTACCTGTTATGTGGACCACTCCTTCATCTCCTAAGTTGGTGGCATACAAAATTGTGTGCTGGTATTGATGATGGGCAATGGAATAACACTTCGACTGTGGGGATTCATGGTTATACACCACAGGAGAAGTGGTTCTCCAGCGGACCATTATCTGTTATATAGTCCACTCCTTCATCTCCTATCTACTGATGACAGTTTATGGCTTCATCTGTTTTGTAGGTCACCCCTTTATTCACTGATGACTATTCATGTCTTCATCTGTTATGTAGACCACTTGATCGTCTCCCATCTACTCTTGACAGGTCATGGTTTCATCTGTTATGTAGTTAACTCTTTATCTCCTATCTACTGATAACAGTTCATGAATTCATCTCTTTTGTAGTCCATCCCTTCATCTCCTATCTGCTGACGACAGGTCATCGTTTCATTTGTTTTGTAGTTCACCCTTCATCTTCTATCTACTGATGCCTGTTCATGGTTTCATCTGTTATGTAGTGTACTCCTTCATCTTCTAAACTACTAATAACAGTTCGTGGCTTCATGACTCCATCTGTTTTGTAATTTACCTCCTATCTACTGATGACAGTTGATGACATCATCTGTCTTGTAGACAACCCGCTACATCTCCTATATACTGATGACTGTTAATGGCCTCATGTATTATGTAATGTAGTCCACGACTTCATGTCCTATATACTGATGACAGTTCATGGCTTCATCTGTTTTGTAGTCCACCCTTCATCTTCTATCTACTGATGACTGTTCATGGCCTCATCTGTTATGTAGTGCACTCCTTCATCGTCTAACTACTGATGGGACAGTTCATGACTCCATCTGTTTTGAAATTCACCTCCATCTACTGATGACAGTTGATGGCTTCATCTGTTTTGTAGTCCACTCCTATCTACTGATGACAGTTGATGGCTTCATCTGTCTTGTAGTCCACTCCTACATCTTCCTTCTACTGATGACAGTTCATGGCTTCATCTGTTATGTAGACGACTCATTCATCTCCTATCTACTGATGACAGTTCATGGCTTCATCTGTTATATAGTCCACTCTTTCACCTCCTATCTACTGATGCCTGTTTATGGCTTCATCTGTTATGTAGTACACTCCTTCATTTCCCAACTACTGTTGAAAGTTCATGGTTTCTTCTGTTATGTAGTCCACTCCCTCATCTACTGATACTGATGACAGTTCATGACTCATTCTGTCTTGTAATTCACCTCTTATCTACTGATGACAGTTTAGGCTGTTTTGTAGTCCACTCTTATCTACTGATGACAGTTGATGGCTTCATATTTTAACAAAATATTGTTTCATAATAGACTCTATAAAGACTAGAACAAAAACCACTATCTACATGTAGTAATTGATAAATAATTAAAAAAACATCTCATCAATGTTTGAGAAGATGTTTCAATCATTTTAGGCCTACGTGTATACGTCGCGTGTTTTGTGCTCTGCTTACAATATGAATAGCTGTATTGTACTCCTATTTACTATGTGTGTACACACATTCCTGTTTAATAATTAGAATAATAGGCTGTGTAAACCTAATCTCCTCGACAATAGTCCTAGCATGTTGGCCTATTATTTTAAAGAAAACAATATTAATTACAAATTTAATGACTTTCAGCATCGATATCAGCTAGTTTTGTTGTATTTCTGGGTTTGAGGTTTGTGGAGTTAGCTACGTAGATGCGTTGATGAAGGACGCCTTTGACATTCATGTTGTGTGAAGGGGTTGAGCGGGTGGGGGGGGGGGGGGGGGGTCTATACTGGATAGAGGCAATGTTTGCGAGAAATGCAAAGCGGTGGCGAAGATGGCGGGAATTAGAACTTCAATATGACATGATCGTCTTCACGCGGCGACTAGAACCACAGAGACCCCTGGACAATAAAGACGCATGAATTCTTCTGCTTCTGACATTAGGGAACGTTCATCATTTCCCTGGAGGGGGGGTTGTCACATGGTTTTGACTTGACAAAAAGGGGGGTCACACGTTTTTTCAGTGGGGGGGGGGGGGGGGGTGGGGCGGTCATACTGTTTTTTACGGTTCAAATCAAACAGCCGGGACATAGGGAATGGGATTATGATGATCAAATTAGTACAATAGCACATTATTTGCGCTATGTGCGCATGCGCCGCCCCCACCCCACCCCACTCACCCCCTCCCATTACATTAATTTGAGAAATTCCTTTAGAGCCAAAATTTAAATCAAATCATATGCCACAAATTTAATTATAAAAGCAAATATTCACGCGCTGCGCGCATATGTTGTGTCGGTGAAATCTGGTTGGCTCACTTTTATATCTCGCCCCTCCAATGATCTTTGGAGGTTTAGATCATAATGTCAGGACTGAACATCTTTTACCACCCAGAAGAAATGAATGTCACAGTTTTAACCTACGTAATTCATGTGCAATTTCCCAGCCTCGTTTCAGGACAAAGAGATTTTTTAACAGCCCGGTACAATATTATGTCAGACTATTAAACAATGAATAATTTTAGATTTTTTTTGTGTGTGCAATCAATAAATAAATGTATTATTATCTTATTATTATTATTATTATCTTATTATTGTCTTATAAATGTATTATTATCTTATTATTGTTATATTTATGAAAGTGTGTGGGAGAGGTCTCGGGGGGGGGGGGGGGGGGTACGTGTGGGTACGGCTGTTTGAGGGGGTGTGTATGTTCATCTCGTGAGAGGATCTTTTTATTGTTAAATTTATGAGTGGGAGAGGTCTGGTGTGGGTGTGTGTGGGGGTGTGGGGGTGCGTGTGGGTAAGGCCGTTTGAGGGGGTGTGTATGTTCATCTCGTGAGAGGATCTTTTTATTGTTAAATTTATGAAATGGGAGAGGTCTGGTGTGTGGGGGGTGGGGTACGTGTGGGTAAGGCTGTTTGAGGGCATGTGTATGTTCATCTCGTGAGAGTGTTATTGGTATCACATGTTTTATATAAATGTGTCTTTGTATTTTATATTTATATTTTAATGTATCTCTTTTAATGTATTTAATTTTTTTTATAATATTGTAAGTGCAATGCAATTTGGCTTTTAAGCCACGATTTTGTATTTTCCAATAAACCAATCTATAAACCAATCTATCTAGCTACTCCACTGATAAAAATTATAAAATGTTGACACCCTCTCTGTAACTACAGTTGTGCAGATCCAATGAGCTTCCAGGTCCCCACCAAGAGTCCTTATTTTTATGCGGGGGCCTTGAGGGAATTGCATCAACTTGGGGGGATTTAGGGTTTATTAGCTTAATTTCTATTCAATTTCAAAACCAAATTATTATAAAATGACTAGGAATATCATTTTAGAAACCCATTTAAAATCACACGCAGAAGACAGAGCCTATAGTCGGTGTATGGATAATTTGCCTGCCCCTCCCCCAGGAAAATCCTACACACACACACACACAACTGCCCATTCGACATTTCAAGCTCACCTCATTTTTCTCATCCCAAACAATAAAACAATAACAAATGTTTACTTTTTTGCGATATTGCCCCCCACCCCCTCCTTCGGTGGAAATAATGAACAGTCCCTTAATGTAAATGTGATGGGCCGGTCCGATGGGCCGAGGGGGAGGGGGGCAGGTGATGCTGACGGACTGGATTCAGAGGGAATGTATTAGAGTAATGCTAATCGGTGGCGGGGATTGACGGAATTAGAACTTGAATGTCATTTTGTCTCCACGCGGTGAATGAAACCACAGAGACGCTTGGACAATAAAGAGGCATGTCTTCTTTAATGTAAATGTGATGGGCCGGGGAGGGGGGGGGGGGGCAGGTGCTACTACTGGCAGACGGGACTCAGAGGCAATGTGTTAATGATAAGGTGGGAGAACGGAGAAAGAACTTGAATTAAATAACAATTTGACATGGTTTATAATGTCGGGTTGCCACATTATTGGTTGAACCAAAATAAAAATCTATTTTTTTGCCTATAATTCGTTCAGAATTTCCATTTTTCAATATTATTGTATTTCAAATTTTGTACCTACTAACGAAAAATCTGTCACTCATATCAATTCTATTTCGCGGAATTTGCCCATTAAACTTTTTATCATTTATAACAATCGATGGTATCAGTGCCCCTTGCCTGAGAACGGACAATGTCATAGAACTTTGCACGAATATACTCCGTAGGAGAGCGTTAAAGATGTGCATTTATACAGAAGTCTATGGAAGAAATATTTTTGTAAAATAAAATCACTAATATTTGTTTGATTTTTATATAACCAATTTTTCCGGGTTTAGAAAGTATGATTTATAACTTTTTTATTTTTATTTATTTGTAATTTTATACATGTACTCTGACTTTTTTATGGGAGGTCAATGAACCTTTTAACCATCATGGAAACCCATTCAAACCCATTTAGATAATACAGACAATACCTTTACAATTTTAGAACCAAGTAAACATAACTTAAATGCATAAGATGTTTAAAAGCAAACATCGGCCTAAACTTCTATTATACTGGTTACTTAACGCCATGGCTTAACACAATTTTAAACCCTTAACTAAATGGATTAATCTCAGGGGGTCTTGTTAACTACTTCAACAACTTCAACTGGGTGTGCGTTCAGTGTTGCCAACTTAAACTCCCAAACCAAGGCTCAAGTGCTCTCTCATTTATTGTTTGCCAATAGAAAATACATGTAGTCTGACTTCTAAAAATAAGCCCAATTCCGCGATAGCGGTTGCATTGGCAATCCATACTCCTATATATAAGTTTAACAGAGGCAAATCCTACCAAACCAAAAAGCGTACTGAAAATCCTACCAAAAATCGTACTGAAAATCTGCACTAAAAGTAAACATCAATTCCATGTTGCTGTTAGGTTACAAATAGCTAAGTGTTGCCTGGTCATGCTGATGTTATACTAACGGCAACCACCCATTCTTGGTTTGGTATATTGGTATGGTTTGGTTTGGTTTGGTAGGTTGAGCAACCTTTGTTTTCAAGACTGGTTTAGACCCAGTAAAAATATATACCTGCATTTTTTTTTAAATCAATTTATGTGTACCAAAATGACACAAGTGTTGGGTAAAACCTCTACACAACTTCGGTTGTGTAAATTGTTACACATAATTGGGTCAAAATGGGGGTAAACATTTACCAAACGATATTGTGTCAAAGTGTTAAACTTTGTTGGGTAAAAGTAGCTATTTGATGGGTAAAATGTTCTCTATGTGTTGTGTAAGACTCTACACAACCACTGTTGTGTACATTTTTACCCAACAAACAACCATGTTTCTTTTTTACCATCGTGAAGTGTAGTATTTTACCAAACATTACTTAATTTTTTCTAAGATTGTATAGAGTGACTTCCAATTATTGTGTGACCAAACAGGCTATTGAAAGATATTTGGATTAATCTTTTTGGCACAATTGGTACCAAATTTGCCACAAACAACAAAGATAAGCCATTATTAGCACCAGCTAATAAAAATCCGTGCTGTTTCCAAATTCGCATATTCAATACAGTGCACGCGGGGAAAAAGAAGTGTTACCAAGCACATATCCCGTATTTGTCCCGTATTGATCACTGCACATTTCCCCTGCGCGGGGTTATTCAAATTCAAACTGTCAAGCATGGGTAGTGTTGCATGTCTGATCGATATCCCCAGCAGTCATTCAGACTATGCAATGCATACACAGCATTTTCTCTCCGCGTAGTGTGTTGAAAATGCGAATTTTCTTCGGAATCTTCAGCCATTAAGGGTTAGACTACATGTAATTAACGTAGAAATGATGACCACGAATCTTAAATAAGATGTCGGGTCACGGGCTTAGTTTTTGAGCTATATCCGTTTCAAAAATTGTTTGTTTTTTCTCCAAAATTACTATATGGCTTTGTTGGAAATGCGGAAAAATTCGACTTTAACGTATATATTACAGAAAATCTGTTCGATTACATCTTGGTTTTTCAATATAATGAATAAACAAATGGGCTAACCGACTTTAACTTTTTCTGATTTTTGGCTTTAAATGAGAAAATTACTGCACATCTAAGTATGCCGTTCAGCGCGTAAACAGACGTTAGATGCGCATGCAGCAAAGTATAAACTCGCTTATACGTACGTTGCGAATTAAGCGTTGTGATGCATAAGCACGTATTGCGCAGTTTATGCCGTGATGTAATCTGCTCTCAGTCAAGCTTGGCGTAACGCGAAAAGCAGTGTATGATTGGTTGATGATGTCTGGAAAATCATTTTGCGACAGACATTTGTAAAAAGCGGGGAAACCCTACAGCAAGTGCAGGAAGTTCAGTAAGTTCAGACCAGCTCGAGTGGTTGTGCACCGCTCTCCCGGCAAACTTGAGTATGATAATGTAGGCCTAAGCCCGGGGGGGGGGGCACTGACATTGGAAAAGGGTATAGGTATGTGCCGCGCTGAAGACCCCCTTTTTCACCCTCTGCTGCTAGCTCTTATGATCCCCCTTTTGAGCCTGCATCAGTTCTTAAGACCACAATTTTACTGACAATTTAAAAATCGCGAAATGTTGCGTTCCAAAGCCCCAATTTTGGGAAAATGTTGCGTTCTAAAAGAAGAAAAAATTGCGTTCTTGCTAATCAAAATTGAACAATAGGCCAGTTCTCAAGACCTACTTTTTTGACAAATTCAGTTCCTAAGACCCTATTTTTCGTCATAAAATCCAATCAGTTCAGTTCAGTTTTTTGAGACCCTGTGCGGCACACCCCTACCCCAAAAAAAGTTGAGTGGCCTAAGCTCTAGAAAGAATGATGAAGAAATTGGAAATATAATTACCGTTTTGGTGTCGAATCTGTGTTCGGATTCCATCTCCCCCCTCTGAAGTGACCCAGATACGCCACTAAGTGTCATACTTTATAAAAACCTGCTCCATATTGATCATCAACCCAACATCCATATGCCTGTTTTACCCCTTCCTCGCACTCAACCACCCCGATTTCCCAACACCCAAATCAACTAATGTTAGTCAATAGTCAAGCCAAGCTGGTCGTCTTTTATTCCTTGGATTATAATATAGTCATCATTTTTTTCTTCTTCAGATAATCTGTGTGTCCGTCCATTTTTATATGGTTCTTTTTTAGGCCTATAGTTGTTATTTGTATTGATTTTGCTATTATTGTTGTTGTTTAATTTGTGATAGTTTATTTATGTGTTTGTTTGTCTCGATTTTCGATTAATTATTCGGGTTTTTTTAGAGTTTAATAGTCCAACATTTTAGTTAAGTGTGAAACTTCAGGCCACAAACCTTGTTTGAGGGAGCGCTTAGTTAACTCTTACAGTATATTATGTATTTATACATCCACCTATAAGAACCAGCCTAAGAATTGGCTTACATTATCCAATTAATCCAAGACATTGTATTATCGTACTAAAGTGCTCAACAAAAGAAAGTCATACACTTTGTTTAGGTCATTTAAAGTACTTTTCGGTTATGTTGTGACCAAATAGACTAAATAGATATTTGGATGAATCTTTCCTGCACAATTTGATACCAAAGTTGCTACCTAACAACAAAGATAAACCATGATTAGCACCATTTAAAGAAAATTAGTCAATTTTCAAAAGTCACATTTTCAACGCACGCAAGCCGCGAGAAAATGCTGTGCGTGGCACTTGAATGGCCGGTAATGAAATGGATATTGATCACACACTGCAACTGCGTTGTGTTCTGCCTGAGCGAGCGGGCTATTTGAATATGAACAGGTAACATGTGGTCTTTTCTTCCCGCGTAGTGTATTGAAAATGTGACTTTTGAAAAGTGACTAATTTTCTTCAAATGGTGCTAATCATGGTTTATCTTTGTTGTTAGGTGACAACTTTGGTATCAAATTGTGCCGAAAAGATTCATCTAAATGTCTATCTAGCCTGTTTGGTCAATAAATAATCGTAAGTTACAGGAAAAATTGAAATACAGGGCATTTATAGTCAGTTGCACTGTAACTCTATCATATTTTCATTTTGGTAAACTAGACAACTCATCCGTAAACATTTACCAAACAAGTTGGTTTTATTTTGTCCCTGATGAAGGGTGGTATATCCACTTGAAACGTCGGTCTTTATTGTTACCATATATCTTTGTTGTTTCATTGCACAGCAATTTTCATCGCTTGTCCCAGTGCATTTCCGTGTGTTATTGTTTTTGTTATTTATCTGTTTTATCGCGTTATTCTCCCTTGTTATTACCCGTTTCCCTACACCCTGTTGGTATATCTTGCTTTTACTTTTAGCAAACAAGTTCAGTTAACTGTGAAAATTGACCCAGACACAATTTGCAAAGCAGGGCATTTTCGCGTGCGGTTTTTTTGTATGTATTTTCTTTTCTATTTTTATTTACTAGCAATGATTACGTTTTCGCATGTTTTTGTATATTAGGACGGTAAATAAAGCAAGCTCAGAAAATAAAAGTTTGAGTTTTAAAATGAAAGAAAATCTTAACTGCATCAATTTAGGCTGTACACGTGTTGTATTTGGTGTGAATACTTACATGGCAACCCGCAAAGTTTGTTTGCCATAAATAAACCATGCCTTTGAATTTACAGTATAACGCCCAGCATATTTGATCCTAGTATTGTTCCCCCGATTTAACCTTGTCAGTTTGTGCTGTAGTCTGCTATTGTTGACTAAACCGATGTCACTGTGTGGTTTTTTTCCATTGTTACATATTTTGTTAGTTAGTCATCACCATAATCACTAACACACTATAGGTACAAAAAAAAATCAACAGCAAAACACATCGAAATTATATACAATGCTAAAAGAATTGAGTTGCATTATATTTAAAAGTTACCGAGAAAGTTACATTTACACTTTACATACAAGAGAAGTCGCATAAATCAAACAGATATAAAATTATTTAATGTAGGCCTATGTTGCAAAGTGGCGTGTAAGTATTGGTAATAAAGACAGACTTCACTGTATGTAAAATAACAAGGATCACACAAAGTGTGGTGCAAGGAGTAACAAAAGGGATCTCCAGTGAAGTCTTCTCCAATCACGGTCACATGACGCATATAGAGTTCATTGTGGAAGAGGAAAAGAAGATCATAAATTGAATCAGTTCCAAATTGGCGAGAAATATTCGTTGTTATCTCTCCGCGCGCAAAGGTAATCCAAGCGTACTTGCGAGATTATGGCCACACGCACGCGATTTTTGCCCCACGCACGCGTCACGCATCATGATGCACAGTGCCCATGTTGCCTTCATGTACGTCCGCGTCCTTATGTATTCATTCGCTGCTGTAATGAGGCTTCGTCAATTTGGAACTGATCAAACTTATAGGGTGGTTACACTATCTAAACTTGGTAATACTTGCAATGACATGTGGATAAACACATAATTATATATTATTTGCATTACTTATTATATTCTTAGCGCTTACCTTTTATATCAAGCTTTACTACGTGGTCGAAAGAAACATTGTGTTATTGAACTATAAATAAATTACATTTAGGAGTCCAATAGATATTTTTACTCAAGTACCCGTTTTCATGAATGTCATTTACCATGTTTACGTGACAAGGTGTCCTAACTATTTAAATATACATACATCGTATATAGGCCTATACAGCGTGTATCAAAAAGAACGCAACACTTTTTGTCGAGAGCTGTACGGTCACAGTAAAAGTCAAATCACTCTCAAACTTATATATTCTGTTAGGTCTACTTATTGGCTATCACATAGTCAAATTACAACGATATCGATCATTTATTCGCTGAGATATTAAAGGTATAAGTAGAGAAGTGCAAATACGTTTTACATCGTTCGTTCTAAAAACTTGGATTTTCCTGTCCGATTAGTGTTATGGGTTAACAGTTTAATAACTATGTAACTTTAATGTCTGGAATGGTTTATCTTAATTTCCTTTGTTTGAGTAAGGTGGTACATAAAATCATTGAATCGTGTAATCTGATAATCATTCGAGCATTTGAATAGGTCAATCACCCTTTTTAAGTTCTGAAGCACCGATTGCTATGATCGCCACATAATGTCTATGGTACGTTCTTTTATAAATTAAAGTTCATAATCAAATCATCTTAAAACAAGGACAGCATTTTGAGGGTCGAGCAGTACCATAATGTCCCATTCCCATTCACAACAGACTAACAATGACTGATTCATACAAGACAATTACTACCTTCACTGGACTATTCCATTTGTTTATCTTTTGAATAATGTGCCATACTGTTTTATTTATGACATTAACGAGAGAAAAAGAGAGAGGATTTGCAAACAGACTTTGTAATCTGGATTTTCAAATTGTGTCATTAACTATCAACTAATTTATTGCCAGATTTAATTAATATTGATATGATACTGTAATAGCCAGACATTTGATACCTTTAACATGTCATTTTTTTCTCAGAATGATGAGTTTGATTCCAATTATTTAAGTACAATGAGTTATTAAAGTGTCTTGCTAATATTCACCTGACAAGAAAATCAGGCATACAGGATAAACGATGTAAAACGTGTTTTGCACTTGCCTACGTGTATCGTTGATATCTCAGCGAATCAATAATCGATATCGCTGTAATTTGATTATGTGATAGCCAATAAGTACACCTAACAGAATATATCAATTTCAGAGTGATTTGTGATTTGCCGTAATCGGAGAGCTCGCGAAAAAAAGTGTTGCGTTTTTTTTGATACACCCTGTATAACTCTTGGCCTATATATGAAGAGCTGTTTTGCAAAAGGCCCTACATCCACTGCCTTTTTACTCATTTTGCATTATTGAATGGATATGGCTATTCATTATGTGGAATGTGGCTTGTATTGGTTGTTGCCTCAATTGGCGTGCATGGATGCACTAATCTAAGTCATAGAAATGAACACAGCCATACAATAATTTGATTAATTCCATGGACTTGTCAATACAAATTCACTAATGCAAAATGAGTAACATGTCGGGGTGGTCTGGTGGCCCTTTTGCAACAAAGCTCTTCATATATGTACATAAACACAGTAGTCGCCAAAAGTGCTTCATTGCAATCGACTTACTTTATAAGAAGCTGTGTCAGGGACAATGTTTATATAGTATCATTGAGATGAAGTCATGGAAGTTGGGAACCAATAAGATATAAGTCTATAATAAGGCTATAATTATGAGTCACCTTATGGTAACACACAGTTTATTGATTACAACGACACAAATAATACTGGTACAGTACACAGTGGGTACATCGTATACATTACGATATAAATATAGATATTATACATAATATTTTGTTATTGCCTACTCCAATTACAACGGGAATACGGGATCCTTTCTATCGATAGTGTGTATTTTGGAACAACACTGCATTGAGAGTGTGTGTGATAGATCGCAGGTCTCACAATACAAAGGTTGTGAGTTCGATCCCCGCTACGGCCAACATGTTTGTATCCTTAGGCAAGGTACTTAGTCTCAATTGCCTCGTGGTTCGGAAGTCACGTAGAAATGGTGGTCTCGTGCATCGGAAGTGCAAAATCCGAGCACGTTAAAATGTCACAGACTCCTTCGTAAAGAGTAGGGGATCATCCTGGTCTGTGTACACAAAAACTCATGTCCCTAGGTTTCAGAGGCACTGTACCGTTAATGCCCGATATAGGGCGCTGTGTACAGTATAACAGTATGTAGTATGTAGTAATGAATACGTATACCATACACATCCCCATACTCACTAATTGAAATCATTTCATCTAAGAAACTGATTCAAAAGCCGAAAGTAATGTCTCTTTGCACCATTTTCAATGCATGGGCACTGGGAAACATAATACGGCCTATTAGTATAACATTGACCCACGTTACGCACTTTGGCTTTTAATTTTGAGAATACTATAATACCCTTCACACTCTTATGTTTACGGAATAACGTGTGTTAAGGAACAGATGGTATTCCAGAATTACGCCAGATTTTCTTTCAGACGGCAGAGCGTGCAAATTTATCCGTGTCACAAGGTTAATGGTATATTTCTTTCAATTGTTGTCCCCTTATGATTACGCGATGATCCATGTAAAGTTAACTATTGTCAGTCGAAAATAACAAAGTATTGTTATTGGAAGACGCCCAACCTACATGATATAGTATAATATTTTTACCTGATATGCCCCCCCCCCCCCCCCCCCCCACCTCCTTCCTGGTTATTCCCCTATTTTTTCCTGAATTAAAGTGTGGTTTTAGTCTTCCTTTTCTTTATCCTGATTAATTTGTGCATATTTAAGTCAATCACAGTTGTATTTTTTGTAGTATGTATTTATTATCAATATGAAATATACATAATTCAAGGCTACCCGTAGCATAATACCGATCAGTTTGACCTTTAAAGCACAAAACTTCGCGCCGCATGATTAATTATCCACGTAAGTACCATTTCTCGTATGGCCAGATGAGCCCAAAATATACAATATTTAACATTGTTTCGTTCGGTTTTGTCAATTGTTAGATCTTCGGGATTTGGTGAGTTGGTTGTTACCTAGGAATTCTCACCAGATTTTTAACAACACATCTTCACAATAAAAGAACCAATTGACACGCCTGTGAGCGTACCGAAAACTTTCTTTCGTGGTCCTTTTATTTTCGCTCATCGTGCTGGATATAATGGGGATCAGAAATGGGTACCGAAAAAGGGGTCAAAAATTGTATTACTTATAGGCAATAGATAAATGTGTATATTCTTGTCCTTGTCAATATTTTGTCCATTGTCCTAATATCAATTCGACTGTGCAATATTGCGTATTAAGATTTGGAATTGTTCAAATGTGTATTTTATTTTCATTGTTCACATTTTCAGGTTAGCTCTGCGAACATATCGTCGCTGTTCTGACATACCGGCACATCACAACAGAAATTGGTAAAGTGATGTGCCGGTATGTCAGAACAGCGACGATATGCAGTACGTGTGACAAAATTGATACCGCGAAAGGATTTCGAAAATGTAATGGGAAGAACCGTCGAACGCCACCAATCGTCGATAAACTAACTATCAATGCTGTTGTTTAACTATTGTATAGACAGAATAGAGGGGGTGTCCTTTCAAATAACAAGACACTACCATAATTGACACGGATGCTACTTATTGTAAGCACCGTGTGTTGGTAAACTATTTATATTATAAATTATTTGAATCACTTTATGCGATCCCAACCGTGTTTGGCCATTATGATCGTGTTTCTACTGGGGCGCTGCAAAAAGTAAACACTAATAAACGTTAAGATTTAATCGGTAAGTTGTTAATCCCCCTGTTTCTACTCGCGAAAAGTTACCGCTAAGTTTATCGATCCTTGTCGATGGGCGACGACATTGGACCTTTTGTAATACCAAACAATGCCACCGCACCTGAAAAAGATTGCTTCACAATGTGTATAACCCAGCGTGACACGGTTCACGGCACAAACCGCTAAGATTAATTGCCTTTCTGTTTCTATTATATCGGGTTTATTGCCGATTCTTACCGGTTCCAAACCTGGTTTGTGAAGGTTTTTGGGATTACCAAAAAACCCGATTCTTAGCGGGTTATACCTGTTTCTTCTGGGCAAACTTACCGTTTATTAGCGGTTTCTTCCCCAGTAGAAACACACTCATAGTCTCATGCTATTGTGCAATGTATTGTAAAACCCCGTCGCCTATACAGTTGTCAAAATAATTAACTATACAGGTAATAAATGGGCTTGTAACTCTAAAAATATATAAATAATAAAGATCTTCTTTCATATGAGATATTGCACGCTTGGATCCAATTACTATCTAAATTATTTGATGCTATATGTATTCAGGCTACTTTGAACTTGATACATGATTTGTAATATCTATACTTATTTGAATTTGATAAATAAATACTTTGTAATAATATTATGTTATACTTGTTTGAACTTGATACATGAGAACTTTGGAATAATATTATAATTTAATCTCGATGTAAATGATGAGGACTTCAATTTTCAAAGGGAGATATTAATGTGAGACGCAAGAAGTGCCCCTTTAATACAATCTTTATAAACTCTATTACTTGACATGTTTACGTAATAAAATCCAAATCTTAAACATATCTAACACAGGGTTTTTTTCCCTGAGTATATTTCGTGCATATTATTTGAATGCAATTATTAATCGGCCAATCACGTGGGATTCCACAATTAAGCAATGTCAACATCCCCTCCCGAGTTACGAGAGTTAAAAGGCCCATGCGGGATTTTCTCTCTCTCTCTCTCCCGACATCTTGCTTTTGACTGCACCACACCGTCGACAATTATGTTCTCCTGTATTATCTATTTGACATGACAAACAATATGATTTACAACTGAATAAATATATGTTTGACATCTACCTGAGTTTTATTAGTCTTTTAATTTAACCCGGCTCAACGTTACTGTGTAGGAGGTATTATCAAAATAAACCTCTTACAGGCGTGATTTATCTAAATAAAATCTTATCGAGCTGGAATTCCCGAATTGTCCATACATCATGTATATTGCACAATCAAATACGTGGTCATTTAGGCGTTATTCTAAAAACACCTAAGTCAAAAGCATTTGACTTTGAATTGGTGTAGGCTGTTTCAAGGTCTAGGTGTCTATTGTTTGCATATAGATTATCAGGGAAAAGTGTACTTTAGGTCCCAAATACAGACCTGTTTCAAATTTACATTTTACATCTAAAGTACTTGAGAAATGTGCGTCTTTACAAGTTATTGAGCATACTGAGACACATGGCCTTTCTGAGCCTTTGCAATCAGCCTATAGAAGTCAGCATAGTACTGAGACCGCATTGGCGTGTGTGCACAACAACATATTGCGCGCTTTAGACGACAAAAAGGTTGTGTTGCTGCTGATGCTAGACCTATCAGCCGCATTTGATACAGTTGATCATGACATTATGATGCAAAGGCTCAGAGATGACTTTGGTGTCACTGGTACTGCTCATATGTGGTACAGCTCATATTTTGCAAACAGATCCTGTAGGGTATTTGTATCTGGTTCATATTCTAAAGACTTTTATTTCCGTTTTGGTGTTCCTCAAGGCTCGGTTACAGGGCCATTATGTTTTGTGTACTACACTCATGTTGTCGGCAAAATATTACGCCATCATAACGTGGATTATCACATTTATGCTGATGATATGCAAGTTTATCTGATAGTTGATCCCAATATTCCTGGTGACGTTCAATGTGCGCTTTTTAGACTCGCAAGGTGTGTTGCTGACATTCAGCAATGGATGATTGAAAACAAACTCAAGTTGAATCAAGAAAAGACGGAATTCTTTGTTGTGGCATCTCCTTATGATTTGAAAAGGTTAGGTAAGGTCAGTCTTTTTCTTGACAATACTGAGGTTTTACCGTCTAAGACTATTCGCAATCTTGGGGTTGTTTTCGATAATAAAATGTGTATGTCTGACCATGTAACCAAGTTGTGTAGATCCATCAACTGGCTCCTACGAAACATTCGTAGAATCCGTCCATATATTAATGTTGATACCTGTCACAACATTGTAAGAGCTCTCATTCTTTCTCGTCTTGATTATTGTAATATTTTGCTAAATTGTATATCTAAGAAAGATCTGAAACGGTTGCAAATCTTGCAGAACAAGTGTGCAAGACTAGTGTGTCTCAAGCCCAGACGTGAGCATGTATCCCCATTGTTGGCTAAATTACACTGGTTACCAGTAAATGAACGTATTATGTATAAGACAATGCTGTATGTGTACAAATCCTTGGAAGGGCTCTGTCCCCAGTATATTCAAGACTGTCTTGTTAAGAAACAATCTCAAAGCACTATGAGAACACGCTCTGCTGACAGCATTCATTTTGTCGTTCCTGTCACCAAGAAATCTGCTGGGGATAGAGCCTTCTCAGTAGTGGCTCCACGTATGTGGAACAAATTACCCGTAGCTGTTAGAAATGCCACTAGTGTACAATGTTTTAAGTCCAAACTCAAAAATCTCTGTTTCCTTAATTGGTTTCCTTTTTTTATCTCCATGGTTTTTCTTTTTGCTGTTGTATTTTTCATGCTTTTGCGCTTTGTATCCCTAGGCAAAGGCGCGGTATAAATGTTATTTATTATTAAATACTGGTATACCAGTATGGCATGTTACTGGCACATGAGATTTGCCAGTATCGCTCGATACTGGTACAATTTCAATGTAGTTTATTCTACCCTGTGTTGGGCACAAAGTGCTCTTTATTCGATAATTCTCACGTATGTTACTCAGGATGCATTGGTTTTAATAATAAAGTTGTATATTTTGTCTGCGCAAGAAGTAAGTTACGCATATCCATTAACCATAGTGAGTTTAAACATATTATACAAACGCCATTATAAATGGTCTGGCTTGGCCGCAGATACCCATATAAAGGGTGCAGTATAATCAGTGTACACCTAGCACATAAAGTCCCTGCCCAGGTGCTTTGAGGTTGGCTAATTCAAAATATATGATCGGTACCAACAATCTGTGATATACATTAAATGAGCAAATTTCATCTCCGCAGTTTGATACCTCATTCAACAAAATCGAATGGATACTTTTAAAGTTATGTCGATTTCAATGACCGCGCATGCAACAGAAATGTTGCACTAGGTATAGGAATCATTGATTTGTGTGTGATTACTGTCATAACTGTGTGCTATCTGAACGAGACAGATGAATGGGTCTTTAGTAATAACCGCAATGTGCGGGACAAGGGTGTATCTGGCTGTGAAGAATACACAAGTCTTAGCTGATAAGCTGTGAGTTTTTCAGTGCGTAAATCCATAGACGGGTAAAACATTGATTGTTACCGTCTATGGTAAATCACACACAAATCAATGATTTCCTATACCTAGTGCCACTTTTCTGTTGCATCCCCTAGGTCAAGCATGTGCAACCTTTTCTACCACCTGGACCACATTGTGACTTTGAGATCCATTCACGGGCCGCAGTGATTGTCAAACATTCCAAAACACGTCCGAATGAGGGGTATTAGGGGGAGGGGAAGCTTAGGAAGAAAAAAATCAGGATGAGATGACAACAAATATTAGTATTTTGCTGATACCCAATTCACACTGCAATGTGGCAATGTTTGACTTCCATTTTTCAGTGTGAAATTCGCGCCATTTGTGTAACCTAGAGAGTTCCAGTTACAACGGGCCGCATCAATGGGAATTTTGGAATTGCATCGCAGCAATGACCCAGACCATCGATTTAATTCAAATGTAGACCCTAAGCCTATGTGACCTTTGACCTGAAATTGCTAATGGATGCTTAGCTCGCAGATGTGGCAAACTTTCGGTTTATGGTTGGGTATGTCATGCCGGTTAATTTGAGACTATTGTCATTCTAATCGGAGCATTTTGAAAATGTGACCCCCTCTGTGAGCTAAACTTTGACCTCTTATACCGTTTTCGGATTGTAACTCGAGAACTATAAGTCGGAGATACCTCAAACTGCACATCGTTGGATGTAATGTTTTTCATCAAAATTGGTGCATTTTTAATTTTTGACCCCTGTGTGACCTTTTATGACCCCTAGCGGACAAACTGTACCAATGTCAACCCTCACTTTGTTGGTATGTCTGATGGTCTAGGTCATTGCTGTAAAGAGTAATTGAGGGTCTCTTTCATGCACATCGTACCCTCTCAGACAACGCACTATATAGGCGACGGGGTTTTAAAATATATTGCACAATAACATGAGAAATATGGCAAATCATTTATAATACAAACAGTTTACCAATCCACGGTGTTTACAATAATAATAAGGCTTTAGTAACATCCGTGTCAATTATGGTGTCTTATTATTTGAAAGGACGCCCTCTATACAGTAGTTTTAACAACATAATTGATAGTTAGTTTATCGGCGATTGTTGGCGTTCGACGGTTCTTCCCATTATATTTTCGAAAACCTTTCGCGGTATCGATTTTATCACACGTACTGCATAACCTGAAAATGTGAACAATGAAAATAACATACACACTTAAACAATTCAAAATCTTAATACGCACTATGGCTCAGGCAAATGGATTGTTTAGCCTAACTGGACAAAATATTGACAAGGACACGAATATGCACATTTATCTATTGCCTATAAGTAATACAATAGTTATCCCTCATATCTCCTGCCTCAACCCCTCCAATGTATTTATGAACATTCTCTTATATTCGCGGTTTCACCTAAAGCCGATTGGGACAATGAGCGAATATAAAAGGACCACGAAAGAATGTTTTCGGTACGGTCACAGGCGTGTCAATTGATAATTGTGAAGATGTATTGTTAAAAGGCTGATTAGAAGAGCCAACAATTGAAAAAAACCGAACGAAACAATATTAATTATGGTAAAGTGCTCAACAAAAGAAAGTCGTACACTTTGTTTAGGTCATTTAAAGTAACTTTCGATTATTTTGTACTACGTGTACGCCCAGCGCAGGGTAGTGTACACGGCTGCACTGTGTGATCGATTGCCCGCCGGTCAAACCTGGTTAATAACAGTGTCACACACGGGGTGAACCTCGCACACACCCATTTTCCTCCCGTGTAGTAATTGAAAATGTGACTTTTGAAAAGTGACTAATTTTCTTTAAATTGCGCTAATCATGGTTTATCTTTGTTGCTAGGTGTTATGTTTGGTATCAAAATGTACCTAAAAGATTCATCCAAATGTCTATCTAGCCTGTTTGGTAAAAAAAAAATCAACAATTTTGAACTAAACAAAGTGTACGACTTTCTTTTGTTGAGCACTTTATATTTTGGGCGCATCTGGCAATACAAGAAATGGCACTTACATGGATAATTAATCATGCGGCGCGAAGTTTTGTAATTTAAAGGTCTACTTGATCGGTTTAACGCTATGGGTAGCCTTGAATTATATCTATTTATGATAATACATACTACTACAAAAAATACAACTGTGATTAACTTAAATAGTATGCAAAATGTAATCAGGATAAAGAAAAAGAAGACAAATCACACTTTAATGCAGTAATTGCGCGGCTCTTCTATTATAGTCTACGATAAGTATAGCATGTATAGTAGATTAATAAACTCTGGTGTATCGGTTTCGATTTTGGACCTCGTCCATTTGGCGTTAGAGGAACCCATTTTGACCAATCATTAAACAGCAGTACTTGAATTGATATTATTATTTTGCGCTCCATAGTCAAATGTTATTCATGATAGCGTGGCTTTAGTGAATAGGTCTGATCATGTAGCTTTACAATCACGCCAACCAAATACTTAATCCTAACTCCTTGTTATTTTCCAGTGATGTCCGTCTTTATTACCAATACTTACACGCCATTTTGTAACTTGTCAGTAATGAATAGGCCTACACTTAATAATTGTATTTCTGCTTGATTTAAGCGACTTCTTGTATGTACAGTGTTAATGTAACTTTCTCGGTAACTTTTTATTGGAATGTAACTCAATTCTTTTGTAATACTATAGTATGCAGCGATGGAAATACCCACATGACTTTCCACCCGGGGTAGACAGTCCCGGGGTAAACAGTCCCGGGGTTGATCAACCCTAAGTCGAACAACCCTGGGTGGACTACAATAGCGCCCTCACGGAATAAACCGCATAATGCTGTTTAAAAACACCTTGGAAACTATATTCATTCTAAATTATATGTTAAAACACTCAGGGGGTTGGCGGTCGGGGAGGTAAAAACAAGGACGGATCATTCTAAAACAACCCCGGGACTGTCCAGCCCCGGGAATGTCTAACCCTAACCCTAACCCTAACCCTAACCCTAACCCTAACCCTAACCCTAACCCTAACCCTAACCCTAACCCTAACCCTAACCCTAACCCTAGTCCACCCAGGGTTGGTCGACTTAGGGTTGGTCGACTTAGGGTTGGTCTACCCAGGGTTGGTCGACTTAGGGTTGCTCTCCCCCGGGACTGTCTACCCCGGGTGGAAAGTCATGTGGGTATTTCCATTACTGCATATAAATATATGTAGTGATCATGGTGATGACTAAATAATATTTAAAATAAGTAACAACAAAAATAACCACACAATTACGTCGGTTTAGTCAACACTAGACAGCACAGACTGACAAGGTTAATTTGGGGAACAATAAGGTCAAATGTAAGGTGAATTAGACTGAATTGTAAAGGCATGGATTATTTATGGCAAGAAAACTTTGCGAGTTGCCATGTAAGTATTCACACCAAATACAGGACGTGTAGGCCTATAGCCTAAATTGAAACATTATGATTTTCTTTAATTTGTCATAAGCTTAAAAGCAAACTTAATTTCTGAGCTTGATTTATTTACCGTCCTTACGAAAACATGCGAAAACATAATCCTTGCTAGTAAATAAAAAAAAATGAAAGAAAAAAGACAGATATATAAAAAAAAAACGCCGCGAAATTTATAATGCACGCGAAAATGCCATGCTTTGCAGAGTGTGTTTCGGTCAACTTTCACGGTTAACTGAACTTGTTTGGTAAATGTTTACGGATGAGTGTCTAGTTTACCAAAATGTTAAATATGATAGGTTATGGTATTACATGTAGCCTGTACTATAGTGCAACTTGCCCTTTATTTTTAATTTAGTATGCATGTACCCGTATTGGATGTAAACAAGCACATAGGGGATACTGGTATAGAAATCCTACTGTGTACATGTATAACCAAGCTTACCTGCACATATTTGACATAATGTACTATATATATAGTTACCTGACTGTTGAATTATTTGTTTGTTTGTTTGTTTGTACACACGCTTGGGTCTTGAAGGGACAAGGCTCAAGCAAAATGCTCGGGCCAGGTTTAAAAAGCCTATATAAGCATGCTGGCTAAATGAAATGAAAGTAAGAAAAGATGGAAGAAAAGAATGAAGTTAAAAGAGCCACTCCCAACAAATATTAAAGCTAACAATTTTACTGTGAGCCTTCGAACATGAGAAAAGAATAGTCTTGATCCAATCTCATTGCCACACAGGCTTGATTGTTTGCATACACTGAAGCGTATAGTGTATACAGAATGTATACCCATTGCTTAAATACATGTAATTACAAATTGAAAACAAACTCATAAAAAAGTGTCATTACCATTTTGCTGTTTATTGTCTTAACACTTTCCACGTGGCTGTTGCTTTTACCATATTCAAAACAGATTTGTCAGAAACCATTTCCAACTTTCAAGGTCTATCTCAAGGATTACTGTACCAATACTAGGCATGGTGGTACTTATTTCAATGCATTTCTCATAGTTATTCCAAATATGGTAATGAAATTCAATAATTTTGACATTTTTTAAACTTTTTGTGAAATTTTGAAATGTCGTCTGCAGCTGCCTGTTGCGTTGAAAGTGTTAACCTCTAATTTGATAGGGCACAAGCAAATAGTAATGTTATGGTTATGTAATAAAGAAATCCAAAGAAAGGTCTTATTTCGCTCATAAAAAGTGTTAATACCATTTTGCTGTGTATTGTCTTAAGCTCTAATTTGACAAGTCACAAGCAAATATTGATGTTATTGTTATCTTCAAATAAATGATCAAATTATAATAAAGAAATCCAAAAGAAAGGTTTTTATTTTTCTCATACCAAAACATTATCAGAAGTAGAGATATGCAAAACATATCTGATTTCCAGGTTACCAGGGTACACATATCTCTAGATATAAATTAAAATGTGTTTTGTGTCATATCTTAGTATGTTTCCATCAATATCCTCAGGCAAACTGCTGGTTAAAATTGATGTATAATCATGTCAGGCAGGGTGTACTTAAATTCAACATTTTTACCTTGTTTAGTTAGATGATACATACGTAGAAACCCTATCATGTAAGATTTCTTCAAGAGAATCAGTAAAATGAAAAATAAGACATTTTCTCAGCATTTCCGACGGTATATTAGTACTTTTCACTTTTTTTGTATTTTGGTTATTAATTCACCACCAATTGAATCAGGGAGGTCATGACTATGCACCACGCAACAAGCCATGGGTGGTCTTCAAGGTTATTTTGAATAAACATGAAATAAATAAGGGGTGTTTGTATATTTGGTAATGGATCCAAACGGGTCCAAACGGGTCCAAATGGATCCAAACGTATCCAAATGGGTACAAACGGGTCCAAAATAGATCCAAACGGGTCCAAAATAGATCCAAATGGGTCAAAATAGATCGAAACGGGTTGGGTAAGCTTCAAATCGGCGATAATTAGGTCAGAATGTTCGGGTATTAAATAATCAGCAACTAAAAGGAGCACGTCGCCATCCCGGAGTGCAATGAGCCTTGATTGAAGTACGGCGTCTTAGGAGCGCCAATATTAGAAATATCTGCATTTTTCTAAAAAAACTTTGTATTTTTGCAAATATTTCTATAATTTTGCGAAAATGTTTTCTAATATTGCAACAATATTGTTTGCAAGAATGTTTAGATTTTTTATGCAACATTTTCCAATATTTTTCAATATTTCTAACTAATTATGCAAGAATGTTTTCTAATTTTGCAACAATATTTTCTAATTTTGCAACAATATTGTTTGTAAGAATGTTTACGGGGTTTTTCTGCAACATTATTCTTTTATTCACTATTTCTAAATTTCTGTATAACACTATAATTTCGCGGATACTTAATTTTTTCGAATTTAAAATGACTGCTATCTTAGCGGGTATTAAGTTTCGCGGATCTGGCATATTACTTCCAATACAAAATGTTCAGTTTCGCGAAATTAAATACCTCGCGAAATTAATTGGTTTTACAGTATTATCTGTATTCTATCTAAGATTAGATTAGTGAGAGGATAGTGGTGTGGGGAAAAGTGTGCCACATGCCCCCCCCCCCCCCTCCCGCTATCAAATGATCCAGGAGGCAATAAGCCCCCCCCCCCCCCCCCCCCCCCCCAACACACACCCGTGTGAACACCATATAGCCTACGGGGCACGCTTTGCTAATTTAATAACATAACACCACCACTGACTGTCAGGTTATTTTCACTCTTTAAACCATGATTCTGAAGTAATTAGGAATCGTATCGCTTTGTAACGCAAGTATTTATGGTTCCTTATCAGAATGTAAATCTGCAAGAACATCTACTTTAAAAAAAATCATGAATAGAGGGCGCCCCCTGGACAATCACATAATATGCCTCTAAAGGTAGATTTTCTGATTGCTGGCCCGATTTTCAACTCGATGTTTCCTATTTACATGAGAAGTCATCCTTAAAATTGCCACATTCCAAAAGTTTGAGTTTCATAACTTCATTTGTTCCCTCTTTTAGAAGCAGGTTTCAAGAAATGTGCCCATTGAGTAGTACACAAACTGGCTGGTGGATAACCACCTTTGGCAGTAATTCACAGTGGTGTACCCAGCTTTTGGAAACTGGGGGGGGGGGGGAGGGGGTGGGGGGGGGGGGCACGGTATAGTTGTAACCGACGAAAGGCATGATGTACATGTACCGCCGAGAAAATCGTAAAAGTTACCCAATTTTTCTCCGTCAGCAGCTGAAATATTAAAAAGTGGAGGGTGGGGGGGGGGGGGGGGGGGCGGTAGCGATGACGTTGTCTTCAAAAACGGCTGAAAAAATCGCATGGTAGAAATCGCAAATCTACCGACCACATTTTAGCCTATCAATTCTAAATTGAACATTTCTGGCCCCTAAGATTAAACAGACATAATGTGAAAAAAATCACATAAAAAAAGGTAATCGAATCATACACCTTGAACTGGAGCTACCCAAAATCGATTTGTTGCCACATTACATAGGTTTACTCATTAGATACAACTTACACTATATAGTACGACTGCCCTTCACCCTGTTATCGGCAAAGTAACATTTTTGTATTGGGATTGAATAGGTTTAAAGGGGCACTGACCCACCCCATGGCTACGCCACTGCTCCCACATCCTTGGTCATACCAGTGGCGGATCCAGGATTAAGATTTACGGGGGGCTGACCAAGGTTTTTTTAATTGGTACCCCCCAAAAATCGTGAAAGATCCCCAATTTATTTTTTTGCCGTCAGCTAGTGAAATTCTGCTAAGTGGGGGGGGGGGGAGGTAAAAGTGGTACACAAAAAAGGTATATTGTCAAATTTTAAGGGGGGCGCCCGCCCCCTCCGCCCCCTCCGCCCCCCCCCCCCCTGTATCCGCCACTCATACTATACTATACTATATCCCCCACCCCACCCCAACATGGTAACTGGAATTTATATGAAGTCATGACCCTTTATATACCCTGTACACACTCAACCTCTGATTGGGACGCATTTTATCGATACGCCCAACCCTAAAACCAGAAATGCCCGTGGTGGACGAGCTGCAAATAATATAATATATCGCACGTGTTTGTATATTTACCTTCCTTTTTTTTGCATTTCCTGGACAAACTGTGTTACATTTAGACCCGTTTCGATCTATTTGGACCCATTTGGATCTATTTTGGACCCGTTTGTACCCATTTGGATACATTTGGATCCATTTGGACCCATTTGGACCCGTTTGGATCCATTACCAAATATACAAACACCCAATAAATAAGTAAGAAGCCATCTGTGGCCTTTTAGATGAATATGGGTAGTTTCGATGTGATCTCATAGAAACTCAAAACGCTATCAAATCCATGAATTTCACATGAAATACTGCAAATTAAGCTTTATAATATTAGGTGGTAGTTAGTACGTATAAGCATTACGTATATGTGAAAAACCCAACTTCTGTTGAAGTGCTTCCTCCATAAAGGATCTCTTAGTGCCCCTTAAAGGATCCAGGTTATAGGTCAATAAATCCGTATGTGTTGTTTCGAGAGAAATTAGACAAATCAATGCACGCGCACTGATGTTGATGTGTGAATAATGGCACGACCCCGCAGGGGGAGTGCTGTTGTGAGCATATCAACATTTGGCGCAATTGCATTGATTTGTCTAATTTGTCGAGAAACAAAACATACGCATGTATTGACCTAATTCATACACGACACTATACAAATCAAAATTCACAATTTAAGCATAATTTTGATATAATGTAAAAAACGAATCAAAACATGTTAACAAGTGAGCTAACACCCGCAGTGAAAATCAGCGAACCCGCGATTCCTGACCAACGAATAAAAAAATGGCGCAAACGCGGAGTGCACTGGACACTTTCAATGCACTCCGCGTATTTTAGTCTCTTGCTTTCTGATTGGTTCGACACTCGTAAGAGTGTATGAATTATAGGTCAATTAATGCGTATGTCTTGTTACGAGAGAAATTAGACAAATCAATGCACGCCGCGCTGGGTGTTGATGCGAATAATGTCACGACCCCGAAGGGGGAGTGGCATTGTGAGCATATCAACACCCAGCGCAAGTGCATTGATTTTTCTGAATTCTCGAGAAACAAGACATACGCATGTATTGACCTAATTCATACACGACGATACTAATCACATTTTTATAGTTTTAACTTCCTTTTGAGTAATTTCAAACGAATAGAAAGCATATAAACAACTTTACTAATACCCGCAGCAAAAATCGGCGAACCCATGTTTCCTGCTAGAACGAATCAAAACAAAGCGCGCAATGCGCACTTGTAGGGCGCGAAACGCGGAGTGCATTGACATTTTCAATGCACTACGCGTATTTTGATTTCCTGCTTTCTGATTGGTTCGTACCAGTTAGAGTGTATGAATATATTTTAATATATGGCAGAATAAAGTGTTCTCTAACAGGTTCTTATTACAATCACATGATGCACTCTATTCCGTCAACTTGACTTGATGGATGCCATGCCAGGGACCTACAGTACACTTGTCCCATCTAATGTGTTACCCCTTCTAAAAAAAGGGTGTGCGGTTTCTTTTTGATATATTCGGAATTTATGTAGGATAATCCGTACAGTTCCGGGAAATTAGCCCCCCGATTTTGTACTGAGCTGGTTTATCACTCTCATTTATCATCAACAAATTTAGCAGTGTTCACAAAACATAAAACAATCAAAATAACTCAAAAACATAGGCCTACTAAAAAGTGAAACTATTTAATGTTGCACTATGGTAAGCACTATAATGTGGGGCAACTGCGTTATGCAGCTTGAATCCTAAGACTAGATACAAATATTGCTTATAGTGTTGTTACGCTTTATTCCGTCGTGGACTTGATTTAAAGTCTAGCATCGTTACCATGAATATATGTTGGATTGTTCAGTCGCCCCTACAAGTTGTAGTGTATGGAATCGAATTTGATCACTGATTTTATTGTCACCATTATAATCATCAACATTTCTGTAATAAGAAAACTTCTACTTACTTCTACAAACGGACATTGAGCAGACCCACTGTCGGAAGACCCTATATTTGCATCGGATAACATAGGCACAATTTCCAAAATACAGTAGGGCTATTATAGCAATAACGTTTTCGAATTGCAAACATTGTTAAACTCATTAATCGGGTCTTTAATATTGTCTAACACTTCTATTGGTAGACTTCATCTCATTTCCTCAAATTAGATGGAAGGTTAACAGATCATAGTATGCCTCACAAGAGACTAACACAACCCTACATACACGTACAGTTACTTTAACATTGACAAGTTTAACCAAGTAAGAAATACAAAATCGCTATATATATGTAAGAATAAGACGAGTTTAAAATGCAGTGCAAATATTTTCATCCTATTGCATATCACATATGAACTTTAGGATATGGTATTCAGATAGCTGCCTAACCATGCTAACAACAACGATATTGGATAGGCTACTGGTTGAATGATTCACCTAAACTGTTAACTTGGGCCTCGTATGAGATTGAACTCCTGCAATATCGAGGGTTGAGCGCCAGAAGGCCGTAACTCAATAAATGCTATTTTGAGATAATCGACTTTCAAATATTTGGGACTCATTACAATACACTTTAGCACCCAACTTCTAATTTTAGTCAAATTCAGAGTGTTTATGAGTTATCTCTTTCTAGGTTATATGGATTTGCCCAAAAGTTGAGTTACGGCCTTCACCCTCGATACATGATACCACACGACCTTTAGCGCAAACTAATTCTCAAACTAATAGTGCAGGCTTTGGTTCAAAAACTTGCAACAATACATCTATCAATTGTTACGTTTTGTCATTTGTAAACTGGATGGATTTCACAAATTTCATACCTATATGATCAAGAAAATGATAAGTAAAATAAAGTTCAATGTATTCAACGTCATGGTAATGACGTCAACGGAATGTAGCGCTCTAGAAAACAAACTGGCAAAAAGGTGCATTTGTCGGTAACAATAATGTTGAGATATTGCTGGAATTAGACATGGAACAAACTAAGAAAATAAAGACATTTTTACAGTAACTTTTCTATATAAAATTAGAAAGCAGTATCCAATATTGACTACAAAGGTGTCCTTTTGAAGCATTGAAAAAGCTCCTTTTGTCGGTATTAAGATATAACTTCTTTCTTTGAGAGACAACTGCACCCTTTTGCTGTAGCTGTACACATAGTTGAGCACCAAATAGCTCCCTAGTATCTTCTTATTCAACGATTGCGCTGTAGCATAACAACGGAATAGTTGAATATGACAGAAGGCAGCAATGGAAGTCAGACCTTATCCATAAATAGGATACGAATCTAAGCTGAAGGGACAAAGAAGATTTCTTGTGCAGACCAGCATGCTTCACTTTCATCACATGACCACTGTTTTTTATCACCAATGTCTACCGCTGCCCATTAACATGACATTGCGATGAAAGGCATACAATGTTGCTAAACGAGGGTCGTGGCGCAATTCAATGTAGTCGTCTCCTCTAGTTATTCTTGAAGACCCTTACTTTGTGTTAATAATACTTTTGCACGTTTTTAGTTGGGATTTATCATTTTTTAAAGTTATGCCTATCTGTACCATATATTATAGGGTGGAAGTCAGAAGACCGGCAGCTGTTAATTACTATAACCCTAACCCCGGTTTAGGGTTTTTGACCGGGATTACAATTTTTGAGGAAAAAACACCGACTAAATCGCCAGGGAACCTGCCGGGATTCGATCCGGGGACCCTCCAGACTCAAGCCCTATGTCCCATCCACTAGCCACGGCCCTTAGCTACTCGTTCGCGCAGTATAGCAGTATACTGGCTCATTATATAGGCTCTGTTGACTACGTCATTAAAAACCAGCGCTTGGGGAGGGACTTAGGATTGGCTTTTTTTAGCATTCAGGTGGTTAGGGTTAAGACATGTTTTGCCCTGTTTGTTTGGGGGTAAAGCCATGTTGGCACTGTATTCATGGTAGTGGCTCGCTAAGCATGCTGGTCTGCGCACAAAATCGTCTTCACTGAAGGGGTAGCAATTTATTTTGGCAACTGTTTTGATGGTGAACATGAAAACAATCTTTATTATCTGATGTTCCATGCGATGATTGCTAATGACTTGATCGTCATACTCGGGATATCAATTCGCCCATGCATGAACAAGTGCTGCAGCACTCTGTGGGAAAACTACACTTTAAACTTGAACACCAGACGTTGCACAGGTCATACATGTACGTTTTAAATGATCGAATTTCGATCAAACCTAGTTCTTTTACAAAGCCAATCACAGTATCACAACGTTAGCATAGGGTAACCATTTTAAATCTGACGGAATATAAAGGCAATTTACAAATGGAGAATGGCGTATGTTTCCTTTGACAAGATCGTGAGCATTCTTTTTATATTTGGAGCATGTGTTACCATAGTTACAGCTCAAGGTAAGAACGACTAAGTAGGCCTATACTATCCCACTTATCCTTTGAATGAAGCAGATTTAGTATACCGTAGCCATTTTGGAAAATATATATGGTTCCATCCCTGGGACTTGATAAGCTAAAATGATGAATGAGGTGTCATTCTCCACTACTCTTGGCATTATACATCTAGTGTAATAGTTATTGAAGAGTTGCAGGGGTCAGATGACTCCTAATCCAAGATGGCTGCTATCGGTCATCTTGAGAAAAAAAACATGAATTTTATATATCTGGCACCGGTTAAGCTAGAATCAAGAGAGATGTGTCATTTCCCACTAAAAATGTCACAATCATTGAATTTCATTACCATATTTGGAATCACCATGAGAAATGCATTGAAATAAGTACAAACATACCTAGTATTGGTTTAGTAATTCTTGAGATAGGCATAGGCTTTAAAAGTTGGTAAAGGTTTCTAAAAAGTCTGTTTTGAAATTGTAAAACTAATAGCCGCGTGGAAAGTGTTAAAACAACTTAAAATGTGATATTGCTAACACCAGAAATGAGCAAGGACTCAAGGAGGTTGAATGAGTAAATGAGGTGTCATTTTCCACCTATTTTGGAATTGCACATAATGAAAGAATCTTTGTGGTGTTTAGAGTTGATTCTGACCTCTTAATCTAAGATGGTAACTGTCCGCCATCTTGAAAAAAAAACCTAAAATAACCTTCATTGGCACCAAATAGACAGTATCGTATACTACTACTCTAGTAGATACCTGTCTGAATGATAACTGTTGTTTTAGGTTCACTGATTGAATTGGGACTTTAAAACCGAAATCAATTATTTGGAACAACAAGGGACACTGTTTGACTGATAAGATAATGTCCTGAATCAATAATTTAATAACCATGAGATGTTATTTCACAATCCCAGGTGATCGTTAATTCACCGCGGTGACTATTAATTGAAACCAAGTCACAATTAATCTTTAATTAGCCCGCTGGTGATCATTTATAACTCAAGTGACAATATATTTACCCCGGGGTTCGCCAAAATCGTACGTGGATGTGCCTGCCGGACTTCGAAAATGTGACTTTCCCTATACCTATTTTTGGGCTAATTTCCCACACATCAATATACCAATTTTGTAAGAAAAGCACCCAATTTTGCACAAATTGGGCGCTTTTTCCAAAAATGCACCCAATTTATGCCAATTGGGCGCTTTGGTCTGTGATGAAAACCACCCCATCGCTATATCAATGTTTGCGAAAAAGCACCCCAAAAGGCAGGCACATATACGTATACTATATCAATGTGAGAACCCCCCCCCCCCCCCCCCCCCCGGGGTATTTACCCCGAGTGATTCTTGTTATTTTCCTGAGTGACTATCGATTGAATGATTCAGTAGACACTGGTGAAAGAAATCAGTGGTCATGTGATGAAAGTGAAGTATGCTGGTACTGCACAAGACATCTTCTTTGAACAAAACTGGTAAAAATCGACGTCATTTCTACTAGTTTATAATAGAATACCCCCAAATAATACATTAGTAATAGGGCAATTAGTAGGAGTAGTACAACTAATCATGAACTTGTTCGGCAAACTTGTTCAACTGTTTCTACCATGAATAAACCAGTATGACCTGACAAACAACTTTTTAGTAAAGTAAGTACATTTGCGAGTTTTGGTTTTCAGTGTACCAATAATTGGTGTGACCGGTGACGTCATGTATTTACAAATGGGACACCCTCTGTTGATTCCCTCCAGGCAGAATATACAGTAAAGTTAATGAAGACAACATGAAATTTCTTTCTAATGAATTGTAAAACTCATTTATTTTTAATTTTTTGTGTGAAATGCGATAGCTTATAGCATTCCTAAGCAAGTTTAAAGACAGTTTTGATAACAATTTGCTGTGACACCACAATCTAGTTAGAAAACCTGATCTGGCCTATGTAAACTATAGGAACTCTTGCCCGGTGTGTTTTGTCTCAAATCAACAGAGGGCGTCCTAAATGTAAACAACGGTCATCTCATCTATACTTTACACGCCAATATATAACTTGTTAGAACATTTAATAATGTTTATGTGTGTTTGATGTATGAGACTGTAAAATGTAAATGTATCGTTTTTTCTAATACAACGCAATTCTTATAACATTTATAAATAATATTGATGTGTTTTGCTGTAAGGCCATGTGTTTTGAACTCACAACCAATGAAGGGTGTGGTGTTGCATGTTTGGTGACGAATCATCCTGGTATATGTTCCGATCAATTTTGTTGGCTATTTGTAATGATACCATAATATGTTGATATCAGAAGAATCCCCATATTTTTCTCATTATGTCTGCCAGAAATGTTCCATTTGGACATTATAGGCTAAAATGTGGTGAATTACTGCCACTACTACTACTACTCAATGGGCAAAATTATTGTGACCTTGTGCTTCTAAAATTAGAACCATTGGAGTTATACAACTCAAACTTTGGAATGTGACAATTTTAAAGTTGACCTTTCATGTAAAATAGTAAACATCAAGTTGAATATTTGGGCCAGCAATCAGATCAGAACATCTACAATGTACCTTTAACTCAACAACTAAATGTGGTAGAGCTATGGTTTAGGTGTTATTCGAAAGCCTATTTATCTAATTACATTGAATTATTTTTAAATTCAAAAATGCCGTTTAAATCAGGATAGCGTGCATACCCCCAAAATATATTTGTAAACTCTAATAAATATGACATTTAAACGTTTGTGCTCATTCACTTCCCGATGTACAGTCATCAAAAAAAGTAAATATACAGGTAATCAATTGGCTTTTTACTCTTAAAATATATATCCTACTTAAAAATATTGAATTATAAAGTTGTTGAGAAATGTATCTTGTTTAATATGATATATTGCACGCTAGGATCGGTTGAATATTGAAGAAGCGACAATCCATAATGTAAGGTAAAGTCACAATTTCATTTTCACATTTTACATTTCGACACTGGGGAGAGTATGACAGGTAGTGTGTGTCTGGCGTATTGATCAATCGGAACAATACGGCCGACTGTCCAACCTGCGCATGCATCCCACAATTGCACTACTGGTAATCGATAAGGTACCCGTAAAGGTGTCCGCCTGTAGAAAATAAATATGTGAAAATGAAAATCGGACTTCACCTTACATTTTGGAGTGTCATATGTTTAGAGTTAGAAGCCCATTTATTACCTGTAAAAATTATTATTGGGATAGGTACAAAATATTATTGAGCTTTAATCAAAATATGAAGAAAAAACACGATATTTTTTTAACATTCTTAATCACAATGTTAACATTAGGTCATATCTAAATTCCATATTATTGGAACCCTCGTGAGATTTCCTTTCTGAAAATAATACTTTTTATGGGGTAGAAAAAGTAGTTATTGATGGTGTAAAATGTAAACATCTGGATATGCAACTGGAAGGGGTGAGATGGGAGTACAAAACACATGCCGTAAATGATTATTGTTGTTTATTTGTGTTGTGATGACTAAGTAAAATAATATTTAATAATGAAATAAGACTACAATTACATCGGTTTAGTTACCAAACGACGGCACAGGCTGACAGTGTTAATTAGGGTGAACAACACTATTAGCACTATACTGTAATTTCAAAGCCATGGATTATTTACGGCAGGTAAACTTTGCGAGTTGCCATGTATTCACATTTACCAAACACAAGACTAAATTGATGCAGATGTTCTTTCATTTTTCAGAAGTTTAAAAGCAAACTTTATTTCTGAGCTTGTTTTTTTTACCTTCCTAACGAAACATGCTAAAATATAATTATTTCGCTAGTAAATAAATAAGTGAAAAAATAAAATGAACAGTTACATAAAACTACAACTGCCAAGTGAAAAGTTAATGGCTTGTAGAGTCAGCCTACCATCATGTCTGGGTCAACTTTTACGGTTAACTGGACTTGTTTGGCAAATGATAATGGATGAATCGTCTAGTATACCAAAATGAAAATGTGATAGGCATCTGGATACTGAATGCCTAATGGAATTGTATTGACATGTTATTGTTCAAAATAAAACCGCTCTAGGTTCCCAATCGAACCGAATATGTTCTATTGTTCAACCATTATCCTTTTTGGATCCTCCAATTAAAAAAACACACCTCTCACACAATTCCTGAGGGTACGATGTTTCTATCGATATCCTCAGGAAAACTGCTGGTTAAATTTGAGGGGGCATGTGATATACAATCATGTCAGTTGACGTGTACATTAGGGTCCAGGTATGCTTCAATTATATGGCAGACCATGATAGAATTTGTCGGTACAAAATTTGAGCGCTCATAAAAAAGAATCTTGAATAGAAAAGTGGATTCACCGACTTGTTGTGTGTTTTGTGCATACTCTGATTTCTTTTAAAATCGGTTACTCCCCAAATTGAAGACCATTTACGCCAATACATAGGCCTACATAGCGGCCTTTTTATTTCATATTGTTTACTGGCGTACACTATTGTAGGTGTGTAGGGGTGTGTACGTGTTCACTATCTAATTGCGGACACCCGTATGAATCCACACTTTCAAACTGCGGACACACATTGGAACTGTGGACAGTCCTCGTTTCCTGATATGTTCAAAATATTTCAAATAGTATTAAACGCTATCTAAAGTATGTCCTCGCAGGTCATACCCCCTCACATACTTTGGTTGCATAGTATCACTGTGTGGTTGGCGTATTGATACCGTGCGGGTGGCATACGAGTCGTATACTATAAATGTACGCGCGCATTTTTTACTTGACTGACGCGGCGCTCGCATTTTCGAGTCAGAAAATCAGCTGGCACTGTTCCAGCGGCACATCGCATCGCTATGTCGCAATACCTTCAATCTATAGCAGTCTTCAACTTGTAATATAATTACACAACAGTTATTTCATCTATGGTAGTACTTTAAATGATTTGTTTTCATTATACGTTATATATTGTTCATTTCCATTAAGGCTATTTTGACTACTTATAGTAGTCAATTCTATGTTTTAATTGGTATCTGTTTGTTCCTAAATCAAACAGTTAAGGTGCGTTCATACTCGCGTCGTTGCGTATCGGTCGACGTCGACGGACAAAAGTTGTCATTGCTCCAACACGCGCACCGATATCCGTCGACGGGAGTATGAACGCACCTTTATTCGTTTCTGTCAATGATCCGATATTAAGCTATTACAAATCCTTCTTTTAGAGCCCTGCGTAGACGCACTTGGTATGAAAGACGAGACAATACTGGATAGTCAGATCACCGCTTCCAGTGAGTTTGATGCGAATCATGGACCAAATAACGCGAGATTAGATCGACCTCGAATAGGTGATAGAAGAGGAGCATGGAGTGCTCGTACCAACGACGTCAACCAATGGATACAGGTGGATTTTGATACCTTGAGATCTGTTTCTGGGATTGTATTGCAAGGCAGAGAAGACGAGTACGCGCAGTGGGTAACCAAATACAAGGTTGAATACAGCATCGATGCTATAACTTGGCAGTATGTTCAAGTTAACAACATTGATAGGGTCAGCACCGTACATTTTATATTTTTTTACAGAGATACAGTTATAGCCTACAGTTAAAAAACTAAACGATTTATCTATTAGTATTAAACAACCTATATCGTTTGTACTATATTTAATCATTGTTTTTGTTAAATGTATTCATGTGAATTGTATGGTCTAATACCCGTAGGTCTTCAATGGAAACTCGGACATGCATTCTCACGTTACAAGTATGTTTGACTCTGCAATAACTTTGGTATACATTAGAATACACCCAACAGTATGGCAGCTTCATATTAGCTTGCGCTTTGAATTGCTTGGATGTAAAGGTATGTTGCAATAGAAAATAAAGCAAATTAACAGCTTGTGCAATTTACAATTAAATCTATCATCTTTTGGACTAGCTTTGATGATATACTGATGACAACTAAAAATTATGTTGGGATAGTAGTACGTACGCCAGGGATGTAAAATGTGTAATATTATTCAATTAATTACATCTGTCTAGTTCATTATCGGCCGAGTGCACCAAACTGGCGTAACTTAATAGGGAGGTAAGCTTACCTCCCTAGTAGTTATGCCCTAACTGTAGCGTAACTCTCGATCGATGTAATTCTGAGAGCATAACCGGCGAGTAACACCAGAATAGTAACGAGCGAGGTGAATATCCACATTAATCAGCATCGTCCCCTTACAAAAAATTAATTAACGCACTGTAAAATTCTGACGTGAGTGGTGGTCCTCCGTAATATTTAAAATGTGTCGTCACTCGCTAGGTCATAGGTGAGTTTAAATAGAGAATTACGTTGAGTCGACCTGCGCTCCGGACAAAATGACGCCAATCTGGTGGCCAAAGATTTCGAAGTTGTTTACCGCTTTTTCAAAAAATAAGGACTATCATGACATTACAAACATATTTTGTGAAAGGGGCAGATACAAATATTGCACCAAAAAGCACAAATTTAATGACAAACACAAGCATCCAATGGTAACAAGTAGTTCAATGGTATATACAATTATAACACATCTCTTAAGACAAATACTTCCGTGGCTTGGATGCCTTGTCCTTCGATTGTAAATCACAGAACACCGGTTCGATCCCCACTCACGGAACGATATGCTTTCACTTTTTTGTTCTTCTACCCTTCCACTCACATTAATGTTGAAACTTTGGCTTTATCAGTTTTTAATTAATAAAAACAATAATAAGTGTATTCATTTATTTAGTCATTGTTTAAAATCCTTGGACGATTAGTACATTTTGGCCAAATATGACCCAAAATCGGTACGCATAGTGTTTGAATGGGCAAAAGGAATTGATCTACAGTTATTAGTTTATCTCAATTATCCGATATTACGCTATTACATTTCCTTCTTTTAGAGCCCTGCGTAGACCCACTTGGTATGAAAGACGAGACAATACTGGATAGTCAGATCACCGCTTCCAGTGAGTTTGATGCGAATCATGGACCAAATAACGCGAGATTAGATCGACCTCGAATAGGTGATAGAAGAGGAGCATGGAGTGCTCTTACCAACGACGTCAACCAATGGATACAGGTGGATTTTGGTACCTTGAAATCTGTTTCTGGGATTGTATTGCAAGGCAGAGAAGACGAGTACGCGCAGTGGGTAACGAAATACAAGGTTGAATACAGCAACGATGGTATATCTTGGCAGTATGTTAAAGATTACAACAATGTTGATAGGGTCAGCACCATGCAATTTGCATTACATTTATATATTTACACAGTTTTTAAAAACTAAACGATTTATTTATTAAACAACCTAACGTTTGAAATGGGCTAGTCTAGATAAAATGTGTACACACCCACTAGAGGATCATCGTAAATCCAGACAATGTTCTATTCTGCATACACTTTCCCTATATATTATGGAGAGGTTCCGAAATCCAGATGTGTTCCCGATCAATCTAAAAACTAACGTTTGGAATGGGCTAGTCCAGATAATATGTGAATACACCCTATAGAGGGATTCGGATTTCCGCACTTTTTAGGTTCAAATGATCATCGGAAATCCAGACAATTTTCGATTCTGCATGAACTCTCCCTATATATTACAGAGAGGTTCGGAAATTCAATTTACTCACAGAAATTAAAAATTACCCCTCTATAATGGGGGAGGGGCGCACACGGAATAGCCCAATACATTTTTAAATGCATGGTTAAAACCATTATTTACGTAATCTATTCAGGTGAATTGCATTGTTTAATACCCGTAGGTCTTCAATGGAAACTCGGACATGGATTCGCACGTTACAAGTCTATTTGACTCAGCGATAGCTGTGGTGTACATCAGGATACGCCCAACAGTATGGCAGCTTCACATCAGCTTGCGTTTTGAATTGCTCGGATGTAAAGGTATATTGCAATAATAGATAACGCTCAACATTATATGAAGAGCTTTGTTGCAAAAGGGCCACCAGACCACCCCGACATGTTACTCATTTTGCATTAGTGAATTTGTATTGACAGGTCCATGGAATTAATCAAATTATTGTATGGCTGTGTTCATAATTACTGTTTCCATGACTTGGATTAGTGCATCCATGCACGCCAATTGGGGCACCAACCAATACAAGACAAATTCCACATAATGAATAGCCATCCATTCAATAATGCAAAATGAGTAAAAAGGCAGAAGTGGATGTAGGCCCTTTTGCAAAACAGCTCTTCATATAGAGGTGTTTATTTTTTCAATCGATATGATAGGGCGTGTTCACGTTTAGAGCAACCACCTCCCGGATAAAACCCGGGTATTTACGGATACAAAGCTTAGTGTGAGAGCAGGACTTTATGCTAAAATAAAATGATGTGGATTATAATTGAGACCTGTCATCACGAAATGAGAGTTAAGTCGGAACATTTTGACTGTGAGGTTTCTCCAGGTGCAGAATACTCAAGAAACCAGCTTTAAAATGATATGCAACATGTTATATTTGCTCAATGTTTTCCCTGTCAAAATTCAAATTGAAGTTGCAAAATTCCTTTGTTTTCTATTGATTTGTGGCATGTTTATTGGACCATATCTCCTAATGCACACTGGCGACTTAACGCTCATTTTGTGGTGACAGGTCTCAATTGTGAAACATGGAAAAGTGCAGGTTTCAATCCACATACAATTCGGATATTATCCGGTGCATCGATCGTAGTATGAACAGAATTTCATCGTTTATCCGGATTACAGAAAGTATACAATCGCTTGTATATATTATTATTAATATTTCCGCTGCACTAATAACAAAAGAGAAATCATGAGTTGCTGATGATTTGTTGCATATTTTGCCGTATTCCCCCGCGATTTCCTCCGGATTTTGGCATGTTCGCGCTTATATTGGTGACATTCTAACACTGAAGGAGTTTCGTGTTGTTAAATGCGATGTGATATGATTTCAGCTAGGTCACAGGTCATCATTGGTACTTGAACGCAGTGGCGTATCTGGGATCTTTGTCAAGGGGGGGAAGGGTATTGTTGCCCGTTGAACACCAGCTCGACCCTATTACGTAAACAAATGGCGCAGCTGGGTCGTTTATTCCACCGAATATCGTCGCATCATAAACTTGATGCGCGCGTAGCTCGTAAATTTGTACCAACATAATTATTTACACGAATCTGGCCATTATTAACACTTTCCATGCGGCATGGGTTTCACAAAATGTTTCACAAATGTCAAAATTATTGAATCTCATAACCAAATTTGAAACGAAAAATGCGTTAACTGTTATTAGTATGAACATACCTAGTTTTGGTTCAGTTATCCTTGAGATAGACCATGACATTTTTTTGGAATAGTTTCTGAAAATCTGTTTTGTATTTGGTATGATATTCCTGGACAAATGCGCGCGCAGCTCGCGAAAATTTGCCATATTGAAAACCACTTAGTTCTTATGAAAGTTAAATATGCCTTTTGCAGGGTGCTCTAGGGGAGGGGTAAACTTATGGTTGTCCTGATCTGGTTCTGGTTAATCAAAAAATCAGTCACATTCAATGTTTATGGTCTCTTTTAAAGAGATATCTGACATTTCGAACGGTTATAATTGACCGATAGGTATGTTTCACCTCTTACAATAGGCCAAATGAATAGCACTTAGGCGATTTGTTGCTGTTTTTCATCCATTTCCGTCACACTAAATGTAAGGTTGGTTTTCACTACACCTCTAAAAAAGTACAATCAGTACTCAGATCGATTTACAATGAATTTGTAGCTGAGGTTCCAAGCTACAATTGTGTGATATTTCATAAGACTGGCTTATATAATAATATAAAGTTAATGAGTTAGGAGGTAGAACTTATTGAATGACCCTCGTTATCTTTTCCTTGATCAATTATGTATATTCAACCAACAAGTATCAACTTCTCTAATCATTTCCTTCCCTTCTTATTTATTTGCAAGGTGAACCGTGCGGAGAAGATTTCACTACCGAATCAGGGACAATAACGAGCCCTAACTACCCGTCTTTATATCCAAACAAAGCAGAATGCTTGTATAAAATAGACCTCAGTGGATTGGCGGGAAGTGGAATGCCAAAAGTTATAATACAATTCAATGATTTTGCAACTGATTCCTCAGATCTTCTTTATTATGGAATTGAAAGTTCCGTGTTGGGCTTTTTTGAAGGGAGTTCTTTACCAGATGATTTGGAGATCGACAGCGATACATTTTGGTTTACATTTTTGTCTGATCTGAGTGGTCAGGAAAAAGGCTTCAGTTTGACATGGTATATATTAAAGAGTAAGTAAACTTGTAGCAATTATTATTTTCGGTCTTAAATCGATCAGTCATTCATATTCAAATCTATGTGACAATGACATTTATAAAGACTATTGACTTTTTGTTTAAACAAAATGTCTCGGCCTCTTGTAAAAAAGGGAGATGTAATATATTATGTGTTATACGACTGGCAAAATAAACACTGCACAGAAATCCACATTTTACTTTTTTGTTTATGCTTTTTTTATGGGTACATATAGGGTCAAGTGCGAAAATGGAAACTGCATCATTTCGTATTCAAATGGCTATTGCTTCACTAATATTGGTCCTATTGTGACAAAAGAGGTGTCTTAATGCGCGAGAGGAAATGCCTGTTTTTTCCCACTTAATGAATTTCTTAAGGGTCCTAAGAATTAAACACGGACGCCTCAAAAAAAGTGGATACTTTCTTTTTGTGCAATTGTTTAGTCAGTCTATGATATAATAAACCCCGTTAAATAAATACAGATGAAAACACTTTGTCTCGATACATGACATCGAGTCAGCACGTATGTTATACATTGAACCATCTTTTTTTGGCTGTAGAAAGCGTATTTAACCTACAATCAAGGAAAAAAAGGTTGGCACACTTTGTCCTAATTACGGAAAAACCCGCCCCTCTCCCCGGAGGCAATGTTGATCCGAGTCATATTATCAGAAGCCTTGGTAGTTCCCCCAACATTGATTGATGGGGGTGGAGAAGGATATAAGAAAGGGGGAGAGTTTTGCTTTCTATTAAACAGTGCTATGTCCCAATTCTGATCTCAATTGCGAGCACAGTGATAGTTGTAATAAGTTGCGTCAAGTGTGCCAACTATTATTTTCCTTGATTGTAGTTTATCTTCCGGAAAAATGAAAGTAATTGACGGAAAAAATATGCAAAATGTGACAGGTTTTGTAAGTTGACGTCTTTTTTGCCATTTCAACGGGATTTACACAGTTAAAGACATTAATACAAAACTGTTACTCTAACACAATTAAATTGAGTGAGACCGGCGGCCATACCGAAAGCGGGTTTCGTTAAAGACCATGGTTATCAAGAATGAGAATCGTATGGAAGCTAAAATGTCATTGTATATGGGTGTTTCCATAAATAAGGAGGCCAATGTGTGACATCCACACATTAGGTCTAAATATTTAAAATGTGTCTATATTAACTGAATAACCAATTTCATAATATGTTCCATTATTCAATTTCATGAAAATGTATTCATTGAAGCGTACAGAGATACATTTTCACCATTATAACATCAGTATTTCTTTGAAATACTCGTCTCATCGTGTAACTGATACACCAAAAGACGCCAAAAATGTGTCAATTATGTCTGGCAACTTTTTTTTTTGCTTCCTAAAGACATTTACCATTGCTTTAATCTATAAACATCATTAACAGTGAAAAGATGGGATTACCTGTTTTGGGGGTGGTGAAATTGATATTTCATGCGTCGTCGTGTAACGGAGACACCAAACCTTAATTGCCTTGTAACACAAATTATATTGATAAAGTGGAAACTGTTGTTCCATGTGTTTATTCATAAAGTGTGCTGGCACATAACTACGATGTTACCCTAAAGTTCTCATAGTGTAACATTTTTGGAGACACCAAACGTAATATTCAAACTTAAAAACAGCTATATTGTCTATGTTTGTTACAATTTCAGTTTAACTTCTCTATTATCCTTTAAACCTATCAGAGAGGCTTGTAAAATCAACAAGGGAATTCAGATGGAGATTATTATCACTGTTAAATTTTAATAAAAACTGCCTTCCCCGTGTAACGGGTTTTTGAGACACCAAATGTTTCACGGTGACGGACTTAATCAGATTTTAAAATGAAAATTAACCACGTATATTCGTATAACAGGATATTGAACCATTTGGATATAAACAATGCACATTTACCACTGGTACCTATATTTATGGAAACACCCATATGCTACACAACTTTAGCAGAAGACGCAATGGACTCGGAATCTATAATTTGCGAATAATTTTCCTTCCCATACGTGCTACTTTTATACTAGACTATGCCATAGTCGATATTATTTTTAACCCCTTTTTTTTAACCTTTTTTTTATTCTTTTTTAAAATTATTTTTTACTTGTTTCTTTTATTCAGTGTCTGGAATTCTTTTTTACTTGTACCATTTATTCAGTGTCTGGCCCGTTGTCTAATAGTTTGCATGCAGCCGCGCCAATTAGTAAATTCCTAATGTTCATAATGAGGGCAGTATTTTCTATGTTCTGAGATTGATATGATCAACAGAGGGTTCCCTTTAGTTCACTAGTAATACAGTGATTGCACTCGCACAGTGACCGATACGCCCCGAGTAAACAGACTTACGAACTCCAATGGCGAATGGGGAATGTATAACTTTAACGGTGACAAGTAGGAGCGCCCTCACTTATAATACTGCCCATCCATGTTGTTAATAATAACAAGTGTGGGCGCCCTACATGTACCCTCACTTCTAGGAACTGCATTTAGGACCCGATTTAGGACTAATGAATACGCTGAAATGCTGATAAATAATCAGAAAATGGGATAGATAGATAGGATAAAACAGAGAAAAAGAATAAAGAGAAAGAAAGAAAAAAATCGGACTACAGAGCTACTCTTATACTAAAGTGCAACTGATCGAGTTACTAATGCTATGGTTCATAAAAAATATGCAATAGTTTAAAACACTTTTGTGTAAATATACCTCATTTGCTATCCCAGTATCACAATAAATATCAGATAACATGCATTGGTCACCCCATTTGATCATGCCACATGTCTTAACTGTGTAAACCCCGTTGGAATGGTGACAAATGGGTCAGCTTACAAAACCTGTGACATTCTACTTATTTTTCAGTCTATTACTTTAATTTTTTTTCGGACGCTGAACTACATGTAGCCAATACGCTTTATACAATCAACAAATAGTGGTATGGTACAATGCACAAATCAAGGTCAAAGGACCGTTTCTATCAGTGCACAATTTGTTTTGATTCACCCTGTATATCACTTTAAATGATTTTACTACTCTTTTTGCTAACTAATATTTATACATTACTAAAGACATGAATATCAAGTTCGAAATTAATAGCACTCATAAGAAGAAAAAATACGAGGATTGCACCCACAACCCCTATTCCTTATGTGTATTTTCTCACGTCAATAGTCTTTTTACTTCGTATTATACTATTTATATTGTAGGTAACGTTAAGTTATCTAGTGTCATTTACGTGACCGATGAAAGTTCAATGAAGGTAACATACCAGATCGTAAGACAAGGGCGCCTCTACAGTGGAGAGTTTGTCAGTGAGTAAAGTTTTCAAAATAATACTGAGTATTTGTGCATCTAAATTTTTGATTGGATGGACCGAAATAAAACATTACATCTGTACATTGTACTGATGTGCCATCAGATGCAGTATTCCGGTAAGCACGAGAGCAAAGGTTTAAAAGTTTATTGGGGAATTGGGTAAACCCAGCGCTATACGTCACATGATCCGATTTAGTAAACGACAAGCATAATACATTTTCTGGATCAGCTTATGGTAATGGAACAGTTGGTAATGGTGTTGTTAGCAAAAAATTTCAGCAAGGTCACTCAACTGTACCGCAAGCGCAAACTGAAGGTAAATTTATAATAGGAATCCGTTATGATGCACTTATAAACTGCGACCGCGGTCCCGGGTTTATGTAGCGGGGGATTTGGGCCGGGACGTACAAATTCCCAATGTGACGTCCCCAGTACAGTCGTGTACGGTTCCCGCAGGCGGGGCGCGATATTATTTACCGTAAACAACATTTGATACCTTGACGGAATAAGCGTATAGTTTACATGATGAGACTGATAATGTATACAGTGTTTGGCCAAATGATGTTTACGGTTAATAAATTTGCGGGCGGGGCACCATTTTTTTTACGTTTCCGCTACAGACTCACCCTAGTCGGGACAATGTGTACGCACCGGCTACAGTTCCGCATAGCCGGGCTTCATTTTTGTACATCCCCGCCGCTACAGCCAGGCCGCGAATTTATTAACCGTACACACTCACTGTATAAATGTATTGCTGTACAATGTACATGTGCTATGCACTTTACTCCGTCAGGTATCAAATGTTGTTTACGGTAATAAAGATCGCCCCCAGGCCGGGCGTTGCTTGATAAGTGCATTTAAGACTGTGTTCAAGTGCATTTAAGACTGTGTTCAAGTGCATTTAAGACTGTGTTCAATTATGGTCACATTCGATCCTGTTTTACCCAATTCACTCTTTGCACGGATCCGCCATTTGTGAGGAGACCTTCGAAATGGTACGGCATTGAATCAGGGATTCTATTTATGACATTTCTGTTCACTGAAATGATCTCTCTTGAATTAGCCGAAGGTTTTGTTTCACATTGGATCCTTCATGATGTTCAAAGTTTAATTGATGTCAATCAGTTTGGCAATGTCAAGGGTGTTTCTACTAGTCATTATTTGGTCAATCTTATTCATCTCCTTCACCAGGGCGCTGAGCAACAACACAATGTTAGCACAGTTGTTCTCACTGATTTTTCTAAAGCATTTGACCTGATAAACCACACCCTTCTCATTGACAAAATGATTGACATGGGAGTGCGCAGATCCATAATACCCTGGGTATGCGATTTTTTGCATAACAGGCAGCAATGTGTCAAATTTAATAATACCCTTTCTGATTTTGTATGTATTAATGGCGGTGTCCCTCAAGGTACCAAACTAGGTCCACTTGGCTTTCAGATCGTCATTAATAATGCTGCTGTAGATGCTAGGTCCAGTTATTGGAAATATGTTGATGATATGACATTTGCTGAAAACCGCAATTTTGCTGAACTTGGCAACCTTCAGGAGGATTTGAATGATTTAAAAAAATGGTCAGATGCCAATTGTCTGAATCTAAACCCTGCCAAATGTCAAGCATTGCAAGTTAAGTTTGGTAAAGACACACCGCGTCATTTAGATTTGAGAATTGGTAATGAGGTACTGCCGTATGTTGAAAAGGCTAAAATTCTTGGTGTACTTATCCAACATGATCTCAAGTGGAACGCTCAAATAGATGACATGCTTTCCAAAGCCAACAAGCGCTTGTTCATGTTACGATCTCTAAAAAAGTTTGGCTTTGATCAAGATGAGCTTACTGTCGTGTACAAAAGTTACCTCAGACCAGTCATCGAATATTGTGACGTTGTATGGCATCCTAGTATTACCAAGAAACAATCTAAGACTATAGAAAGAATTCAAAAACGGGCCTGTAGAACTATCTTAGGCCGCAAGTATCATTCTTATTCTGATGCCTTAAGCATGTGTGATCTTGATAGTCTGGAGGAAAGAAGAGAACATCACTCTCTCAAGTTTGCCAAAGGTTTAGATCAAAATGTCAGGACTGAACATCTTTTACCACCCAGAAGAAATGAATGTCACAGTTTTAACCTACGTAATTCAAGTGCAATTTCCCAGCCTCGTTTCAGGACAAAGAGATTTTTTAACAGCCCGGTACCATATTATGTCAGACTTTTAAACAATGAATAATTTTAGAATTTGTGTGTGCAATCAATAAATAAATGCATCTTATTATTGTTATATTTATGAAAGTGTGTGGGAGAGGTGGGGTGGGGGGGGGGGGGGGTGGGGGTGGGGGTACGTGTGGGTAAGGCTGTTTGAGGGTATGTGTATGTTCATCTCGTGAGAGGATCTTTTTATTGTTAAATTTATGAAAGTGTGTGGGAGAGGTCTGGTGTGTGGGGGGTGGGGTACGTGTGGGTAAGGCTGTTTGAGGGTATGTGTATGTTCATCTCGTGAGAGTGTTAATGGTATCACATGTTTTATATAAATGTGTCTTTGTATTTTATATTTATATTTTAATGTATTTCTTTGAATGTATTTAAATGTTTTTATAATATTGTAAGTGCAATGCAATTTGGCTTTTAAGCCACGATTTTGTAATTTTCAATAAACCAATCTATTAAACCAATCTATTAATAACAATGACTCCATTTGCAGTTTTAAGTACGGAAGATATGACAGCTGTGGATGGTACAGATTACAAAGGTGTTACTGATTTAACTGTTCAGTTCGATGATGATGTTACCAAAATGAAAACCGAATCCATCGTCATCTATACCGATTTTGTGGATGAGGGACCAGAGGCTTTCAAGATTGTAATTTCTTCATCTACCCTTGGAACGAGTGTAACAGGGCCAGAGGCTTTAGTCACCATACTTGATTCAGGTGAGCGTATTAGCACTTTCTACGCGGTTATTAGTTTTATTATTATACAAACGGATTTTAAAGAAACCTTTCCCAACTTTCAAAGTCTATCTCAATATTTACTGAACCGACTATAGATCAATCAGTTCCAAATTGGCGACAATTTTGAGGCTAATAATTATCGCTGATACATGCTTTATGGTGGGCAAACGCATTCTTTCACCAATAAATATGCGCAACGACATAGATTCTTTTTTGCGCATGGACAAACAAACAACTCTCACAATTATCGCCAATTTGGAACTGATTAATTTATACTCAGCATGTTTGTTCTTGTTGTAATGCATTTCTTATGGTAATTCTAAATGTGGTGATGATGTTCAATACTTTTGACACATTTTAAACATCCTTTTTGGAACTGTCGTACACCGGAAGATGTTAAGAAATTCAATTGCTCTACCCACTTTTTGCAGATTTTTTTTTTTGAACGTGGAAAATTGACCAAAATATCCCCCAACACCCCCCCCCCCCCCCCGGGATTTAAACCAAGGACCTCCAGCACCAAAGCCAATCTCCATTCTACTACACCACGGTTGTCAAGGCTACTCGGCTCAGTATATTTCGCCTCCTATATAGCCTGGATCCATTTTTTCATCGAAACACTTCCACGCCGGATGGTACCAACTTGCGCAGTCATGGTATCTTGTGGTATATGGTAGGGTTATAGAATATAAACCAAACTTAGGAAAATGTTGAAGAAAAAAAATCAAAACATTGCTTCTTCACCCTAACTCTACCCCCACTTTTTGCAGAATTATTTTTTCAACGTGGAAAATTGACCAAAATATCCCCAGACCCCCCCCCCCCCCCCCCCTCATTTGAACCACGGACCTCCAGCACCAAGGCCAATCTCCATTCCACTACACCACGGTTGTCAAGGATACTTGGCTCAGTATATTTCGCCTCCTATATAGCCTGGGTCCATTTTTTCATCGAAACACTTCCACGCCGGGTGGTACCAACTTGCGCAGTCGTGGTATCTTGTGGTATATGGTAGGGTTATAGGATGTAAACCAAACTTAGAAAAATGTTGAAGAAAAAAAAATCAAAAAATTGCTTCTTCACCCTAACTCTACCCCCACTGTTTGCAGAATTATTTTTTCAACGTGGAAAATTGACCAAAATATCCCCAGACCCCCCCCCCCCCCTCATTTGAACCACGGACTTCCAGCACCAAAGCCAATCTCCATTCCACTACACCACGGTTGTCAAGGATACTCGGCTCAGTATATTTCGCCTCCTATATAGCCTGGGTCCATTTTTTCATCGAAACACTTCCACGCCGGGTGGTACCAACTTGCGCAGTCGTGGTATCTTGTGGTATATGGTAGGGTTAGGGATATAAACCAAACTTAGAAAATTAATTATCGCGATATAGGGTATTGATTGTATAGTGTGCGCCCGTATGTTACGTAGATCTCCGTGAATTGTATGGCATGAAATACAATGATTTGGTTATTGCTAAATGATAGTCTAAATATTGTTTTCATTTAAAAATGAAAACAATTAATGAAACGTGTAGCTGATTTTGGAGTGGGCATTCGAATATGTCTCTTCTACATTTCGTATAAGTTGCTGTCCACTGTTAAATTACAGAACCGAGTGTTTCGACCTCTGGAATGTTTACCTTTGAAAAAAGTCAATATGACGTCACAGAGGGAGATGCCGTTACAATCCAAATATGTCGAGCTGGAGATTTGACCGCAACTGCTTCAGTTGGTAAGCTTCCTCCTGTGGGTGGATTTCAAGAATCTACCGGGGAAATTTTATAAGAGAAATTTGTTTTCCGGAATGTTTATAAATATAAAAGGATTAGGCCTACCAATTAATATTGAAATACTAAATACAGGCAGGTGATGTGTTTGTACAGGGTGTCCCCCATAAGTTTCGATACATTTTTAAAGCTTTATATCTCTGTTAAACTAAATCTCTGCATACAACTTTTTTTTGTTTGGATAGAACAATTATGGTCTTAGCTTTAGGCCTACACTGCGAATTATTTTACCGGAGATATGAAAGCTTAAAAAGGTATCGACGCTTTTTAGACACCCTATACCTCATTTTATTCTGAAAGACGAATCCCCCTCCATGACAATTCTTGATATCGCAGTAAAGTTAAACAAATATATCTGACCTTTCCGTCATGGGTGGGTGAGTCACCGGTTACCAACCAGTTGGCCTGGCAACGGGATGCGTCGGATGAGACCAAATACTATTCAGCAGATTGTACTAAATCTCATTTTGATACCGACTTTTATGGATAACGCTTTGATTATTATTCTTTAGAGTTGCAGACGACGGAACTAGATGCAACATCACCCGGAGATTTCATTGACATCAACAACAAGCAAATTGATTTTGCCATTGGTAAGATAAACGACACATTAAAACGCCTACATGCATTTTATAACTTTACCCAGTCGTGCTTTATTAATTGTGTCGAGAACGGTCAACAATAATTTGGACTATGTGTCCATTTTCCATTGATTGAATTACTATTTTGGTTGCCTATTGTAGTGAAACTGCATTGGAAACCAAACATCAGCACAGTGACACAGTATTACATTTGTTTAGTTCATGGTCAATCAACCTTATCTGTGGATAGGCACTAAAAGATACAAGACAAAAATCGGTATCTAAATGAGAATTCATGGTATAACCTTTGTTTCAATGAACATTAATACAAAACACAGAGTATTGTTAGTGGTAAGTGAGTAAATGACATGTAACAGATGCATCATTTTTACAGACACCTGGTTGCTACCATTTACCACAATTCTGTAATTTCATATTCATTTTAATGATTTCTTTACTTTAGGTGCAGATAAATCAGACCCGATAACTATTAATACATCTGAAGATAGTGTTGCGGAGCCAGGGGAATCGTTTGAATTGGCGCTTGTATCTGATAGTGTAACAATCAGCAAGGCAGTAGTTTGGATCAAAGATGATGATGGTAAGAATTGTGATCTTTTAAATAATGAAAATACACGTTACCAGTGCGTCGGGAAAAGTGTACTTTAGGTATCATACGATACTGGTCCATAAACGTTGCCCATATCGCTCGATACTGGTTAAATTTTATTGTTCCAGTATTGTCCGATACTGGAACATCAAATTGTTTTTAAGTATCTTGCGATACTGGAACGTTTTTATATTCCAGTATCGGGCGATACTGGTACACATGCTACCAGTAGTGATTGGTCCAGGTAATGAACGATACTGGTACATAATTGTGTTCCAGTATCGCCCGATATTGGAACATTTCATATGTTCCAGTATCGTCCGATATCGAGCACTGACTTTGTACCAGTATTAAACGATACTGGGTGTTCCAGTTATCGGCCGATACTAGTACAGTCCAGAATCTAGGACTTAAAATACCCTTGAAGACGGTAGAGGAAGATGTTCTTTAGTCCAATAATACTAGTTTTGAGAAATAAGCGTTTAAAGTTGATGAAATTTCACACATGTTATAATACCCTAAGTGGTAGTATCAAAGTCTTACTTTGTGGTAGTCACAACCAAAACAACAAAAAATAGAAAAATAATTTAGGAAAATTACAATGTTGTAGCAATTACTAATTTCATGATCTCTTAAGTACCACTTCCACGATAATCATAATCCAAATCGAAACAAATGAAGTTATTTCAAAAAAACTGCCTGTTCAAATAGTTTAACATATATTTTTGGAATGTCAATGGTATCCCGAACAATTTGACGTATCATTAATGTAAATCGGACGTTGCTGCCACTTGACCCCACTTAACCTTAGGGTGACCTTTTCCTTATATTTCCTTTCCATACATTATACACATAGCAAAGATCCTCATCACCTAACGATTAATTTGATTATTTACAAAAAAGGTCAATCCAAGCCTTCTCTAATTTTGACCCCAGTTGACCCTCACGTGACCCCTGTTGGAGAAGGGTCAATTGACCCAAAATGTTGTCAAAAAAGGTCTCACTCTACATAACTTAAAATCACCCATACATTTACATTTTACCAAAGATGTACTTTAGTCACATTTTGACGAAATGTAGTTTTAACACTTTTCCACATAACTCAATAACAAGAATGTTAAGACACAGCCACAGCAGGGATGAATACGTAACTGAATACGGTTATCATTGAATACACCATTTTACATCCAACAGTATTAGGCAAAAAAAAGTGTAGTTTATAGGTCCAAGATACTGGGATGTGCTATACTCTTTTTGGCCATCTCGAGACAGTGACGTAAACGCGTATTCTACTAATTGCATCACATAACGCGCGCGCATACTCGCGGCGCTGGCGTACAAACACGAGCGTTGAAAGGCGGAAGATACACACGCGTGCGTAAAAGCTGCGCCTGTTCAGTTACGTCATTGTCTCGAGACGCCGCAGGCGGATTTGTTCTACGCAAAAAATAATACTACCGAACGCATCTATATCCGACAATATAACACGGGTACAGTCTAAAAACAATACCTTATTTCTCATTGTTAAACAATTATACTTAGGGATCACGTCAAAACTCGACCGCCCGGCAACCGCCGGTTACGGCCGGTTCCGTTCGGTTCTCACAAAACGTGTCGTCTGTTATAATATACACACATAATGAGGTCAAATAGTAACACTCTGGTGAACACGACCGGTTGAAAGTGCCTCGTCACACACGTGAGCAATAACATCTTGAAGTAATGGGCTCTTTTAAGACTTAAAAGTCTCAGTTGACAACCAGTACAATACAGCTATTGATTTTCGCTGGGGTTGGCTTTTTCAATCTGTTTATAGCTCAATTAACTTTTTAAAATCAATACCGAAAGTCTATGAATGTGTTTTTTTTATAGAACGATTATAGAGAGAGCTATTATGACCGCAAAGTAACAGATTGATAGTGTAAATTGGTCAGATTACAGCATTAAGTCAACCGGCGGTTGTTCAGTGTTGCATGCGCGAATATTCATATACCAGTAAAACATTTGACCTGAAAGAACCGGGCGGAACCGCCCGTAACCGGCAGTCAACGGGCGGTCGAGTTTTGACGTCTCCCCTTAAGACATTTATCAAAGAGATAAGTATATACATTTTGATTGTCCACATTTGACAACTTTTACCCCTGCTAGGATCGAATAACCCACAAACATTCCATCCAATCCCATGCGATGATTTCACCATGCGTAAGCGTCGCGGCGCCGGCATAAACGCTGGAAAGGCGCCAAAGACGAACTGCAGAAGTACGCGTTATGGAGCAAACCATTGCGAAGGTCGGACGCACGGTTAAAACGTAAGCCCCATCTCCCCCGTATTAAGTTGTCTCATCTAAATGTCGCCAATTTAAACTTTCTTAGCTGTTTAAGAATGTTGTTTAAATGTTTCCAACGTCGAGCAAAAACGTTCTAGTATCGAGTGATACTGGAACACATAAAATGTTCTTGTATCGAGTAATACTGGAACACATAAAATGTTCTTGTATCGGTCGATACTGAAACACATTTTGCGTTCCAGTATTGATCAATACTGGCGATTGTTATGTTCCAGTATTAAACGATACTATCTGGGACATAATACACTTTTTACAACAAGACTATCTACAAAATAACAAACTATCTATAATGAAGTAAGGACATTCGCCCGCTGGTGTGTATGTTGTCACATGACCATATCAATGTTTGGGTTGGTAAACTCCCATCGTTATTGTCATATTTCCTTTGTCTTTTGTTTTTTCTTTGTCATTTTATTCAGAACCTTGCCCCGGTGGATGCGGAAACGGAGGCTTCTGCATGGAATCTACAAATACTTGTCAGTGTCCATCAGGCTACTCAGGTGAACAATGCCAGACATGTAAGAATTCTAGTTTTTCCCTAAATTAAACGTCTCAATATATTCTTTTAAGTATATTTATTTATTAATGTATTTATTCCTCACAACACATATAAACATTAATATTTTTAATAGCACAACACATCAATATTATATAAAATGTTAAAAGAATTGAGTTACATTAGAATAAGAAAATAGAAAGAAAGAAGGACATCACATCAATCAGCCACATATACAGGGCGATACGATTCCTAATTACTTCAAAATCATGGTTTTAGTGTGAAATCTAACTGTCAGGTTAACCCAACAGTGCATCTCTTAATTCACTCTAACATTTTGAGGTAATTACTAGAATCGTATCGCTCTGTAACTTGGAATATGTTCATGATTTATGATCAGAAATGTAAATCTGCTAGAAAATCTGCTTCCAAAAAAATTCGAGGATTGAGGGCGTCTCCTGGAAAAGATCACATAATAAACCTTTAACAATAGAGAATCCCTGCACACGTGTCCGTTATTTCAGACTTGCCTACCCCCACACTGTGGACAGCTATGGCTGCTGGCTGTCGTGCCGCATCTGCCCCGTCACCACCAGTACAGATGAGGATCCCTCTCTATACATACATACTACATACACCTACACCTACATCCCGTTATACAGTACACAGCGCCCTACTTCGGGCATTAACGGTACAGTGTCCCTGAGACCTATAGGGACATGCGTTTTTTGTGTACACCGGGATGATCCCCTACTCTTTACGAAGGAGTCTGTGACCTTTAACGTGCAATTGAGACCTAAGGATACAAACATGTTTGCCGTAGCGGGGCTCTAACTCCTTTGACCCCACCCTCTTTAGGGGTTCACATAACTAAAGGGGTCTTTAAAGTAAGTCTTTACATAACTTCACACACAATTAGACGTTTCGAAAAGTTGGAACGATTGGTTACCAATAGAAAGTTTTACATTTTCGATATCATGTTTACTTTTTTTAGAACAGTCACATTTCCCCAAGATGATGTTTTCAGAAAAAGTGGCACTTGGTCCATACCAGTAAATTTAAAAGCTCTCTCTCGTGATTTTTTTTGTACGAAAATTAGACCAAGTTTGTTTGCATAACTCCGCACAGGATTAATCGTTTTGAAAAACTTGCGAAAAGAAAAGTGCTTGGCTTTTTACAGAAAGTTTCTCCTGTTCAATATCATGTTTACTTTCCAAAATTGTCTCATTTTCCCAAAACGATGTTCTCAGAAACGATGTTCTCCGTGACAATTTTCAAAATCCTATACAATTTTGTTTGCGTAACACCCCCACACAATTAGACGTTTTAAGAGATGGAAACATTTCTGAAAAGGAAAAACGCTTAGCTATCCGTACAAAGTTTCCCATTTTCAATATCATGTTTACTTTTCCCAAAAAAAGTCAAATATCCCCAAAATGATGTTTCCGTTAACATGAAATTTGCCAAAATCCAATACAAGTAAGTGCCACTTTTTCTGAAAACATAATTTTGAGGAAATGCGACTGTTTTGAGAAAAGTAAACATGATTTTGAAAATGTTAAACTTTCTATCGGTAGCCAAGCGTTTCAATTTTTTCAAAACGTCTAATTGTGTGTGAAGTTATGTAAAAAAAAGTTATCTAATTTTTCCAGCCCCACCAAAGTATTTATGAACGCTCCCTAATAGCATCATCATCATCATTGCCATATTATGTGTTGTTTATTTAGCACTTTGTCCGTCGTGTCTAAATGGAGGATTCTGCGTTATCGATACTTGTCAGTGTCCGCAAGAGTACACAGGTGACACATGCCAGACATGTAAGTATTGTGTATGTTTATGATGAAACAACGATATTTAATAACCTGTGTTTAAAGACCAACTTAAGACATTGTCTTCAGAAACAGTTATGCCAATCTATAAACCACGAAATATGCAATCCATGTACAGTATCTATTTCTCTTCTTTATTAAGTACATTAGTACAACCAGAAAATGGGTACGACTCGGGCACTTGGCATTTATTGCATTCATGTTAAATGAACAGAGGTAAAGGCCAAACCACGTTTCGGTGTATAGAGGATTCACTTTTTACGAACCAGTAATTGCTAAAACCGTGTATGGACCTACTTTGAACTTAAACCCCTACAAATTAACCTCCTACAAATTAAGCTCTTCAATTAGTGTATCAATGCACACTCAAGATGTATAACCCTTAAATATCTACGCCACAGGTAATTGGCTGCATTCAAGTCGGTGTATTTAGAGGTTTCGCATTTTTATGAACCAGTATTTGCTTAAATCGTGTATGGGCCTACATTGAACTTAAACTACTGATAATTAAGCTTTTCAATTTGATCAACACACACTCACGTTAGCAAGTCTAATCTCACTCTCTCGACAAAAATAATGTTAATACTGAAAACATGTATTTGTATAATAAGTATTTGTATTTGTATCTCATAGTTTAAATTATAATTATTCGCGTTTTCTAAAGGCTGCCATTAAAAGCATAGTTGTAACTGATTCACGTCACTATACATGGTGTACCAGAATGAACTGTCCGTGTTTCTAAAATACATAGAAAATACAAAATTATTATTGTTTTAAATGAATGAATGAATGAAAACATGATTTATTAAGCGCATTTCCAAAAACACGATCAATGCGCTGTACAGGAATTATATAATATAAAAGATAAGCATAATAAAAAATACCAATCAAAGTACAAAGTACATTAAAGATAGGTTAACAGATAATTAAATATACATGTACAATGTAATAATATACAGATACAATTTAATCATTAAAAAGCATGGATTGAAAACACACACATTTATTTTTTTATTTTTTTATTTTTATAAAAGGGTGCATTTGCAACCGAAAATTGACCAACAAATTCAAACATCTGCAATAATAAGGTGAACATGATTCCTATATTATTTGTTAATTTCATTGAGATATCTCATTTTGTTTTCGTGTGGGAAGACATAATCGAAAATCAATGAAAAACAAAAACGTGTTTTCAATTTCAATCAATCCTCTCTACCACTACCCCAATATTTCAAACTTTCAAACAATGTAGCCCACACCACATACGCAATATTCAAAACTCCCGCCAAAGTAAGGAAAGTTAAACCACTCAAGTATAACAAATCCCGGTTTATTTGCGGATTTAAAATCAAAATTCATCTCCAAATCTCACCCACAAAAGTATGCACATAATAAATAGTTATACAAGTGATGTGAAAAAGTTGAGATATGGCGACCAAAAAAAACACCATGTCCTATGGACGGATGGATATCTCAGGTAGGGTTAGTAATTTCACAGATTTTTTTTAAATTGATCATTTCGACCAAAATTGAAATCTACCATCTTTACCAAAATGTCTGTATTTTCCATCAGAAATGTCCGATTTTCAAAATTTAAAATTCTTATGAATGCTGGGTGTTTGCGCAAGATATGTATATGTGAACACAGTTTGAACAATATCAATCGAATTCAAATCATAATAAATAATATTGTCTTGGTACAGTTCATTCTGATACAGCCTATAGTTTGCTAAATCTACACCAATAGACAAACTAACCTTTATAAATGACATGAAATCGCCAACGTGTGTGTATATGTATTGTCGTGAATTAACTATAGGAACAGTCTTGTTTAATAATCAGCCTCATCATCATTGCCATATTATGTGTTGTTTGTTTAGCACTTTGTCCGACGTGTCTTAATGGAGGAAAATGCTTTATCGATACGTGTCAGTGTCCGCAAGGGTACACGGGTGACACATGTCAAACATGTAAGTACTATTCTGATAATAATAATTGTGTTGGTTTATGATGAAACAAGGATATATAATAACCTGTGTTCTAAGAACTTGAGACATCTTCATGTCAAATCTAACCACGAAATACTCCATCCATAAATACTTCTTTATTAATATATAACTCTAAAATAGCAGCTACGCCACGGGCAATTTACATCCATTGCATTAAAATGATATGAAATGACCAATGTTTGTTGATATTAATTGTCGTGAATTAACTACAGCGTGAGTCAAAAAGAAGTTTACCCGGATTGGTGATGTTTAAAAATTTTAAAAAACTGACACTCGAGAGTTCAGTAAAGCATTATTTAACAAGCATTCTCTCCTGCTTATTAGGAAAAAGAATGACACAAATTGATCATTGCTATCATCAGAGTAGTTATGCCTATTTTAATAAAGGTACTCATTTTGCAAGCTGTCCACGGAATACTTGACAAAACAAATGTAAAGTAAGCATTCCATGGACAGCTACACACATGAGCGCTTTCAGTAAAACAGGTATAACTTCTCTTAGGAATGATCAATTTGCTTCATTGATTTTCTCTAATAAGCAGCAGAGTATGTTTGGTAAATAAATGCTTTACTGAATTTTTAAGTGTCATTTATTTGTTTTGAAAAACATCACCTATCTCGGTCAATAGGGAAGTACGCAGCTGAAATGCATACTTTACATTTGTTTGGTCAAGTATTCCGTGGACGGCTTGCAAAATGAGTACCTTTATTAAAATAGACATCATAACTCCTCTTAGCATTGCTCAATTTGTGTCATTCCTTTTTCCTAATAAGCAGGAGAGAATGCTTGTTAAATATATGCTTTACTGAACTCTCGAGTGTCATTTGTTTGTTTTTCAAAACATCACCAATCCGGGTAAACTTCTTTTTGACTCATCCTGTATAGGAACATTTTGTTTAATTGATAGCATCATCTTCATTGCCATATTATGTGTTGTTTGTTTAGCACTTTGTCCGTCGTGTCTCAATGGAGGATTCTGCATGATCGATACTTGTCATTGTCTGCAAGGGTTCACGGGTGACACATGCCAGACATGTAAGTACTATTGTGTTGGTTTATGATGAAACAAGGATATAATTATAATAACCTGTGTTCTAAGAACTTGAGACATCTTCATGTCAAATCTAACCATGAAATACTCCATCCATTATACTTCTTTATTAATATATAACTCTAAAATAGCAGCTACGCCACGGGCAATTTACATTTATTGCATTAAATGATATCAAATGGCCAATGTATGTTGATATTAATTGTGATGCGATCTGTGAAAACCCGCCACATGGTGGCATTTTTCATTTTGGAGATATTTATATCATAAGAAAGCTAAAACTGTACTGATTACAGAACTGTTTCGATCATTTTTCTACGATTACTACAAAAAAAAGTTATGAGTGAATGATGATTGTGATGTCATCAAAAGCTACAAAACAAGAAATCATGAAAACAGGCCAAAAAATATACATAATTCAATATAATAACATTATAAGGTTAATAATAAAAGTGACTTTAGTAAGTTTTTGAAGGTGACATTTTATGAAAGATGATGACACAAAGTATTGGAAACTAATTTTCTTTAAAAAAATCTAAAACAAACAAGTTTTTTACCCATAATCCCTAGTTCACATTTTGCGACATCCGACGGGTTTTCACAGATCGCATCACAATTGTCGTGAAGTAACTATAGGAACAATTTGTTTAATTAATAGCATCATCTTCATTGCCATATTATGTGTTGTTTGTTTAGCACTTTGCCCGTCGTGTCTCAATGGAGGATTCTGCATGATCGATACTTGTCATTGTCTGCAAGGGTTCACGGGTGACACATGCGAGATATGTAAGTACTATTGTGTTGGTTTATGATGAAGCAAGGATATAGAATAACCTGTGTTCTAAGAACTTGAGACATCTTCATGTCAAATCTAACCACGAAATACTTCATCTATATATACTTCTTTATTAGTATATAACTCTAAAATAGCAGCTACGCCACGGGCAATTTACATCCTTTGCATTCAAATGACATGAAATGGCCAATGTTTGTTGATATTAATTGTCGCGAATTAACTATAGGAACATTTTGTTTAATTAATAGCATCATCTTCATTACCATATTATGTGTTGTTTGTTTAGCGCTTTGTCCGGTGTGTCTCAATGGAGGATTCTGCATTATCGATACTTGTCATTGTCTGCAAGGGTTCACGGGTGACACATGCGAGATATGTAAGTACTATTGTGTTGGTTTATGATGAAACAAGGATATAATTATAATAACCTGTGTTCTAAGAACTTCGGACATCTTCTATCAAATCTAACCACGAAATACTCAATCCATATAATTATACTTCTTTATTAATATATAACTCTAAAATAGCTACCCCACGGGAAATTAACATCCATTGCATTCAAATGACATGAAATGGCCAATGTTTGTTGATAATGATTGTCGTGAATTAACTATAGGAACATTTTGTTTAATTGATAGCATCATCTTCATTGCCATATTATTTGTTGTTTGTTTAGCGCTTTGTCCTACGTGTCTCAATGGAGGATTCTGCATGATCGATACTTGTCATTGTCCGCAAGGGTTCACGGGTGACACATGCGAGATATGTAAGTACTATTTTGTTGGTTTATGATGAACCTAGGATATATAATAACCTGTGTTCTTCATTGCCATATTATGTGTTGTTTGTTAAGCGCTTTGTCCGTCGTGTCATAATAACAGGCAGCTTTCGATTTGGACGACGGACGCTTAAGATGACACCTCAAGTCATGTGCGCATGCGTCGACTTAGCAATCCGTCGGTCGTCCAATTTCTGGGACCTGTCTTTGGCTGATTATTAGGGAGCTTTCGATTTGCACGACGGATGAATTTAGGACGGTTGACGGTCTATTTTGTCATCCGATGGTCCTCTAACTGCTACAACACGAAAAGGGACTAACAACCGTCGTGGTGACGACGGCAACGTTTTGTGTTTTACCGTCGAAAAAGCACCCGTCGTGCAAATCGAAAGCTGAAGACAGGTCCCAGAAATTGGACGACCGACGCAGCACCGCCAAAACTCGCCACTATTGTAGCTGTTACGTTTGCTCTTGAGATTCTCAAAACACAGCACAGCATCGCGTCCGTGCGCCATGTTAGGAGACAGAAGGCGTCTATTATTTATCACGCATACTGCAGGGGGACACTTCAAGGGAGTCTTGGGACTCTTCAAATGGAGTCAATATTGACATAGAGTCACATGTAGGCTGGACTCCCTTTCGAGAGTAATAATGACTCCAACTGGCTAAATAGAGTCACCGTGACTCCAGGTAGGAATAAGACACTGAGAACTGGAGGTGGGGAGGGGGGGGGGCTTTAAGGTAATTGGTTCTTTGATGTTTATGTTCTTGCTCAATGTATTTGCATTTACTTAGTGAGTAATCACTTCCCTTTCTTAACCAGTGAGAAATATGCATATATCAATATACATTCAACGGTGTTAAATTAAGGTATCGACTTAATTCAAATAAATTAATAGGTTTAAATAAATAAAATGTGCAAATTAGCTCATTAGCATAATTGAAATGGTATACACGAGCATCGGTGCTAATTTTTGTACCATTGCAATTATGCTAATGAGCGATTTGTGCATTTTACTCTGCTAATATAAGACCAAGTAAAATATGCAAATTAGCTCCAGAGAGTCAAGATGACTCCTTTGGAGAGTCATGGGCGATGACTCTTTCCGACGGCTAGGATGACTCCCTTGGAGAGTCAGGTTGACTCCTTTTGGAGAATCAGGATGACTCCTTTGAAGAGTCAGGATGACTCCTTTTGGAGAGTCATGGCCGATTTACTCCATTTCAAGAGTCACTTGACTCCAGTTTGGCTTTCAGTGTATGCGATCTTTAAGGATAACAAAAAGCCACATATTATACAGAAATGTAGCTACACTGCCGCGCATAAGTATTTCCCCCTCTGGAAGCTTGCAAGTTATCACTGGGTTGTCGACTCCAAGTATTAAACCATCAGACCCAATTACCATTTCATTGTGTTCATTGTACATTTTATACCAATAAATCCATGTTTCCTATTCAGATTCATGATTTAAAAGCATTACACTTCATGATTTTATCGAGCAAGTCAAAATTCCAATGTAAAATCGCCGTAGTAAATCATCTCATGAATATCAATTAGCTCATTATCGGTAGTGTAACGCTATGGGAATTTTCAACTGAGATCAACTGGTGATGGAAAACTTCATGTGCAAAAATTTATAAATGATAATTGGCATGCGCAGTTTATGCGCATGTAGCGCGCAATTATTTTAAGAATATATGCCCTTTGCAGGTGAAGTCAATTTTGAATTTATTATGCGTACTCTCAAAGTATTTTCTAAGCTTTAAAACGACGCAAAATGTATTATAATTGATCAAGGCATTCACATTTTACGGTTGAGAATGACTCTTGTTATTATTTTCTTTATTTATTCTGTCCGTTTTCATATTTAGGGTGTCCCAAAATGATTAGTACTCATAGATGCCCCAAAATCATTAATTTTATCATTACCAAAATCAATCAACATACCGTACCCTTTCATTAAAATTTTAGATCATCAATATTGGATTTATTAAACTCAAGATACATTCCATTATGTAAGACATGGTGTTTCACCTTTTCGACAAGTGCCACCAAATGTGTGTGTTTGAAAGAAACAAAATAATGTTCTCCTAATCTCATGTCTACTAATCTTTTGTTGCTTTCTATTCTAACTGTAATTAGTTATGGTTGTTCCAATCATTAATAATTCTTCAGTTTAATCCAATTTGAAGGGTAAAAGAAAGAAGTTCGTCACACTTGAGTGACCATCATGCATTGTTTTATTTTACAAGTGTTTAGGGACTTTTAAATAGCTGATGAAGTGGTATTGGGTGAATTAGCAGTGGCTTAGATTTTATTTTCACATTGGAGGATGAAGTTGCTGAGATTAAAAAATAAGAGACTTTGGATTCATTTGAACTCCACCCCAATATGTAAAAAAAGTCCAAGTCACTGCTAATTTACCCATGGCCACTTGTTTACCTATTTAAATGTCCCTCAAGTATAACCTAAAAACTAGCTCATATAGAAACAAAGCTTGTGATCACTCATTTGTGCCGATCCACCGTTATTTTTCAAATTGATTCAAAATGAAGAATATTTATGATTTGAACAACCATAACAACATCAGTTTAAAATAGACAGGAATAATAGCAGACAAGAGATTGAGAGCATATTTTTGTTTCTTTTGAATAAGGTTAACACACCCCCACACCCCGTTGCACTTTCCCAAAAAGGTGAAATCACCATGTCTTACACAATGGAGTGTCTGGTGTTCATGATCTATACTATTCAAAGATGATGAAAAAACAACGGACATAAATCTCATTGATTTTAAAAACACACTACCGCGAAGTCCCCCTTATGTGCTGCATCACATTATAACAAAATATATAGCTACCAACTAGTTTATATTATATTCTCTAAAATAAAAAGGTTGTTTGTATTTTTTCAGCACTATGTGTTCCTCTATGCCGAAATGGAGGATTTTGTACAGGGAATGGAGTTTGTTTGTGCCCACCGACTTTCAATGGAGATCAGTGCCAATCAGGTGTGTACCGAATTAGACGAAACAGTGAAATCTAAAACTAGAACTAAATAATGGAGCAACCTACTAAAACCGCTGTTTATAATTATATATATTATTTAGCGTTTAGAAGGAGTCGAAACGAAAGATTTTCTTATTTATAAAGCTATATACGTGATATACGTACATTCTGGGTAGAATATTGCTCTGTCTTTGACTGTATGTACATTGTGTATGATAGAACGTGTACAATATGTCGGGAAATTGTATCTATGAGGTGTATCTTTGCTATTTTAAGTAATTTTGCTATTTAAGTGATTTTTTTCTTTCTCTCCAACAAACAAACAATTCAAAACTCATTTGAGACTAAGATTGGGGACATTACATTGTGTCTCCTGAAGGTAATTCTTTTAATTTTAGAATTTGATATAGCAGTGCCCTCTATATTTAAAAATTAAAATCAGACGGGTGGACTTACTGGATCTCTTAATTCAAGCCTGGGACTAATTTTATTTTAAAGCGGCACCTGACATGAGTAAATATCACGCCCACTGTAAACAGGCAGTTGATCCATTATTGCGCTAGAATATCGAAACTATCCGAGATGTTGTGAGATACAAATATAAATCCTACAATGATTGCAATGTGGGTTTCAACTTATTTGGTTCAAAAAAAGCATAAAGTCCCCCCTGGCCTAAAATTATATCACGTTTGTTTGTATAACTTGCACATTTTCTCATGATAGTTTCGTTTCATAACAGCCACTAGGTTACATGCTGTCGTCGTTGTCATGGGCACATACTATCAAAGCCTATGTTGATCACCCGCGATTTACAAACGTATCAGTCATACAGGTGCGAGCGCAGCATACAGGATATCAGGTTATTCAGAAATTTACAATATACACCTAGCACATAAAGTCCCTGACCAGGTGCTTTGAGGTTCGCTAACTCAAAATATATAATCGGTATAAAAAATCTGAGATATACTTTAAATGAGCAAATTTCTTTTCTGCAGTTTGATACCTCATTCAACAAAATCGAACGCATACTTTTAAAGTTATGGCGATTTCAATGACCGCGCATGCAACAGAAAAGTTGCACTAGATATAGGAATCATTGATTTGTGTGTGATTACTGTCATAACTGTGTGCTATCTGAACGAGACAGATGAATGGGTCTGGAGTGATAACCGCAATGTGCGGGACAAAGGGTGTATCTGGCTGTGAAGAATACAAGTCTTAGCTGATTAGCTGTGAGTTTTTTCAGTGCGTAATCACACACAAATCAATGATTTCCTATACCTAGTGCAACTTTTCTGTTGCATGCGCGGTCATTGAAATCACCATAACTTTAAAAGTATCCATTCGATTTTGTTGAATGAGGTATCAAACTGCGGAGAAGATATTTGCTCATTTAATGTATATCTCAGATTTTTGGTACCGATTATCTATTTTAAATTAGCTAACCTCAAAGCACTTGGTCAGGGACTTTATGTGCTAGGTGTATATGATAACCACGAGTTCCAATATCTGTGATTAGACAATATCAATAAGAACATAACACAATATTTTCTCTCCCAGACACAGACTCGACGGATGAACTATCACGTGATCAAACCGCCCTCTCTGGTGGAGAAATCGGTGGGATCCTTTTTAGCGTATTCGTTGTCGTACTGCACATGATCGTGACTGGAATACTAGTATGCCTTTACACTCGTCTGAGACGTGAAAACCTCGCGGGAAATTGGTCTCGCGTACCAGCAACGACTCCTAATATCAACACACTTGACTTGGTAAAATTGATAACGAATTCGTATTATACTAAGTTTCGATATCACTTGTCATGGTACAGGGAAACTTATAGATAATTAATTTGATGTAGGTTCATCAGGATTGTTCAGGTAAATAGTAGAAAGGTTGATTTTTCTTTTTACAAATCCATGGTGGTAAGTATAATAAGCTTATTATACTTACAGTTTAAACGTTACGTTTCATGCTCACTGAGCACTTCATCAGACTAGTTGACATCTGACCTCTTCACTGGCTTTTTGTAGTGAATACCACCGGAAGTAGAGGGCGGTATTGAGATCAAATTGTCATAGATGTTGTTGAGTTGGTAAGCCCAAGACAACAAGATGGCTAAAGGAAGCAATCTGGATTCGACGGAGAGGAAAGTCGACTCTTAACAAAGACGACGGGGCTTACCAACTCAACAACATCTATGACAATTTGATCTCAATACCGCCCTCTACTTCCGGTGGTATTCACTACAAAAAGCCAGTGAAGAGGTCAGATGTCAACTAGTCTGATGAAGTGCTCAGTGAGCATGAAACGTAACGTTTAAACTGTAAGTATAATAAGCTTATTATACTTACCACCATGGATTTGTAAAAAGAAAAATCAACCTTTCTACTATTATAGATAATTAGTTGTTAAATGTGAGCATAAAGATAAACAGGCTAAGAAAGAGTGGATTTATCAAGATTCAAACAATACATGTGTAATTATAAATGTATCAATAGTAGCCAGTGGTCTACTAACACTATGCAACCAAGGTATTTCCCTCCCGTGTGCATCCACAATCCTACATCCACAATGACTTTCCATCACGGCCCAAAACTAGCCAAGTGACTTTTAACGCTCACTGGTAAGTTAGAAGAAGGAAACACAGTACTGATTTTGACCAGAAATAGTTTTAACCACTTTTGAAAATCAGCTCTCTCAACATCATATCTCATTTATGATCATCAATAAGTTCCCTATTGACCAATCTCGATTGTAATAAATTGATCTGTTCTACTATTGCTTTATTCTTCAACTCAGGCTCCGTATCCGTACACGTATCCACGTTCAGATGCCAATGGTATTCATCAGGTGAGAGCTATTTCATTACCAATATTGTAATAATGCGTCTTACAAGCGCTCAGCATACTCCATAACGCACCATGCGCTCTCACACATGCGTGGTAAGATTTGCCACAACAAAATGACACAGCCTGATTGGAAGATGGTGGTCAACGCTTGCGCTCAGCGACCGAGCGTTGTGGGATATGCTGAGCGATTAAGGCCGGGCTGCAAAATTAGTGCGTATGGCTCATAGGTATTAATGACTTGGTCCGTTGGTAGAAGCATTTGACCTCAAAATTAGCTATGCAAGATATGTTTTGATTGTTTCTGAGTGATTTTGAAATGCTGATTACAAATCTGAATGATCCCATATCATGTTTATCGTTTTGTGAAAACAAGGGGTAAAGTTCTAGGAGGTGGACATTTTCAAAATTACTTTATAGACACAACTTTTATATAAAACTGTAGCTCTTTGTTAACTGAGCAAAATATATATTTGGTTATGACTTATTTTATTAAAGGTATAAGGCAAAAGTCAACTTGGGGTCAAATTTAAAACTTATAAATCACATAAATAAGGTGTTAAATATTGTTTGGACCACTTTGTAGATTATAAATTTGTAAATGGATGCTACAATTCCGTATTGCCTTATAATACAGTGACCATTGTCAATCAATAGGTCTAAATAACAAGAGGATTACTTTCGAATCTAGTTTAATAGCCGGTTGTAAATGCAACATCTTTACGTTAAGTGAAATGATTGTGTGTGTTTTTTTGTTACAGAATACCATGTTGTTTTGAGTTCTATGAAGACTGGTTCAGCAGCGGTGATGTACTGAGTGAGCCAACATATTCAGGTCCCGATTTGAATGATTTAAAGTTTAAACAAAAATAAAAACAAACCTTAAATTTAATGAAATGCTTAATAGTTACATATAGCTTTATTGTGGTCAAACCAGTTATTCCTCATGGGAAATGCGCATTACATCAAGAACGCAGCGCATGTGAAAAACTGAAAAAGCAAACAATGTAAAATACAGTGAAAGCAGAAACACAAAAACCTGAAAACCAATGGCAGAATGACAAATTAGATTGGATATAAGTGATTCTTTAAAGCCTTCTTCAAAATACCTAAAGAGTCAGATTCCCTGATGGTGACATTAAGAGTATTCCAGATGTGAAGAGCAGAAATGGAAAAAGTGCGACTAGAGGCGTAGTTGGGCTCAAATAGACGAGTAATGTCAGATGCCGCGCGAAGACTTGCACGTCCAGGTTGGTAGGGAGAGAGGCAAGATGTTAAATAACCAGGTGCGGTGCCATTCAAACATTTGTACACAAACACAAGAATCTTAAAAGTTATTCTCTCCCTAACTGGCAGCCAATGCAGCTCTTTAAGATAAGACGTAGCATGATCTCTCTTTACGTCAAGGCAATTGGGTTTTGAATTCTTTGCAATCTTTGGACATCGGTAGAATTTGGATCCAAATAACAAAAAGTTCCCATAGTCAAGTCTGCTACCCCCCCCCCCCCCCCCCCCCCCCCCCCCCTCCCCTTCATCCACCCACCCACTTAGCAGAATTTCACGAGCTGACGGCAAAAAAAATGTTGGGACCTTTACGATTTTTTGGGGGTACCAATTAAAAAAAGCCTTGGTCAGCCCCCCCCCCCCCCCCCCCCCCCCCCCCCCTCCCGTGAATTTTAATCATGGATCCGCCACTGAGTCAACCGTGGAACATTTAGACGCAATTCCATTTCCGTTAACATGTTTTAATTACGCCATGCAATTGTGAATGAATATGCCGAACAAATGCTTGCACTTTACACGAGGTGCCACTAATTGGCACGACAACCGAGCTCGATAACCGTCACAGTGCTAATCTTAACCCAACACGATCTTCGTTTTTCTTTTGTTTATTTCAATTTTTTCTTCTTTTTCCTCTTTTCCCTTTGCTTTCCTAACCCCTTATTTTCCCCTTGTCTTCAATAATTTCCCCAACTCGCCCACTCCTAGTTACGCCACTGATTGTAAAGGTCGCGCCATGCCTCCTATAAAAGGCTTATTGGTTTCGGATAATAATTACCTGACACTCAATAGGAATGAACTTCGAATATCTAAGATATTCGTTGTAATAGTATTGCCTCATATTTTTGAGATTATTATTTCTGACAACAGTAGATAGCTTTCTGGCAGCAACTCGCTTGCCTTTAGTCAGCCCCAATAACACGTGGGGGCGCTGTTGGCCCAATTTTTATAAAACTGTTTAATCAATCAACCGTCGTTTGGTAACACTCTGCCCCATATCTGGCAACTGGGCTTGGACTGGGACGGACTGGACCATTGCGTGTCCATGAGATTCGTGATCAGCATGCAATGGTCTAATGATGGCATGATTACCAGCTTCGTAATTTTCCTTCTTCTTTATGTGTATTTTCCTGTTCCTTTTTATTTTTATTTTTCGTGTACTGTTCGAAAGGTCACGGGTTCGACCCCTTGCTTTTTAAGTTGGGATATGAGTCGAGACCTGTTATATCTGTTTGAGTTGTAGAACGTGCGGTAGTTATCTGCCTAGCTGTTATTGATAGGTGGAAATAGACATCTTCACATGAAATACGTTAAAGGGGTTTGATTAGTTTGAGGGTCTGCATATGAGGGTTGGAGATCTGGGATCATAATTTCTACCCCGGATGACCCAGAGGTCCACTTCCACTTTGCATCATAATTTTATACCCTTGATGACCCCAAACCACAAAAGTGTAGAGGTCGCGTGCCCCCACCCCAGAATAACTAATTTTATCAAAAGATATGTTTATAAAGAATAAGTAAAATAAATATCATAGACCACATATCAATTACATTTCAAAATATTTATCCATAACATTGTAAAATTGTACTCTTTAAGAATATATAACGATTAATAAAATAGTAGTATTGGTGGGTGTTTTTCTGGTGGTAGTTAATTGTACCCATATCTAGTGAATAAATCTAGTGTATTTTTGCTGATATCAAAATAAATTATTTGGATAATTCGTTAACTGAGAATTACAAGGCTTTAACTGTGATATTTTAAAGTGTTTTGGAGATATTTCTATTTTGAAATTGTCATTTGTAAGCTTTAGAATAATATAAACTGCTAAAATAAAAGTTCGGAAATTTGTTTTCAATCGCCATTTTTTCAGATAATTATTTCGTGATATAATCATATTGTGTTTCATATAAATAAAAGGCCGATGTGTTCTTCTTTCCAACGATGCCTCATTCGTAGCAATCACCTGTTTCAGTACTTGGCTACCTGCTTGTAAATTATGTAGGAGGTCTCGTTCAAAATGTGCCAGATTCACCACTATTTAGTGCTCAAAAGAACAACTCTGCTCAGTGAAGTGTTACATCGAAAGCTACAGGTGTAAACACGTTGTTTAAAACTTTAAACAACTACTGTTGTTTAAGTATCTTGCTCAAACAAATGTTTAAATACGCAAAACTTGTTTAAGCAGGGTGCATTAAGAACCCCCGTTGTTTTAAACTGTTAAACAACATTTTTGCTGTGTTGTAGAGAGATGCTTTATTTACTTTTGTAGACAAAATAGCAATGATTGTGGCACATTCAGATTGGGATATGTTCATATCATGGGCGTAGCCAGAAGCCTTGTTATCCGGGGGGCACGAAATCTGCGTGTGGTCCAGGAGCAAAGCTCTAGCAGGGTTCAGGCGCGGATCCAGCCAAGTTTTAAGGGGAAATGAAATTGTGCTGGTACCATCTAAGCGAGCTATGCTTGGACAGGGGGTGTCTGAGAGGGAATGTGTCCCCGTCTGAAGTCATTTGGTGTGATCTGGTGTATACTTTTGACCAAAATGTTATCGAAAAGCCACCTTTTCATTTCCAATAAATATTTTTTCGAAAGAAGTTGAGTATATACTGATATATTCTTGATTCAAGTATAGATGGTTTAAAAGCTCGAACAAGGGGAGTCTGAGGGGGGATGTGCCTCCCTCAGAATTGGAGTTTTTTCTTCTATTTTCGAACTCATTTGGTGACATCTGGTGTATATCGGCCATTTTGGAAAAACAAACAAAAAAACTGCCCTGATCCTCCTTTTTTCAAATAGTTAGAACGAGCATATAGGTGGGGTTTTTGGCCCTTATGATGATACTCACGCACGTTTGGCAGGAAGGAGTGCGATACACATCAAATTACTCATTTCTAAATTTACTGCATAATACTAGTACTGTGAGGATAAGGATTTCCTCGTTTTTCAGTTACTAGTGTAGGTATAGGCTAGTCGCTAAACAAGTTTTCATACATCATCAAGCAATCGTGTGAAAAAGGACTCACTTTTCAAGTAAAGCCAAGCATGTATGATGTAATCTCTCGCTAATCACGACATAAACTGCGCGACATGTAAGCTCGTTGCCTCTGCGTCACAGATAAACGAAACGCTCAATTCCTAACGCACCGTACGCGCGAAGATTATCTTTTGCTGCATGAGCATCTAACGTGTGTTTA
>CM069449.1:17189385-17227953 GCA_035610835.1 Ophiura sarsii
AGCAGACATAGTACACAAGAGTTCTCCATGGACTCCGACCAAGAAAGACTCTATTCCTGAAAAAAAGATAATGAGAAACTCATCTAGCATTTGGCAAGAGCACTTCTGGACAAAGATCCAAGTTTTTGGTCTTCAGCTGTTTGGGGTTGTTTAAGATGCAAGACAAGTTTCTCTGTGTCTCTTTTAAGGAGTAGAGTCTTTCTGGTCGGCCTCCATGGAGACCTCTCATGGTGCAATATATGCTGGAGTGTCTGCCATGATATTTTGGTCCAATAATTGCCAAGGTTTGTTCAGGAGAGCTTGATGGTGATCTGTGGATTGTTGTTGGCCTTTCACAATACTTTTCTTGCCAAACAAGGGGACACCGCTGGCTTCCGACTGCATCCTTCAATGTTTTTAGTGAGTTGAACGTCTTGTTCTTCCTAATTATGCTTAGTATGGTGGAGTCTTGCACTTGGAATTGTTTCAAAATAGCTCTGTAGCCTTTCCCCTCTTTGTGAGCATTCACAATATGCACACAAAAGTTATTTGATCTTCTTCGCCATGCTGTCAAAAGAGCTAGAGTGTTGTCCTATAATATCCCTCATTGTACATTCAATAGGACCACATTTGTAATGTATCCACATTGTATGCACACATCATGGATAATTACATAACAATATGAAAGCCTATCACACAATATAAAGAATGTTTGGAATGTCAAAACATGTGTATTATCACAAAAAATTGGCCTCAATCCTGAGACTTGGTATGGGGTATGATAATTTTGGACAGGTATAAAAACACAATTCTTGTTCAATTCTATTGTTATGCAAAAAATGTTGAGCCCAAATATATTGATTTGTACTTGCAAACTAATTGTCTTTAGTGTAAAGCGAAAGTTCCACCACTCCAGCTGTATAGATATGAGAAAAACGCAAAAAAACTCATATTTTCCAAGGGGTATGAATAATTGTGGGCTTAACTGTATATGACATATTTAAAACTTAAATTGAATGTAAAATTTATTCATTTCTATATTTCTATATTTACTTATTTACTTTTTATATTATTAATTATCTACATAATTATTCATTTATTTGTTTAATCATTTTTTATTTATTAATTGTTTTCTCATGTTTATTTGTTTTAATTTCTTTATTTTATAGTCATTTTTAATATTTTAATTTTTAATATGCGTGTATTTATGTATTGATTCATTAGTTTATTGATTCATTTATTTTCGATTTAAAATTTAATTTTCGATTTATATTATTATTTATTAACAAAATTATTCAACTATTTAATTTAAAAGTATTTTTAAAAAAAATTACTCATTTATTTATTTCTACATTTATTTATGTATTGATCAAATAAATTGAATACATATGACGTATATTTAAAACTTAAATTGAATGTTAAATTTATTTATTGGCTTATAAACCTATTTATTTCTATATTTAATTTATTTATTTATGTATTTGTAATATTACTTATTTGCATAATTATTCATTTATTTATTTAATAATTTTTATTTATTATCTATTTGCTTTGTTTATTTGATTCAGTATTTTGTTTATTATTTTTTATTATGCTGCCAAAACCGTGTTTATCACTAAACTATGGGTTGTAATTTATATTGCTTTCTAGTAATGCCATGCAAGAATCTTGCACAATTATCATCTATGCGCTTGCTTCTTCTGCCACATAATTTTAGCAACTAAAAGCCGTATTTACAAATGTTGCTATTTTTTGCTCTTTCTATTTGCCTTATATCGCAATTTCCTTTTGACCGCCAACTTTCCATTTTAATGGAATTTTTATTAATTTTTTAATTGAAATTTGAAAACTTTTTGAATTGGAAACAAAACCTTTTGATTTAAAACAAAAATGTTTTGAATATTGTTCTATTCCTATGAGTTTCGTTATACATTTTCCAACACTTATGTGTTGTTTAATTTTGTAGGTGTTCTAATTTTGTAGGTGTTCTATCTGGTATGCCCTACATCCTTAGCGGGAGCGCCCCCCGTCCCGCTAATGATGTCAATGAAAAACTCTGATGATTAGCCGCAATGTTGCGCACAGAAATTAATACACGAGCGTCTAATCTTTGTCAACCGGTTTAACGCGCACGCGTCACCATTTCATTTTGCCAACTCAAAACATTTCCACGAGAGTTCGCGCTCATTATCAATTAACGCACGCGTTTCCATGCGTTCGCTTCCCGAAAATTGTATGCGCACTAATGCGCATGAAAAGGTATGGCCTTCTTTTTCACACTCGACATCATGACAAAAGAGGGTTTTAACACACGTTTTGAGGCTATTTTGATACCAAGAAAATACGGTTTGTAATCAAACTTTGCACAAAGTTCAGGATTCATATGCTTCTCATAAAATATAAAGAACAGGATTTGAAATAGGTGTATTTTCCCGTAAACCATGTTCATTTTTGAGTAAAAAGTACGATTTTCAAACACGATGGTTTTGTCAATAAAATTAACAAACATTGTAGGCAATACATGCTACCATGTCTTGGTGCACAAGATTCTGATCTGCTAATTGATTTTCTTGAAATTATGCCACACATAATTGTTTGGTAGCTTCCCATGTCTGTGCACAAAATCCACCAAGAAAATGTCTGTTAATTTATAGAAAAAACAAGCCATAGCCAGTGAGATTGAGGTATACAAATTGATAATGGCACAATTTTATCGTTGCATTGTCCTCAAGGCCAACCAAAATGTGCCTAACAATTTTTCTAGCTAAAATATTTAAATCCATCAAATATTTTTGGAAATATTCCTAGTATATGCTAGGGGGGGAACTTACATATTTTGTTGGGTGTAGTTAGATCTACATTTAAATTGATGTAGTGTGGCAATAATAATGATCATGGATAGGAAAATTATATTATAATCAGTAAACTGGTGCTCTCGAGTTCTTGTTACTAAAATCCAATTAGAATAATTGTCAAATGATGTAAAGTATTGTTATCAATAGAAGAAATAATATTGCATTTAACATTGCATCGTTATTTATTTCACTCCTTATTTACACCCCTGGAGAACTACCAGCCGATAGGTCAGAAAGATAGATACATCATTATTGCACCAATCAGAGACAGTGTTATAATATTTGTATCCCTGATAAAGATTGGAGTGAAATATTTTACAAGCTGTATTTTAATTGGCTGTTCAAATGAGTATATCTTGCAATACACCAATCAGAACCACTGAAAGATAAGCCGGTAGTGCCCAGGGGGTTAAGCTTGATATTAGAGCTGCAACGTAAAAACTCCTATATATTAACGGTCATGTGGAGTTATGCAAATCCCTAGAAAAAGTCCAACTCTTTAGATAAAAGACTGGAAAAACATCCTTTCATTCATTGAGCTATTGCGTGTATTTACTGTCTTTAAAAAGAATATGATCAACAATAGATTTGTCCTTGGGCACGTTCCAATGGTTATGGGGTTGGTTAAAACACACATTGGGCACATTGTATGGCTACACATGCTTATTTACTGAATTCGATATTGCATGGACATGCATCCAAAATCATAGTCAGCAACAATACAATACACCTAAATTGGGTGCACAATTACGCCCAAACATCATCTAAATTACTATATGAAAATTCCTGTATCGAGAATCATACTGTATTGAGAATAAATCTAGATTGAGTTATTGTTTTAAATAATAATCTAAGATAACCATGATACCATGATGATAATAATAAGAAAGTTAATATCATTAATACGTGTAATAGTGTTGCCAAATCAACTATCAGTAAATACAGATATGGAAAAACATCCTGATTTACTAAGTGTCTTATATTTATAACTTAAAATTAGAAAACTCTGGAAGAATTGAATTAAAAAATGAAAGAGGATATAACAACAATCTTAACATGTGTGTGTATTATGATATACAATTATTCACAGAAAATAATAACTATCCACTTGTCTTATATTTGTCTTATATTTAGAACTTAAACTTAGAATACTCTGGAAGAATTGATTTAAAAAATGAAAGAAGATATACAACAATCCTTAACATGTATGTGTATTATGATATACAATATGCACAGAAAATATATAACTATCCACTTGTAATTAATGATATACTGTGTAATGAATATGACATGCTGAAAAGCATATGAAAAGCAATGATGTGAACATGATATGCAATGTAAACATGATCAAAAGCATATGAAAATGTAATTGATATGGATATAAACTATGAAATGAAAATTATGTGAACATGAATGTAAACATGCCGAAAAGCATATGAAAATGCGGTAAACATGCTGAAAAGCATATGAAAACGTGTTATGTAATGATATGTAATGAAAACCATATAAAAATGTGTTATACAAAAAAATGTGAAAATGATGTGAACATGAATGTTAACATGCCGAAAAGAATATGAAAATGTGTAAACATGCGGAAAAGCATATGCAAATGTGCTATACATGATATGCAATGTAAACATGCTTGAAAAGCATATGAAAATATGTTATGTAATGATATGCAATATAAACATGATGAAAAGCATGTATGTGTTATACATATGAAAATGCAAGTGATATGAAATGTATGATGAAACTATGAGATGGAAAATGATGTGAACATGTAAACATGCCGAAAAGCATATGAAAATGTGTAGGCCTAAACATGCTGAAAAAGCATAATGAAAATGTGTAAACATGCTGAAAAGGCATATTATGAAAACGTGTTTTGTAATGATATGCAATGAAAAGCATATGGAAATGTGTTATACATGTATTTGATATGAAATGTGAAAATTATGTGAACATGAATTTTAACATGCCGAAAAACATATGAAAATGTGTAAACATGCTAAAAAGCATATGAAAATGTGTAATGTAATGATGTGCAATGTAAACATGATGAAAAGCATATATGAATGTGTTAATCATGTATTTTGATATGAAATTAAACTAGGTTAAATGTTAAAATGATGTGAACATGAATGCAAACATGTCGAAAATGTAAAAATGCTGAAAAGCATATTGAAAAGTGCTATACATGTATGATATGCAAGGGGAAACATGCTGAAAAGCATATGTTATATATGTAACGTTAATGCAATGTAAACATGATGAAACTATGTGAAATGTGAAAATTATAGTGAACATGTATAAACATAATTGATTGTAATAAACAATAAAAATAAATAAAAAAAATGTCTAAGATAAGCATTTTGTACATAACCATGAATAATGACATTATAACCAACAAAGTTGTACCAATCTGATGGAACCATTACAATTATAGGAATCATGGGCCAATGTTTTAGACTACATGTAGATGTAGAACAACAAGTCATGTGTACCTACATTTGGTAAATGTTCTCATAGGGTATATTGACCCGGGGGGGGGGGGGGGGGGGGGTCAGTGAACATACCAAAGCGGGTATGCATCCGCGTCCAAAAAACCCATCGAAAAGGGTCCAGATTTCACCACACGACGTCGTCGACGTCTTTCTGAAAAAGGGGTACTTTTAGGGGGCATCGCACTTTAGGGTATCCATTACAGCATCGAGGTATCGACGTTTAGGGGTACTAATTGTTGTATGTGTGACTTTTCCACATAATACCATATCACATGCATATCTGTATAATGTCACATAATTATGAATTAAGATGATTTTGAGCATTACTATAATATTACGCCATTTTGGGGTGCATTATTGAGTGTTGGTAACGCCGTTTAGGGTAGAGTTTGTATGTGTTACGCCCATTTAGGGGTATCAAAATAGTGTTCTGGTTTACGCCCATTTAGGGTCCATTTCAGAGGTGCTTGGACGCGCATGTGTACCCGCTTGGTATGTTCACTGACCCCCCCCCCCCCCGGGATATTGACTAACTGCTCCATGCCCAGCCCCCCCCCCCCCCCCCCAAAAAAAAAATAAAAAATATGCGACAGATTTTCGGCCAAAAAACGGCTGAGTTTATATGATTTGAGAAAGAAAAATAAAAGAAAAAAATAAAGAAGAAAAAAAACTCGCAAAAAGTGGGTCGATCGAGCCCGTGAAAACCGTGTATTTCCTCGCCTAAACACTGTATTTTCTATAGCATGTGTTAACACTTTCCACGCGGCTATTATTTTTACCATACACAAAACAGAATTTTCAGAAACCTTTCACAATTTTCAAAGTCTATCTCAAGGATTACTGACCCAAATAGGCATGTTTGTACTTATGTCAATGCATTTATCATGGTAATTTTAAATAATATGGTAATAAAATTCAATAATTTTAATGTTTTTTAAACATTTTGGAATGTCGTCATATGTCGTCTGCAGACGCCCTGCCGCGTGGAAAATGTTAAAAATATGTATCAATGATTGTTAATAGTTTTATTCCGATACTGGTATTTCATTACTGTAATCATATGCTATGTTTGAAAGGGTGCCATGCATGTACGAATACTTGTTTATTAAGTTGGGAAACTGTGGGGAAAACAGAAATACTGTAAGTTTGCGAAGATGTGCTGCTTTTTTTTGTTTAATTAATAAAACTGAAAACGCAGCAGGCCCTTACAATAAATAGTCCTATGAAAAGTTAACACACTCGTTACATTATCGAAAATACACAAGTATAAGAGGACCCCTGGGTTGGCAGGGATCTCCTTTATCTAAAGTTCTCTACTTTTAACTTGTTAATATGATTTTTTTTTTAAACTTTAAAAAGAGATGTACAATAGACATGTAGTTAACGAAGTTTAGGATGAGAAGAAATTATGATGTTTAGTAGGAGGAGTTGAATCATCTTAACGCTTTCCACGCGGCAGGCGGCTGCAGACGACATTCCAAAATTTCCCAAATGTTTCAAAAATGTCAAAATTATTGATTCTATTACTATATTTGGAATCACCATGAGAAATGCATTGAATTAAGTACAAACATGCCTATTATTGGTTCAGTAATCCTTTAAATAGACTCTGAAAATTACGTAAAGGTTTCGGAAAATTCTGTTTTGTAATGGTAAAATTAATAGCCGCGTTGAAAGTGTTAACAAGGACCATTCATCATTTGAAAGGGGCAGGGGGGGGGGGGGGGGTGGGGGGGGGGGGGGGGTGATGGGAAATTTAATTCACGTCAGTTTGTCCGAGTATAGACCTCTATATTATTTACTCATTTTCCCCGATCAAATCGATAATGTGCATTTCCCAAAAAGTGGTGAAAGTTCAAATACTTCTAATATTATTTTAAACATATTAATTTAATGCACACATTCACCGAAACGATAGATGTAACGCCATTGTGAAGTGTTTTAGACACTTATTTCACCAAGATTTTACACCTGAACTCGAACCCAATGATGAGCGCGATGGACAATATAACATTTTTTTTAAATCAATTCCTAGCGATTTAATGCATCTGGGAACGAAAGTGCATAGCGTATTTTTTATGGATGTTGAGAAGTTATTTCATGACCATGATGACACGGCAAAAGTCTATATGGCTTTCTGTATTGAGCGACCTTGGTCCGAAACACACAATAGCTTCAAACAAAATGCAAATGCCCACTTATCCATCCCGGATCTTGATTATCTATGGTTACATAATACTGTCTGAGCCGATTTGATTTCGAATAATAGCCTATGTGTATGGCTTATGATAAGTGGATAATTCTGTACGAAAATGAAAGATTTTGCAAGCATTTTTCAATGTAAATATATAGGACACCATTAACATTCCAATCTGTAATTATTTTGTCAAGGTTGGAGAATTTGAATAATTGTAATATTGCAATACGCTTATCTACGAGAGCCATCAATTACATTGTAAATACAGCAAACCAAATTTGGTTCTTATTTGCTGTGTGGTATAACAGTGGTATAACAGTGGCGTACCCAGAATATATTTGTACCGACGAGATGCATGATGTACCGACAATTTTGTTTACAGACTCCCCAAAAAATCGTAAAACATGCACAATAGGGGGGGGGGGGGGGGGGGGGGGGGGGGGGGGGGGCGGGGGTGTTGTCAACATAACTGGCAAAAAAAAAAAATCGCATGGTCAAAATCGCAAATCTACCGACGGAGGGTCTAAGACCCTATTTTTCGTCATAAAATCCACTCAGTTCAGTTCTGTAGCCCCCCTTTTTGAAACCCTGTGCGGCACACCCCCGGGCGCGATGTTCGTTACCGTAAACAATATTTGATCCTTGACGGAGTAAAGCGCGTAGCACATGTACATTGTACAGCAATACATTTATACAGTAAGTGGTTTACGGTTAATAAATTCGCCCCCGGGGCCGAGTCCTTCCTTAAAAACAAATAAGTTGTCTCAATCGATGATTATACATGGGTTAAAAACAGACTACATAATTAAGGGGAGGGGGATTAGATTTTTTGTATCTAATAATAATATTGATGTTATTGATGATAATGCCTTAACCCCCTGGGGTCTACCGGCCTATCTTACAGTGGTTTCTGATTGGTTTATTGCAAGACATACTCATTGAATAGCCAAGTAAAATGCAGCTTGTAAAATATTTCACTCCAATCTTTATCAGGGATACAATTATTCTAACACTGTCTCTGATTGGTGCAATAAATGATGTATCCATCTTTTTAACCAATCGGCCGGTAGTTCTCAGGGGGTTAAATAGTAAAACTGACGATATTGAGAGGCAGTGGGATTAAAGTAAGTGTTGATAATGATGGGCCCGTTTACATTGCAGTAGCATATGTCTCTGTTGAAAGGAACTGACAACGACCTCACTAATCAGATAGATAACCACTTCTTACAGATTGTATTAGAATTGAGGATGACAATGGTTTTTAGACCCAAGAATCATTATTATGTCTGATTGTAATGGTAGAATTGGTGCTGAAATTCCTTTTTGTGACCCTGAGATTAACTTAAATGGTAAACGTTTGATAGATTTCAGGGATGATTCTGGTTTATCTATTATTAATTTTAGCAAATTATGTAAGGGTAAATTTGCACGGTTCTGTAAAGACCTTAAGGGTGCAATTGACTATATGCTATGTTCCGCAAAATGAATTATAATGTTCAAGGGAATTTATTATCGATGATGAAAGGCAATTTATTTTCATCTCGGCAGTGATTGTAAATTAAACCTGGTATATGTACTAAACGTAAATCTACTCGTGATATTCCTGCAAAACGTATAATCACTCAGGGGGTAAGCAACCTAAACAGGATGTTCATTGTCTAGTAGAGCCAGGGGTAATAACAGGAGTGTTCAAGGGGTGTTCAAAGGGGTGTTCAAGGGGTGTTAAGGGGGTATTAGGGGGTGTTAAAGGGAGTGTAGAAATGTACAAGGTAGTGAACACCCCATTGAACACCCCCTTGAACACCCCCTCTTGAACACCCCCTTGACCACCCCTTGAACACCCCCTTGAACACCCCTTGAACACCCTTCTTGAACACCCCCTTAACACCCTTGAACACCCCCGTTAACGCCTAAAAAAACTGTGTCAGATAAAAGTGTGTCAGTGTATCAGATAAAGTATGTCAGATTACGGAAACACCCCGTAAGCTATGCGTACACAGCGCCATCAACAAAGTTGGTCCAGCTTCAAGGGGTATGTAAGGGGGGTGTTCATGTGCACCGTTCGGCAAGCGAAGTGCCGACCCCTGATGTAACCCTGAGGACACTCCTAAACGAATACAAACTTAAACGACCAATTCCTGTCGTATATTTATTCTATCCGTACTACTCACGTAATTCAATTTTTCTACCTATTTCAATTTGTACCTCGCGACGAATTTGTACCCCTTGCGAAGAATACGTACATGGCGGAGAATAAGTACCTCGCGGCATTTGGACCTCTCAACTAAAGCGCACATATCTGGAAATTTGCACATGGTTTACTAAATCGGTACCAATCGGCTTTTTCTAAACTTCCTTTTACATTTCTACACTACCTTTCACATTTTGTGCACTATACCTTTTCTACACTACCTTTCCACATGTTCACCTTTTACATTTGATACACTACCGTTCACATTTTATACCTTTACATTTCTACACTACCTTTTACACTTTATACACTACCTTTTACATTTCTACACTACCCTTTTACATTTCTACACTACCTTTTATATTTTTCTACACTACCTTTTACATTTTCTACACTACCTTTTACATTTCTACACTACTTTTCACATTTTTGTGCACTACCTTTTACATTTCTACACTATACCTTTTACATTTTCTACACTACCTTTTACATTTCTACACTACCTTTTGCATTTCTACACTACCTTCGCTGCCATGCCAATGATTGGTAATTATAAGCACACTATTGACATGATGGGTGCTTTACTGGTCATTGCATCGAAATAGTCATGCATCACATTTGTGGATTACGTAGCTATTAAGGCCATGTGTTTTAAACTGACCACCCAAAAAGGGTGGCGGCGTTGCATTTTTGGTGACGAATCATCCATCTCTCTCTATTAACTCAACAACTATATGTGGTAGAGCTATGGTTTAGGTGTCATTTGAAGGGTTATTTATCTAGCTACACTGTGTGAATAAATCAGGTATTTCTATAACTGTTTGGCTGAGATATAATTGATTATATTTCGAAAGTCAGGGGTGGCGGCGGTGGCGGTGGTGGCGGTGGCGTTGTGTACAATCTCTATGGGGCCGGGAATATAGAAAATGTTCCCAATTCTGCGTTCAAATTACAATAACTCCTCATTTATGACATGATTTTGCTCTCATTTTATAGATTGTTTTATATTCTTTAAGTTTCTGTTTCAACAAACGTGTCAACTATTACGTAACAATTGTAATCACGAATCGATTGCATTGTCCTTGGCTTTTTCCCTATTCACTACACAATGAACTTGCCCTAATTCATCGGTTTTACATACGTGACTATAACAACAAAATTATTCAACCGATTATAGCAAAATTATACATTTTTGGAAAGCTCTCAAATAGGGGAATTCAAAAATCTTGCTTAAATAGGATAGGGTGAATACCAAAAAATATAAATGTGTAAACTCTAATAAATTTGAAATGTAAACGTTTGTGCTCATTTACTTCCCGATATAGTATATTTCAACAAGTAACCCTTGACAACCATTATGTTCTGATGGGTAAATTGCATGAGGAACTAATATGCACAGTAAAATGATGATTGGGATAGGAATAAAAAAAATATTGAGCTTTAATCAAAATATGAAGAAGAAAAAAAAAATCGATATTCTTAATCACAACATGTTACCATTAGGTCCTATGCAAATTTCAATCGCATATTTAGATTCCTTGTGAGATTACCGTTCAGAAAATATATACTTTTTAAGGGGTATAGAACAAGTAGTTATTGCGATATGCTAATCCGAATCTCAAATAGTATAAAATGTAAAAATCTGGACATGAAATCTGGACATGGTGAGTTCAAAACACATGGCCCTAATGATTTGTACCAGCATTATAAGAGGAATACCAAACTAATCTTTGCTATTGTTATTGATAGATGATTAACAACATTTATAAAAGCAAAGTATTGAAATGTAAACCATGACATTTCCTGGCTTGTATGTGTAAATCCCATTGTACAGACTAGAAAATGACATCGTTTACGCAAATTATGCTAGCGGTCTTATTTTCATTGGATTCATTTCAGATTTTCAGAATATTATCATTATCAATTGGGCTTTGCACGGACTGTCAATTGGTCATGATCCAGTTGTTTTAAAAAAGTTAAAAAATGCCATGAAACGGAGTCCTAATTTATTTGATAAACTCTGTATCATTATGATATGATTGTATATGTGTGACTTTGAGCGCTTTGAGCCGCTGGGAACTATATCGCGTCACAATTATTTTGTGTATGTAAATTATGTGTAAGAAGCTTAGGGTATACAAATAAAGGGTTCAACAAAAGAAAGTATACCACTTTGTTTAAATGTTATTTTGAGTAACATTCAATTTTTTCGGATCGGTGCGGAACGATCGGCGAGATGGTTGCCCATAAGCAGCGTTGTTTAACTCAAATCGACAACGCTTTGCTACTGTACTTAAGGTATAGGGGAGTTGTTGAACAATTGACAATGTCCTGAATGTGGAATAAATAATTGAGCACCATTGTATTTCGTGAGGAGGGTGAAGGAAATGTGTGGATTCTTTCTCAAAACAATGTGTTTAGGCCATTTACAATTATAACTATTAGTTTCTTTATAGCAATGGCATGTATTTGTGTTTTTACTTAATTGGCCCGTTTTAGTGTTATTCCAGAAAGTGAGAGCTACGAGAATCGAACGTTCAACAATTTTCGAAATGTTTAAAGAATTTCAAAACATTTCAAATTGTTTTAAAAAAAATTGAGTCGGTAGGGGCCGTAATATACAGGGAGATTCTTTCGTCGCCTAATGGCATTCTTTATCATTTTTTCCTATAGATCAGATGAGAGTTGTTCGCGATAAACAGTTTTTGGGCGGCTTCATTTACGACGCTGAGTATCAGTTGACCAAGGATTACAGATGGACTCGTATAGAAATCACATTTCCTAGACCTGTGTTCGAGCTTGAGGTATGCACTTTATTATTATTACTATTGGATGTTGTCGTATTAAAAACAATATGAATTATTTAGAACTCGAGAATGTTGTTAGTTAGATCGTAGACGGTAAAAATCTATGGTAAGATCGTTATAGTGATGGTATTTATTAACTGTTTGCTGACTTAAAAGATACCTATAATGATATATTACAAATTAATATTAACACTAAAGACGATGTACATTTAACCATTGAAAAAAATAGCAAGACAAAACAAGACAATACATGACATGACCCGACCCGACACGACACAACACGGCATGGCACGGCATGACACTACATGACATGACATGACATGACATGACACGACATGCAACATCATGACACGACATGACACGACACGACACAACACGACACGACATGCCACGACACGACATGACACGCCACGACATGACATGCCACGACATGACATGCCACGACATGACCCGCCACAACATGACCTACAACGACACGACAATACAAGACAAGACACGACAAGGCAAGACACGACACGACAAGACACGACAAGACAAGACAAGAAAAATGGGACAGGGATAGTTTCTTACATCACTTGTTTAGAATGATACATGTATACACTTTAACATGAGTAGGCCTACTTTAAATGTACAATCATATTATCTTATATATTAATATTTAGAAGTACAATTTCATCATTAAACAAATCCTTTCCATTTGTTTTCAAAATTGTTCACTTGATTTGTTTTGTAGAAATAGTTTTTTTCATCTTTGATCTTTGAGTCAATGATACTTTTTAATATCTCAATATCAGGTTTACTTTTGATAACCTACAGGGTGAGTCAAAAAACCGTTTACTAAACTTCAGCGATTTTTTTAGAAAAAAACATTCTTTCGTTTTCAAAACAATTTCCTACGGTATAAAAACAAATCAATTAGCTTTAATATGAATTTTATCTGGTTTAGATTGGTTGAGGAAAACTTATTTTACGCTGCTTTGAATAAAAGTGACCAATTTAACGTCCGAACACGCTTCCAGATCTTGAATGAATGAATGTAAACATGATTTATTAAGCGCATTTCCAAAAACACGATCAATGCGCTGTACAGGAATTATATAATATAAAAGATAAGCATAATAAAAAATACCAATCAAAGTACAAAGTACATTAAAGATAATTAAATATACATGTACAATGTAATAATATACAGATACAATTTAAGCATTAAAAAGCATGGATTGAAAACACACACATTTTTTATTTTATAAAAGGGTGCATTTGCAACCGAAATTGACCATTGTATTTCATAAGATAGGCCTACGACCAATAAAAAATTACAATACCGACAGCGATAGGATCAATTCCTTTGTTGTGAAATGATTAAAATGTGGTAATTGTGGTTATAAATAGGCCTTAAAGCTGTCTATTGTTTTAATCTATTAGGAGACAATTTTGAACAAGTCTATTGTCTACTTAATTATTTTAATAAACAAGATGTGCAATGCTTAACATCATAATCCTAGTAAACATTATTAAGCTCATTAAGCCTGAAATTAAAAACCGTGTTTTTGGTGAAAAAACAGCTCCTGTACAGAAATAGTCATATTTACTTAACGGTATCATTTTTCCAGATGGTAGCAAAGAAATGGCGCAATCATTTACAGTTTTGTTTGCCTTGATTTTGTGGTCAGAAATTATTTTTTTGATTTTTTCAATTAGGGTAAACCTTTTTTTGACTCGCCCTGTATTTTGAAACAAATGATACTTAGTACAGTATAACACATAATGTATCACTACATATTTTGAGTGGTTCGAAAAACCTAAAAACACATCCTTGCAATCAACTTGTATGTTGATTTTCAGTGTATCATTTATCCATAATGCAACATTTTTCAAAAAAACTATTTATTATTTAAGTTAGCTTTATGTATTTTGATGTAATATTATGTTGCAAACCAAAAATGTTAATACCCCCCCCCCCCAAAAAAAAAAAACCCGGTATACTAAAGGTAGATGTTCCGATTTTCAACTTGAAGTTTTCTATTCTACATGAAAGGTCATCCTTAAAAAAGTCGTCTTCCAAAGTTTGAGTTGCATAGCTCTAATGGTTCTTATTTTTATTTTATCTTATTTCAACAACAAAATTGCCGCCTAAGGCGACAAAAAAAAAATGTCGCCTACTTCAGTGGCGAAAAAAAAAAAAAAATCCGCCCGACCCCAACTTCCATCCCCCCACTCCCCCTGGAAATCAAATAGTGCGTCCCTAACCGTTAGGCCATGAGGAGTTGGCTGATAGCGATCGGAATTTGGATCAATATGATTTTTTACAGAATAAAGGTAATCTGTTTAACAATACATAAAATGAAACGTGCCTAAGTCAAATATGTATAACAGCAAGCTTTCTGCGAATTGCGCCCGAGCTACGATGTTATTATTGCACATTTAAACTAGCCTATCCAAATATTATTTACGGTAATTTATTTCACGCCCGGCCCGTAGGCGTAACAAACAATACCACATTAATAAGCAAACAATTCTCGATCAATTTGATAAATTCTTATAAGAATTTTCTTTGCAAGCCTTTTGTCGTTATTTCACTTCAGTAGTGAGAAATCATCAACAACAACCTTCGGTAGTATAGTGTGCATTTGAAAAGAGAGACAGTAGGGCCTAACTGTGTTTCGACTACATGTATGTGCATGCATTCGTGGGTGGCGTGATTCGTTATTGCGTGGCGCGCAGACGACGCTGGACACGGGCGTATTCACGAATATTCAGGTTAAAATATGCGAACGCGGTTACGTGATCAAGTGAATAGGACGAACGCTTAACGGTTTAAATTCAAAAAATAATACTCAGTCAGTTGTCCGGTCACTCAAAAGCGCTTTATTTTTTCGTCCAGAGAAACCGAAAAAAATCAAGTGACCTTTTGCGATACGCAAAACTACTAGTTTTAAAATTACGATTGTGTTGTTAATATTCGTACAATCTTTTCACAAATTGAAAATATTGGTTGAGGAAAGTCTTATTCCTATGAAAATCAATCTTGATTTTGAAGAAAAAAAATGATTTTGAGGCATAAATCTGGTCATAAATCACACTTAAATATTGATTATGAAAAAGTGATTTTACTCGTATTCTAGATATTGGATCGTAATTTTAAACATATGACGTAAAAGATCGAAGCCATACCTACAATAAATGTAATGAACGTGATATCATTTGATGCGGAAGAAAGAATTGTCAACTAAAAATGCAAACTTGTATTTATTCAGCTATCTTTTTTCCCGTTCGCCATATTATAATTCTTCCATGTACTGTGTGCCGCGTGGCCTCCCCATTCAATGTTTTTATCTGAACACTATACGCCCGACTACCCAACAATGGTTCGACACTCTTCGAGCTGTATGCATAGCTTCTCCCATAACAATGCTAACCTGATCAACAGCACGTAATGCCTAAAAAAAAGGTTTGTTTGCCCAAACAAGAGTTGAAAAAGTGGGTCGGTAGGTCGATTATCTTTTTTTCTTCTTTTTTTGGGCCTAGACACTTTTACTAGAGAAGAAAAAGGACTATAATACAAGTTAATGTTAATACACTTGAATGTTCTTTAAAACCCTAACCTTCCTACACTACGATTCACTAAAGCAAAAAACAATGTCCACGCGCATTCTATAGCATATGATTCGATGACGTCATCAACCAAGCTGATATGTGTGTACAAAATCGCTGCCCAGGTGAGCGTTACCAGGTTAGCCGAGTGGTTAGGGACGCGGCGCGGTGATCAGAGGTTATGGGGGTCAATTCCAAGGGGTTTCACAGGCTCACAGCGAGTATTTGGTTTAAAAATCATACTTTGTCCCCCTCCCCCAGTTTCCACACCGTACGAACATAGCCTGGCTGGTTAGGGCTAATACATGTTGTTTTAAATACATAGGGCAGCTGGCAGCCTGTAGTACAAACCTTCAGACCATGCTAGATGGTCTGACATGTTCTGTTTTTCACTAGATAGTGGTAGATTTGCATCTCCTTAGTGTTTTAAAGGGTGGATATGTGGGAATAAGTAAATAACAGGGCCAGTGTAGTTGATTAGTTTGGCAAATTAAGATGAAAATATCATTTAATACATATATTTTTCAACATAAAACATTATTTTAAAAAAAATGAAATCTCAAAAAAACACAAAAAAACCAACAACATGGGGTTTTGAGATTGTATGGGTCGGTCGCCCGGGTCGGTCGTGTTTGGGCAAACAAACCTTCTTTTTTTTAGGCCTAATTGTGAATAGACTTCTTTGAAATTCCGAACATTTTCCATCGACTTTCTTGATCTTTCATGTATTCACGTCCCCGACGAATTTGGCATCATTTTACAGCTCATTGCCTTTCGCGCAAAAAGACCGTAGTCACGCGAAATCTCGAACCTACTTTGCGATCAAAGTAGCTTGACCTCGGGACTACAAACAGGGATCAAATGACGCTGAACGAGTGACCGGACAACTGACTGTTTTAGGATGAAATAATTTAGTTCCAACGTGTGATGAATTTTATGGGGTCATATACTCAAAATCCATTGTTACATAGAAACCAATGGAAATTCAAAATTAACTGACGTTCATGTCCACCGTCGTCTGTGGCGCGCAGACAATTTCGAAATGCGACGAACGGTTAATGATAGTTATTTTTTTTGTTTATGATACTTAGGGGTTTATGATAATTAGAGGTTGGTTTCCCAAATCCAGCGATTTTAGAATTAAATAATTTAGGTTTCAAAATGTGATTAGTTTCTGGAATAATATACTTTGAGTCAAATATTTGTCTGAGATAATATCGAAAGAAATTGAATCTACATTGAAACCAACGGAGATAAAGAATGTATGGCCATTCGTGACCACCGTCATCTGTACGCATGCATTATGCTACTGAGTTAAAGGGAATCGGCCACGAAAAATCCACCTTCTCCACAAGGAGTAGGCCTATGCATTTCAAATGGGAATACCTGCAGGGACGATTCCGTTTGAAATCGACAATCGCTATTTGGAAGATTAAGGTCATTTCTTCTAAAGTGGGTGTACGTGTAAATATGGATTTAACTAGAATACGGTAACCCATTACATTTGCTTGTTTTTTTCTTCAGATTCTTGGCTGTGACGGGTACGTAACCCGTAAGACGACTACAAAAATAGGTGGACGACGGTATCAGAAGGCGAACACCTATACGATCCTACCCAATTCGGATGACAGCTCCCTGGAACTTTCCACCCGGGGCATGGTAAGCCTGGGCCTTCTGGGCAAAACATTCAAGAACCGTAGAGGATTCAGACAGGATGTCGTCGCCAACATTTGGACGATAGCAGTAGAATCAGGATCAGACGGATCAGGAGGTATGGGACCTATGGGACCAGGAGGTATGGGACCTATGGGACCGCTGTTAACTACGACCGGGGCGCCCGGAAGTACTGTCTTCGTACCACCGATGCCGGCCTCATAAAGGGCCCACATGGGGCCATGCATCTGTCATCAGGATCTGGGATGTTCGGAGGATAAATTATAAATACACTACGTGAATGATCACCCCCCCCCCCCCCCCCCCCCCGGGCACTAGTAAACATCTTAAGTGTTGCCCAATCAAAACGTAGTATGATAATAACGTATCGGTAGCTAATAGATTAAGCTTATATATCGTAGTGTACCGTAATTGGAGGGGACTTTTACAATATTTTATATACAGGGTGAATCAAAAAAATTCCCAATAGTATAATCATAATTTATAACATGAGGAAAATTAAAGCAATGCCAAATTGTAATCGACAAATCCCAATATAATCTGGAAAAAGACATTATGACTCATTATGAGTAATAATTGTCACCAATATTCAACGCTAACCCCTGACCTGATATTGGAACTCATACCTTTTTAACCTTCAATTAACCTTCAAAGGGTGGTTGGATATAACGAGTTCACAAGAAAGTGAAGTAGTCATTTCAGCCCTTTTATGGCAAAAGAATGTATCTTATATGAAGTTTTCTAACAGTATACTTCCTTTTAACATGATCAAATTTAGCTTTTTTCTCAATAAATTATGTAGTGGTAAAAGGCAGTATATTACTTTTATTGTCTTTACAAGTTGCAACTTTTTCCTAAGTGAGGATTATTGAACCAAGTTAACAAAATCCATGTTAAAAGGAAGTATATCATTAGGAAAGTACATATAAGATACATCCTTTTGCCATGAAAGGGCTGATTTGTGTTCACTAGCCAGCAGACCTGCATTTCCTTGCTCTGTTCCTGTGTGGATTACCGGACATTTTGACCACCACCAAAAAACCCTGTATTGTACATACCCTTCAAAAGAATGCAATCAATTATTGGAGATGATTGAATTACACACATGAGAACTATATTCATTTTGCATATCAGATATCACCCATTCAGAATAATAAATATACCACTATTATTAGTGGAAAATATAACTTGGTAAACGATGTTCACATGAAAAAATAGTGGTTTCCGCATTGCATCCCTTAGCCCCACCCTGAGTATTATCTTCAAACAATCACTTGACACTTGTGACCTCCCTGACGACTGGCGCAAGGCAAATATTTCCCCACAAAGTCCCCCCACCATCTCCCCCAGTACGGTATTAACCAAATAGGTGGTTGTAGATATATATTTTTACTATGAAGTTTTTATATAAATACGCACGCACAGTAATTATTATGGTCATGAGTTGTACTCACCTTGCACATTATAAATAGGTTGTTTTACCAATTTTAACATATTTTATATACAGCATGTCGCCACACACCTTACTTTTTGAAGACAGCTATTCAATTATATAACACATGCCAGACAATTACTGTCATTTGATTTTGATTGGTGGATACTACGTCATGTGACATAAAATATTCGGACTACAATGCAACAGACTATAATAAACGCCCTCTATTTCATTGTGTGATACCTCATTTGTTAGTTATCAAATACAACGTGGTTCATTTAGGGAAAAATAGTGCCAACTATAACTGGTCCCTACATCTACAATCAAGGAAAATAATAGTTGGCACACTTGACGCAACCTATTACAACTATCCCTGTGCTCGCAATTGAGATCAGACTTGGGACATAGCACTGTTTAATAGAAAGCAAAAGTCTCCCCCTTTCTTATATCCTTCCCCACCCTCATCAATCAATGTTGGGGGACCTACCAAGGCTTCTGATAATATGACTCGGATCAACATGTTGGGGGACCTACCAAGGCTTCTGATAATATGACTCGGATCAACATTGCATCCGGGGAGAGGGGTGGGTTTTTCCGTAATTAAGACAAAGTGTGCCAACCTTTATTTCCTTGATTGTAGGTGTTGGATGACTAGTGACTACCTCCCTACTCCCGATGTTGTATTTGTTTCATTACCTCGTACATATTTCATTGTCTGATCTAAATATTAAAAATTTAAAAAGCGTATGTTGTTCCCGCGTAGCAGGAAATGATACTGGTATCCATAAATGCAATGTGAAAAAAATATCAATATAACTTGGCGGAGTCATAATAGGTTAAAAGTGGTGTTTTTCAATTGTGATGCTGATATAGGTTTGAAATACGTCATCAAAATGTCATAAATGTCCGTTTCTTATTGCGAACAAGCAATAGAAATTATAAAGGAAGTACGTGTTGAGGCCTATTTAAACAAAATACGCAGGGAAACATGCTTAAACTTGGTAACATTGCTCCTTGATTTAGGCCCTTTTCCCCACCATGTTGACCTCACAATGAATTAACTTGGATTCCAAGATGGTTGTGTGTTGTGTGATTTTATTTTTTTCGGGTGTGTGCCCTTCTTTTATTCATTTAATTAATTAACTTTGTGCATTAATTTGTAGTTTTGTATTCAAATAGGGCATTATTTTTAACCATGGTGGTGTAATGTTGACTCCCACCGATTTGTTTTACGAAATACCGGGTAATATTTGTAACTAATAAAAGTATGCAGACCATAAAACTGAATTACTCTTTACGTTCTTATTTTGTCTCATCGTTCAATATTGTACTCCAGGGGAGAACACCACTGGTTGATTGTCCGCTAGAGGGCGTTTTCAAAATGGCCGACATAATTCAACTATGAAATAGCGTTTAAAGTCTTCAATAACCCAGACAACATACATATATTGGCCCAACATTGGCAATATTGGCATTGGCATTATCTTGTTGACCAATATTGGGCCAATATTGGGTTCCCATTGGCAATATTGACATTGGCACACTCTTGGTCACCAATATTGTTACATTGGCACTTTTCAATTGGCATCATGTTGGCAACCAATATTGGACCAATATTGGTTTTACATTGGCGCTCTTCAATTGGCATCATGTTGGCAACCAAGATAGAATTATTCCAACCTAACATTTCTCCAAGATCGCCCAATATTGGCCCAAGCTTGGCCCGCAGTGTCGAGTGCCAATATTGGGCCAATGAGCAAATAATATTGCGCTAATATTGTAAGAGAATATTGGGCCAATAAAACATAAATATTGGGCCAATATTGTATGTTGTCTGGGAAGGCTTCGTGTAAAAGCCTTCCCAGACAACATACAATATTGGCCCAATATTTATGTTTTATTGGCCCAATATTCTCTTACAATATTAGCGCAATTATGATGAGATCCGAGATCTTGTCTTCTGATCATCTCTCCTTCAGGAAGTCAACTTGACAAGATGATAAGATGTTGATCTCTTCAATTCAACTTTTTATAATGACGAGATGGTTAGATGACAAGATCCCAGATCTCATCAAGTCGACTTCCTGAAGGAGAGATGATCAGATGACTAGATCTCGGATCTCATCAAGTCGACTTCCTGGAGACGAGATGATCAGATGACAAGATTCAGGATCTCGTCAAGTCGACTTCCTGAAGGAGAGATGATCAGATGACTAGATCTCGGATCTCATTATCTCGACATCTGGGTGGCACTTTTAAGCTTCCATATGTAAACCTCTTTCGGATCCAAATTGCTCACACTTTTATTGTTTGATATGGCAGCTTAAAATTAGTGCCCTCCTACTTGAAATTGGCAAGATATTTTGCCTTGTCATGTCAACTTATTATCAGCATTATGTCGACATGATGAGTTAAAATAATATGCCAAGTCCAAGATATATTAACTTGTCAAGTCGACATCTTCAAAGTAGGATCTCGACATAGTGAGATGTATCAACATGCCAAGTCGACATCTTAAAAGTAGGATGGCGACATGGTGAGATGTCAATTTGCAAAGTCGACTTCCTAAAAGTAGGATTTCGACATGGTGAGATGTATTAACTTGCAAGTCGACTTCCTAAAAGTATTATGCCGACATGGTAAGATATATTAACATCTTCAAAGTAGGATGTCGACATGGTTACATGTATTAACTTGCCAAGTCGACTTCCTAAATGTTAAATGTTGATATGGTAAGATATATTAACTTACCAAGCTCACATCTTAAAAGTAGGATGTCGACATGGTGAGATATGTCATTTTGCCGAGTCGACTTCCTAAAAGTAGAATGTTGACATGGTAAGATTTCACGCCACCAAATGGTTTCCCTATGCGTTTACATGTAAAAATGGTGGTTACAAAAAGCCTATTTCCTCGCTTATAAAGCGACTGGATTTTTCAATTTGACATTTTCTTTAAATTTCATGATATCGTTGATCATTTTAAAACAATTATATACGGTATCCCCGGAAATTCCGAGGAATTAGCCCCTAGAGTTGGACAGCTCAAGTCGACTTCCTAAAAGTACTATGTCGACATGGTAAGTTATATTAACTTGTCAAGTCGGCATCTTCAAAGTCGGATCTCGACATGGTGTGATGTATCAACTTGCCAAGTCGACATCTTAAAAGTAGGATGTCGACATGCGATGCTGAGATATGTCATTTTGCCAAGTTTACTTCCTAAAAATAGGATTTCGACATGGTGAGATGTATTAACTTGGCAAGTCGACTTCCTAAAAGTATTATGTCGACATGGTAAGTTATATTAACTTGTCAAGTCGACATCTTCAAAGTAGGATCTCGACATGGTGAGATGTATCAACTTGCCAAGTCGACATCTTAAAAGTAGGATGTCGACATGCGATGCTGAGATATGTCATTTTGCCAAGTCGACTTCCTAAAAGTAGGATTTTGACATGGTGAGGTGTATTAACTTGCCAAGTCGACTTCCTAAAAGTATTATATCGACATGGTAATATACATTAACTTGTCAAGTCGACATCTTCAAAGTAGGATGTCGACATGGTGACTTCCTAAATGTTAAATGTTGACATGGTAAGATATATTAACTTACTAAGTTAACATCTTAAAAGTAGGATGTCGACATGGTGAGATTTCACGCCACCAAATGGTTTCCCTATGCGTTTACATGTAAAATGGTGGTTACAAAAAGCCTATTTCCTCGCTTATAAAGCGACTGGATTTTTCAATTTGACATTTTCTTTAAATTTCATGATATCGTTGATCATTTTAAAACAATTATACATGGTATCCCCGAAAATTCCGAGGAATTAGCCCCTAGAGTTGGACAGCTGGTGTAGCGCCCTCATTTATCAGAAAAGTTGAGAAATGTTGCCAGAACATTTACCATCAAAATGCATCCAAAAACCTTCAAAATGCATTGAAAATATTTCTCTTTTTGCACTGTGGTATTAGGTAATAGTCCTAACATCAGGATTAAACTACAACTTTAATCATTTAGGATCAATAAGTACCATTTCTGATTAATTTTATAATCAAAAAAAAGTTTGACTTCTGCAAGGACTGAAATTAATTACTGGTGTGGAATCGTAAGATGTATTAACTTAGGGGAGACGTCAAAACTCGACCGCCCGTTGACCGGCGATTACGTACGGTTCCGCCCGGTTCTTTCAGGTCAAATGTTTTACTGGTATATGAATATTCACGCATGCAACACTGAACAACTGCCGGTTGACTTAATGCTGTAACCGGACCAATTTACACTATCAATCTGTTACTTTGCGGTCATAATAGCTCTCTCTATAATCTATGAACAAAATATGGAAGTCAACTCTATCTCGGAAATTCAAACTTCGCCTGTTTGCCTCAACGGTGGAGTCAGTTCTGCTATATGGATGCGAAGCTTGGACCATTACTCCCAAGCTACAGAAAGAGCTAGATGGCTGCTACACCAGAATGCTGCGAGTAGAACTCAATGTCAACTGGAAACAACATATACCAAACACCCAACTGTATGGTGACCTCCCCAAAATAAGCCAGAAGATCCGGAAGAGAAGAACAAGGTTTGCTGGCCACTGTTACAGAAATGAGGAGCCAGTATCCAAACTGGTGCACTGGATCCCTAAACATGGCAAAAGAAAGCCGGGACGACCTGCTCTGACATTTATCGATCTACTCAAGCAAGATACTGGACTGGAGACGAGTAACATAAAGACAGCAATGAACGACAGAAGAGTGTGGAGAAACATCGTAGATCGGGGACACGACCCGAATTAAGCTAAGCTAAGCTATAATCGTTCTATAAAAATAACCATTCATAGACTTTCGGTATTGATTTAAAAAAGTTAATTGAGCTATAAACAGATTGAAAAAGCCAACCCCAGCGAAAATCAATAGCTGCATTGTACTGGTTGTCAACTGAGACTTTTATTGCTCACGCGTGTGACGAGGCACTTTCAACCGGTCGTGTTCACCAGAGTGTAACTATTTGACCTCATTATGTGTGTATATTATAACAGACGACACGTTTTGTGAGAACCGGGCGGAACCGGCCGTAACCGGCGGTCAACGGGCGGTCGAGTTTTGACGTGATCCCTTACCAAGTTCACTTGTTAACAACAAAATTTCAACAGGGTGAGATATGTATTTTTTCCAAGTCGACTTCCTAAAAGTAGAATGTCGACATGGTAAGATATATGAACTTACCAATCCTACTTCTTAAAAGTACTATATCGACATGGTGAGATTTGTTATATTGCCAAGTTGACTTCCTAAAAGTAGGATGTCGACATGGTAAGATATATGAACTTACCAATCCTACTTCTTAAAAGTACTATAACGACATGGTGAGATATGTTATATTGCCAAGTTGACTTCCTAAAAGTAGGATGTCGACATGGTAAGATACATTATCTTGCCAAATCGACTTATATTACAAATTGATATGGCAGCTTAAAAGTGCCCTCCTACTTGAAATTGGCAAGATATTTTGCCTTGTCATGTCAACTTATTATCAGCATTATGTCGACATGATGAGTTAAAATAATATGCCAAGTTCACTTCATAAAAGTATTATGTCGACATGGTAAGATATATTAACTTGTCAAGTCGACATCTTCAAAGTAGGATCTCGACATGGTGAGATGTATCAACTTGCCAAGTCGACATCTTAAAAGTAGGATGTCGTCATTTTGCCAAGTCGACTTCCTAAAAGTAGGATTTCGACATGGTGAGATGTATTAACTTGCAAGTCGACTTCCTAAAAGTATTATGTCGACATGGTAAGATATATTAACTTGTCAAGTCGACATCTTCAAAGCAGGATGTCGACATGGTTACATGTATTAACTTGCCAAGTCGACTTCCTAAATGTTAAATGTTGATATGGTAAGATATATTAACTTACCAAGTTGACATCTTCAAAGTAGGATGTCGACATGGTGAGTTATGTCATTTTGCCAAGTCGACTTCCTAAAAGTAGAATGTTGACATGGTAAGATTTCACGCCACCAAATGGTTTCCCTGTACGTTTACATGTAAAATGGTGATTACAAAAAGCCCATTTCCTCGCTTATAAAGCGACTGGATTTTTCAATTCAACATTTTCTTTAGATTTCATGATATCGTTGATCATTTAATTAAAACAATTATATATGGTGTCCACGAAAGTTCCGAGGAATTAGCCCCTAGAGTTGGACAGCTGTTGAAGCGCCCTCATTTATCATTTGAGAAATGTTGCCAGAACATTTACCATCAAGATGCATCCAAAACCCTTCAAAATGCATTGAAATAATTTCTTTTTGCACTGTGGTATCCTATAATCAGGATTCAACTACAGCTTTATAATCATTTAGGATCAATAAGTACCATTTCTGATAAATTCTATAATCAATTTTTTTTTAAACTTCTGCAAGGACTGAAATTAATTACTGGTGTAGAATCGTAAGATATATTAACTTACCAAGGGTGAGATATGTATTTTGTCCAAGTCGACTTCCTAAAAGTTGGATGTCGACTTTTTGTGAAGTCGACTTGACGAGAAAGTCTATATTGCCATGACGACATTCATTTTTTATTAAGTCAACTTGGCAAGATAATCTATCTCACCATGACAACATCTACTTTTTGTGAAGTCGACTTGACGAGATAATCTATCTCACCATGACGACATTTACTTTTTGTGAAGTCGACTCGACGAGATATTGTATCTCACCATGACGACATCTACTTTTTGTGAAGTTGACTCTTCAAGTTGACCTATCTCGCCATGACGACATCTATATATGTTTTGTAAAGTCAACTTGACAAGATAGTCTAGTTCTATCTCATCATGACGACTAATAAAACTGTTTAAGTCAAGAATGAGAGAAAAAAATATGTGACTATCTCAACATAACGTTGATAATATATCGACTTGTCAAGATAATTATGTAGCCATCTAATGGCACTTTAAACGCTCCGTACAAAAAATAACCAATTGGAACGCAATGAAATGCAAATGAAAGCTTATTTACTCAGCTTTCACAATACATCAAGATTAGACCCGTGTGTTCCTGTCCTTTTAAGATATCTTATGTGCCCGGAGTGTTAACATTTTTTGGGTCACCCTGTAGATTCATAATTATTGGAACGTTTGTCCTACAATATAAATAGGACGAGGGTCTACAATTAAAATACACCTAGCACATAAAGTCCCTGACCAAGTGCTTTGGCTAATTCAAAATATGTAATCGGTGCCAAAAATCTGAGATATACATTAAATGAGCAAATGTCTTCTCCGCAGTTTGATACCTCATTCAACCAAATAGAATGGATACTTTTAAAGTTATGGCGATTTCAATGACCGCGCATAACAACAGCAAAGTTGCACTGCACTAGGTATAGGAAATCATTGATTTGTGTGACAGTTATGACAGTAATCACACACAATTCATGAATATGTGTATGAAATGGTTTACTGATGGCCTAAAATGCTTACAGTAGTAACTCTGGTGAATTAGTAACCATGATAATGATTTAGTCTGTAGCATTCTTTAAATAATTCTGATTACCGCAAATGGTCACATGTCACTAATAGGTATATCATATAAGGTGGGGCCGTTTCAAAAAATCCTTAAAATCGTGATGCGTGTCTCCATTTTAAATAGAAGTTGTCAAAAAAACATAACATTTTTGGTATCATATTAAAGGCAATTTATCAGCTACAGAATAAAAAAAGGATTAAAGCCACATGTTTAGTAACAGTGAAGTTATCAATCTAAATGTCGAGTGAGTCAAGGGTGGGGCCGGTGGATGACTGTGTCGCCAGTGGATGTGGCGCCCATAGATTTCTACACAAAATAGCGGAAAACTTTAGAACTTTTGAAATTGATGCCATTTTAAAAGTATACATAGGAAAGTTTTCAAACTCTCATATGTGTTAATAACATGTGCCTGCTACTATGAATACTAATATTGAATTGTTATCTAGACATTTGAATATGATGTTCAATTAGACCATTTTGACCCCTTTGGCCGCCCATAGGCCTACTTGTAATTTAGTCTTTGTCATTCCCCATAACAATCGAACTGTTGACTTACCATGTTAAATTGACCTCATAATTAGCACAAATCAGTCTGAAATATCTCATTTAAACCAATTTATGGTAATGTTAGGCAATTTGATAATGAAAGCAAAACTTTTCGCGCGCTACAGTGACAGGCCATAAACACTCCAAAATATACGTGCTCATATTTTAGGCCATCATTCAAAATTGAATGATCCCATCAACTTGTGACTTTCACAATTGATTTTCAATTCGGAGGCAATTGATATTATAGATTTTCCCGGCGAATTTCGAACTTTGTCTAGTCAAATTTGTATTATGGGTATACAATTTCGCGAGAAATCTTGCTATCGACGTATATTAAGGTGTCTTTTACGCAATACAAGCCGTCAATTTAAATTTAAATTGATATTATACAAAATCAATTAAATTTATAGAGATACAAATCTGTTTATACGCTGCCATGTTAAAGGAGGTGTCCCACAAGCATAAAAGTGTGCATTATATGTTAGAAAAATAACTATCGAGCCCAACTTTTATAATTAAATAGAACAAATCACCACACTTATGACAAATCCAAATAAAAACCGCAATCTCTCAACACAACATGCACTTTTTAAAATTCGCGGCGATCGAAAATCCCAGTGTCGATGGTGTCATAGTTATACAATGCACATGCGCAAATTTGAGCACCGATACCCATGACGTCATCGACACCGAGACTTTCGATCGCCGCGAATTTTAAAATATGCATGTTGAGTGATGGCAGTTTTTATTCATTTGTGTGACTAGTATGGTGTTCTGTTCTATATGATTACGTAATTTCGGCTCGATAATTATTTTTCTAACAAATAATGCTAAATGTTGTGCTTGCGGGACCCTTCCTTTTTAACGAATGCGCGGCCAATTTGGTAACAGCTACAATCTATTTGGAAGTATAGATGAGGTGACATTTGTTGACATTTAGGACGCCCTCTGTTGGTTTGAGACAAAACACACCGGGCAAGAGTTCCTATAGTTTACATAGGCCAGATCAGGTTTTCTAACTAGAGTGTGGTGTCACAGCAAATTGTTATCAAAACTGTCTTTAAACTTGCTTAGGAATGTTATGAGCTATCCCATTTCACAAAAAAAAACTAAAACTAAATGAGTTTTACAATTCATTAGAAAGAATTTTCATGTTGTCTTCATTAACTTTACTGTATATTCTGCCTGGAGGGGAACAACAGAGGGTGTCCCATTTGTAAATGCATGACATCATAGGTCACCTCATCTATAGTGGACTTATTATTGTGATTGTTTTCACCAATTGGCATTAAATTCGCAAAATCGTCATTCAATTAAAATAAATCATGTTACACGTTTGATTGTTTTACAATTAGTGTTATGAATTTAGTGGTGAGATACTTGTGAACCGTTTTATGTAGGCCTATTGCAAGACCTCTGGGCACAGGGCCCGATCTCTATCTTTTGGGCGATTCCTCTCATAAAACATATCATCAACCTGTTCACAAAGAAAAACATTTCAGTAGTAGGCCTATAACACTAAGAAAACACATTAATTTGCGCAATATGTGTGACGAAAATTGTATACCCTTTTAATTGATGTACATTAATATTTTTACCAACCATAAATATAACATTAAGAAGAGAGAAGCTAACCAACGTTAGAATAACAGGCGAGAGAATACCTTGTTTATTCAAAAGTAATCTGAACACTTTCCACGCGATAGTCGTCTGTAGACGACATTCCTAAAAATGTCATCATTATAATAATTATTTGGAATCATTATGATAAATGCATTAAAATAAGTACACACTTGCTTAGTATTGGTTCAGTAAAAGATAGACTTTAACATTTGGGAAAGGTTTTTGAAAAATCTGTTTTGTATAATTATCATGGTTAATCTAATTGACGCGTGGAAAGTGTTATAGACACATTTTGTTTGCACTGCCGAAAGGGTGAAATCCCCATCCCGTACACATTCACAAGGTTCACGAGGTGACTGATTGGGAAAACATTTGGGACAACCTTTTACGAAAATTTTAGAAATCTTGCCCCCCCCCCCCCCCCCCCCCCCCCTGAAAAATCCTAGCTCCACCTCCATGATTTTTTCAAGATTTTGTGATTTTTAAAAAATATGTACAGTGTGTGTCCAATAATAAGTTCAAGAGCCGGAGCCTAGAGGGAAGGGAAGGGGTAGGCTTACTTATCTATATTGTATTATAAAAAGGGTAGTGCACTGTACACAATGACCAAGTAGAAATTGAACATGCACTGCAAAATTAGTTTCAATTGTTTAATTATTCAAGCATAACAAGATGGCTCTATGACGTTTTCTGGACCATATTAGTTAAAAACTTGATTTTGTTGCGCGCTTCCTGTGCATTAGTTTCAATGTTAATTATTCAAGCATAACAAGATGGTTTCAGGAACGTTTTCTGAACCATTTATAGTTTTAAAAAAATGGAAACTTTTGCCAGCTTCGCGCGTAAAGGTTTTAATGTTTATTATTCATGCTTCAGGAACGTTTTCTGGACCAGTTTAGTTCAAAAAATGGAAATTTTTGCGCGCTTTGCGCATAATTATTTTCAATATTTAATTATTCAAGCATAACAAGATGGCTTCAGGATCGTTTTCCGGACCATTTTAGTTAAAGGTATATTATGTGATCTTTTCCAGAGAGCGCCCTCTATTCATGATTTTTTTTTAGAAAGTAGATTTTCTTGCAGATTTACATTTCTGATCATAAATCGTACATACATTCCAAGTAACAGAGCGATACGATTCCTAATTATCTCAAAATCATGGTTTTAGAGTGAATTTAGACTAGAATAAAGTAAGTTGTCGGATATCCGACAGTTTATTTTCACTCTTAAACCATGATTTTGAGGTAATTAGGATTCGTATCGCTCTGTAATTTGGAATGTATGTACGATTTATGATCAGAAATGTAAATCTGCAAGAAAATCTGCTTTCAATTTTTGTTTCGATGTTGAGGGCGTTCCATGGAAAGATCACATAATATACCTTTAAAAAAACCTGATAATTTGTGCGCGCTTTGCGCATAATTATGTTCAATAATTAATTATTCAAGCATAACAAGATGGCTTCAGGAACGTTTTCTGTACCATTTTAGTTTAAACAACTGGATTTTTTTAGTCTTAGTCAAATGTACAGCACCCCATCAACAATATACTTCCAACGGGCTTGCCCCCACCCTAATGGGAGACTCTAGTTACGACACTGATCTCTCTAAATGTAAAAGAGTGCATGTGACTTACGGTAGTCTAATACACTGATTGCGGCCCGTCCCCTTCGCGTCTGCCTGTACATCAGCGACCGATATCAGCTCTAATACAGACACCTTCATATACACAACGTTTAAAAAGATGCAGAAATATCCTTTTGGCTATTTAACAATACAATTAATGTCGGCTAATATGAATGATAAGAGTTAATGACATCAAGCTCTCCCAATTTAACGATAGGAAATTACCCTTTAAAAGGTTGATTATACAAATATTTATGTCAACTTGTATGCTAATTATGACGTTCATTGTTTAGGCCTATACGACAGGCTCTAACTACGTCCCGAAAATAAAAAATATATGGCCCGTTAGCATAGACTGACCATGTAAACAAACAAACAAACAAACACAAAACCAAACACAAAACCAAACACAAAAACAAACAAACAAATAACGATGCCCCCCCCCCCCTCCAAAAAAAACAACACACCTTGTACATAGAGGTGTTAAAAGGTTCGCGTGCTTTTAATGCATTATCTAAGACCAAATAACAAAACAAACTCAGCCATCTAAATTCTAAAGTGTTAAATAGATACAGTTAACATGAGAAATATTAATTTTGAAAGCAATACTGCTTCCGTGTCACGTAATCCGTGAACCGCGCCATCTAATTTTGAAAATACAAACGATTACTTTCAAATTTCAAAATTAGAACATTGCGGTATCAAGAATATCGATTGAAAAACATAAACCGATTGATTTCTTGACCTAACGATTGGCATCTGTAAATTACTATAGACATGATTGATAGGATAACACGTCCTTTGCAACACGTACACATTGCATGCGAGTTTCTAATAGTAATAAGGTAACATAATATTGTGAGGTAGATATACTATCTCAACAACTATTAGATATCAGAAGAAAAAAATATAACCGCAGTGGGATTCGAACCCGTGGCAATTTGTTTCATAGCTAGACGCTCTCCCGCTGAGCTAAGTGAGACCGATGCTAATTATAGTGAAACGATTTATGTTGAACCATGGAATTACGAGACGCGGAATACCATCGAGACCAACATCAAGGTACCTATCACCTTTACCGGCAAAATTGAAAGGGCCGCGCTGTGTAAATATTCTACAGGTCACCGCGCGCCACTGCCTGTTACAATAGATCTTCAACAATGGAGGGATAATCATCTCTATTGAAATGTCGTGTTGAGCTGATTATGTCCGTTCCGTTCACGCATGTGTGAGTAGCATGTTTCAAAAAAGCGCAGTTGTTATAAATTCGGTATTGATAGTAGTTTGCATACCTATTGCAAGCTGGGGGATGCATAAAAACGGTTTGATACCAGAAGCAACGATGAAAGTTTAAAATACTGCTAATATTTTAAAGTTATTAAATTAATACACACATTCACCGATGCGATTGATGTAACACTATTTGTGAAGTTTTATAGAAACTATTTCACTCAGTTTTTTATTACTTCTTGAATCCAATAATTCCCTAAAATGTGCATAGATGACCTAGAAAACAGGTCTAGATTTTCAGCCAATTTTGAGAATGCGCACTTTTGGCCGCTATTTGTATTTACAAATTAGCAGAATTCATCAACTTATCTACCCAAACATGTAGGTAGACCATGCGATTTGTAGCGGATTTCTCATAAAAATGAGTTTTGTACACCCGTTTTTGACAACAAACTGACCCAAAGGCGTATTTGATTTGGAAGAAAAATATTACTGGCAACCATACGTCCGTGGGAGTAGTAATAGTCAATGTGGCAACATAACCGGTAAAGATGATACTTGGTCAAAGGAATAGCCCGATGTGCGTACATAATGGGCAAGTCATTCAATGTCTGTCAATGCTTGTGTATGGAGGAGGTACCGCTAATGGCAATATAATTGAGTTATATAACAGGGTCTTGTCGATGGTATTCCGTGTCTCGTAATTCCATGGTTGAACATACCACTACCCGCTACATCGGAGGTTTAACATTCCTTGAATTTCTGTCAATTGTTCATTTTTATCACAGGGTCTCGCCAAAAAGTTGATTGTATACTGTAAAAGAATACAATTATGATTTAAATGTAATGAATAACCCGAGTTTTTCAAACGATTCTAGACACTTCGTTCGTAAATATTGTGCTCTCAATGTTTGACAATTAACAGCACGTCACAGCCTTAAAATGTTGTCATGTGATTTGTCATGTGGTCATTGCACTGTGGGACATGCATAGTCCATGGGTAGTCGGATGCGTATCGTGTCATGTGACTTTTGCCCAGGGCAAACACTTGAGATTCGGAAAGGCCTTTAAGATGTGAATGGGGATATTTGAATATTAAACCACTTCATTACAGTTTCAAAATATGCAAGTGTATTTCAGGAAAGCAGAATTCTGGAAGGAAAAAAACCTAAACATTTTTCTGGAATTTCAAATATTAGGGTCGGTAGAATCAGTATTCATTTGCACTAGTAAAACCAAAAAAGACACAACTTTTTTGTCAGTCTCAAAATTAGGGTCGGTCGTAAGAGGACAATCGAACCATTTACTGTGGCCTTATGTCTGCAACTTAATTGAATAAATTAAATGTTGTGCATCTATAATTAAACATCTTGAATAGTGTTAAAATATTAATAATTATTTTTTAATTTTTGAATAACAAATCAAACTCTTCATCTTATCCACTTTTAATATAACAAATATTCAAAATTGTGACTACATGTGATGAATGAGATTGTATTTGGTATTTGGTATCCTCATCATTACACAAGGTGAGGGCAAGAATTTATTTTAGGGGGCATGAACAAAAAAAATTGTTGTACCATTTTACACTTAAATTGTCCGCACAGCGGGAAAAATAGACTTTGTATGCTAAATTGTCTATTTTTTTATAATTTTAACTAAATTGAAGTGGGGGGGGGGGGGCAAACAATTATTTATTTATTGGGGGAATGCCTCCCCCCCCCCCCCCCCCCCCCCCCCCTTGCCCCATGTAATGCCGCCACTGTCAGCTCAGCTCTGCGTCATCTCATCTCGCCAGAATCAAGTTTGACCGCTCGACGGAACATGACGATATTCACAGCACGTATTAGGCCTGTCAAAATTGCCATTTATTTGACGATACCCGGACACTGCGCTTATACGCTGGTATTTTGTTTTAAAATACTAATGAAGTATTCAATAACCACCAAAAAGAATGAACAAACATGTACTATTGGGGAACTCTTTTTATAAGAGGTTAAAGTTTGGACCGTGAGGGGGAAAATTAAAAAAAATACGATCTTTGCAAATTTCAGTCAGACCTTATTTCTGCTGGGACACTCAATAGTTCATCAGCCATCACGTTCAATTCATGCCTTGCTATTCATAGAGATAAGACTACCTCAATAGAGCACAATACAATTCAATATGGATTATGCCTGGCTGGTAAGTTCTGATAGACTGGTGATTATATAGTGTGTCTCAAATGAAAATAAATAGCCCTATCTAATATATAAGCTTTATCTTCGCTATAATATAAGGCAATAGTTGGGTTTAAGTTTAAGATTTATTTATTAGTTCCACGTGTTGTTTTATTTTTTGTTACTCTCCTTTTAACAACAATAAATAAACGTTTCATAATAAATATAATATGAATAATAATAATCAATCAATCATTTATTTCCATATAACAACATTTACAAAACATCAACAATATTCAAACAAACCAAACAGATAACAAACAAAATACAACCATAGGAAAATATGGATGAAAAGGCAGGAAGGCCAAAAAGTAATAATAATAACACTAATAATAATAATAATAATAATAAATAAGCATTTATAATGCTTATTCAAGCATAAGTGTATAATTTAAAATACATTTTCATGTTAATGAGGCGATTACTATACAAGTAACTGCAAATCTTAACCATGGGTCGATAACAAATCAAATTGAGTCATACAAATCAATTGAGCTTGATTTGATATTAATTAGCTGTGTGTGTTTTTTGCATAAGAGAACGGTCCTCATTTTAATTCCTTGATTTAGTTCCTTATAGTATTGAAAACTAAGTTTTAAGTATATGAATATCTTTCATCTATTCAATGCGCACTTCAATGGGAATTTAATCACACACAGATAATAGCAACCAAGCATATTGACCAAATTAGTTATATGTCATGTCAATAGAATAGTAGTTAGTATGATTGAAGTTAATATCCTTTATTGAGTTCCATATAGGCAAACCATTATTGCACTATTTTAGAATAAATATGAATAATGTATGTCCAACGGTAAAAATCTAAAAATGAAGAAAAATGCTAATTATATTGACATTACTTAAACACCGTCAAATCAAACCTTCAGCTCGGCAATGCTGCATTTATTAATTAAAGAATATCCACTAGGATTGACATGTTTTGCATATAATATTATATGCATCGTGATTCTTTATAATATGACTATTTGTGTCGGAATGTAAGCCCGACGTAAAATATAGCATAACATGAGTTTGTAAAATTAAAATACTTTTGCGCCTAAAAATTGTCACATTTTAATTGACATACTAATTGCACGTTATTTGCTTTAAAGCAAGTTGATACCTCAATACATATCATTTCTCTGCCTGAAATTACGAAACTAACATTATTGTTTCACACCGTACACATCAACGTTTACAATCGCATCGACATTATTTGCGTTTCTTTGAAATAGTGCCTGCCACCAAAATGAAAAGGAAGGGTATTTCTGTCGTACAAAGAGAATTTATCCTTGCACCAAATGGCAGATGAACTTTGAATTTATAGACAACATATCGTCTCTTTTCTTAAAAGTTAAGACAGCAGCAAAGACAAAATTCCTGCAAATTATATATCATTTTGATTGAAAAGTATCCGTAAGGCTATTTCCAATATATACCAATTTGATTATATAAAATTTGTTTGATTAAATAGAAGAACAACAGATTACTTTTGTATAAGGACTCGATAATAATAATGATTGAACCAATATTAACACTAACAGATCTGTTCTCTTGTTTGAGTTGTCAGTGAATAACATTTACATTCAATATGAAATGTTGAAACGCCTTCGAATGTATCATAGCTTCATCTCCTTAACGCCGGTCGCTCTTCATATCTTCATTTTCTTCACACCGGTCGCTCTGTGCTATATCTGTATCTGCTACACGCCTTCCTGTATCATATCTTCATCTTCAGCTGGCCGGTGCGGTGGCTCTGTATCATATCTTCATCTTCAACTGGCCGGTGGCTCTGTGTCATATCTTCATCTTCTTTACGCCAGTTGCTCGACGAAACCGATGGACTCGATTATCAACTGTCCCAACTCTTTCGAAAAATCACTCATAAGTAGCTCTGGTAACTCAAAGTAATTGCAACAAATACTGCATTCTCAATATCTACCGATATCGATAGGTTGTGTGTGTGTGGGGGGTGGGGGGGGGGGGGGGTGCAAGGGCCCCTGGCCACCCGGTTCGCCGTTGGGGGTTTGATGCACATAATCATAGGATCTACTCCTGGTTCTATCTTTCTTTCTCCGGTTCCCTATAATGTGCGTGTCATTCCGTTTTCCCTCCTTATTTACTCCGCCTTTTAGTTGTTTAATACCGTAGACATACACCCCTGTGCGTTTCACACTCAAATCCACTTGCTCCGTCATCAATAAAACATTCAATCCATAACGTAGTCCGTCTTCTTGTGATAAGTGATTATTACAATATTGCCGACCATACCATCTCGCTTCATAATCAGATGACAAAACACCCTTTTTGCCCGTTTAAAAGGGTCATTGAATAGCTTAATGTTTCAATACATGAATTATACCAATTATTATATCACTACCGATGACATATCAATTACCAATAAACATAACAAGCTACAAATATCTATAAAATGTATCGTATACCGTATCATAATTACAACATGTTCTTCGATGTGTATTTTGAATGGAGATTTTGTGTACACGCAGCTCGTAGACACACAGTAATCACAGCATGTCATCATTTCGATGGAACGCCATCGTGTCAATATCGCTAATGACGCAATAATGTACCCTCAACTTTAAACCCTAATTCCAGGAGTTCCCCAAGAGTAGATTTTTGTGCATTTTTGTTGGTGGTTATTGAATACATCCTTGGTATTTTAAAACAGAAAACCAGCGTATAGGCGCAGTGCAGAGATGACAGGCCTATATAGGACTGCTTCATTCTCGCTTCGCGCAGTCGGTTTGTGCATAGATAATCGAGACAGGGATGGTTAAGTCCCGGATTATCTCTATTGAAATGTTGTGCGGAGCTGATCTATGTCTGTTTTGCAAACACCTGTATGACTAGCATTTTGAAAAGCCCGGTAAACAGAACGGGTATTGATAGTCTATTGCGGCAACTACAGTATAATACTAGCTAACGGGATACATACAATTAGTTTGATAAAAAAAGCAACGGTGAAAGTTAAGATACGTCTAATATTTGAAACATAACAATTTAATACACGCTATCACCGATGCGATAGATGTAACGCAATTTGTAAAGTTTATAGACACTTATTTCAACCAGTTTTCTATTACACGTAAACTCGAACCCATGAAGAGCGCGATGGACAATAGCACCTCTTTTTAATCGATTCCTAGCGATTTAATGCATCTGGGAACGAGAGTGGCGTATTATTTATGGATGTTAAGAAGTTATTTCATGACATCGGCTTTTGTGTTGAGCGACCTTGGTCCGAAACACACATAGCTTCAAACAAAACACCCACTTAACCATCCCTGTGTCGATTATCTATGGTTTGTGTTTGTATGTTCTTGTGTTTGTACCCTTTGTACACATGTCGCGGTTTGCTGGCACTAATTTTCCATCTGTTTCATTGTGTGTTTGCAGATATGGTATTTTGATATATAGAAACACAAATTGATATACAAAAAAAAAAAGACACGTCAAAACCCAATTTGATATACAACTAAACGACACATAAAAACTCAAACACATATTATTGATATACAAAAAGAAAACATGTATAAAACACAAATTGATATATATAAAAAACCGAAACGTAAAAACACATTGATATACAAAAAACACACATGTGAAACACAAATTGATATACAAAAAAAATGCTAATTTTGACCCAAACGGCGTGCCTTAGAAAAGGCTGTTATGTGCGTAATATATTTTACAAGTACGTAAAGCTACGTAAAATGTAAACAAAAACGTTCGCCTCACTTTACACGGGGAGTTTTCCATCTAGCGCCTTACGTCGCAACACGATATCTGTGTTGCACTCATCGTACGCCCCCGACAATCCAACAATATCGCCATGACGACCATGTTATTTTTAGCTTTATCGAATTTCGTGTAGGCCTATTGATATTCACAATGAGCTCTAATTATATATCATGGGTCTATAATAATGGTCATGCCAAACGTTCACTAAAATACTTGGAAGGCAAGCGTATCCAAGCAAACCATCACGATACGCGTCCATCTTAGTAACCCGTGTGTGGCACACCGGGAAAAAATGTTTTCAGGCGTGGTGCGCAAGCATTACGCGGCGCGTTGAATTTCATCACCACTAAAATAATCGCCGCCTGTTTCTATTTAAGATCACCACTTCCATCACAACCAAACAAAGGTAGTGATTGCGTGTTTCTATTCGACGCATCATCATCTATCACCACCTATCAGTCACCACCTTTTGCATTCGAATAGAAACACGCCTAATGTCTGTAAACCGGCGTCCCTGATAGCACACTGAAGTCGGCCCGACGTCGGGGAATGGTAGTCGACGTCGGGGAAAGGTCGACGTCCTTATGTTGAAGTCGGCTGGACGTCGGGTGGACGGTTTGAAAAGGACGTCCACATTAAGACGTCATATGGACGTTGAGCCGACGTAGCAAAAATACACTGAAAGTCTCGTCGGGGTACTGACGTTTTGCCGACGTCGGAACTACGTCCAACGATAGGTTAACTTGCTATACGTATTTTTTTATAAAGACAAATGGTC
>CM069449.1:17228053-17282607 GCA_035610835.1 Ophiura sarsii
ATGCGGTTAATGTGGCTAATTTGCTATCAAGAGCTAATACGCTAATTTGCTTTTTGGCAAGTATTATCTGAATATCCTCGACCAGAGAGATAATGTGGCAAATTCGCTATTTCAAAATTTATATCGTAATTGCGTAATTGCGTAAATAACAAGATATCAAGAGCTATTACGCTAATTTGCTTGTTGGCCTGTAGGCCTAATATCTAAATACCACAAACATGGAGATAATGTAGCTAATTCGCTATCAAAATATCATTATTTCAGAATGAAAAAAGTGGGTTTTTAACTACGGGGCATCCGGCTAATTGGCTATTTAGCTAATTCGCTATTTGGCTAAGGCTTATTGGCTATTTTGGTCTGCTACCGTTAATTTTCTAATTGTTCTAGGTGGCGCAAATTAGCCAACATTTTACCAAACGTTGGTAATTATTTACCCAAACAACGGGGTTGTTCATAGTTGAACCAACGTTGGGTAAATTGCTTGCCCAACGTTCTCTTAATGTTAAAGGTTCTTTATAGAACCTTAAGAGCTCTTAGGGTTCTACATACAGGACAGAAAAGGTTCTAAGTGGAACCTTTTTTCTTAGAGTGTAGGATGCGTCGTTATTAAAGGCGCCCGCCCCTTCTTAAAGCGTAAATTTAAGAATATTCCAAGGCCCGCCCCGACTTTTTTTTTAGAATAAATTATTAAGGGCCTAAGAATATTCCAAGGCCCCGCCCCGACTTTAAAAAAAAAATGTATTAAGGGCCTTTGTATGTTTGAGGTACAGGCTAAGGAATTTGTAGAAAACATCCGAGGGGTGGGGGTTGTTGAACTTAAAGGCGGTAAAACTGGTTTTTTTTAGTGTTTTATCCGAGGGGGAGGGGGGGGGGGGGGGGTGTCCTTTACCTGCTTTACTAAATGACATGACAGAGGATGTTGCGTCGTTCTTAAAAAGCGTAATTTATGAATATTCCAAGAACAAGAATTTGTTGATCAGGGGGGGGGGGGGGGGGGGGGTGTTCTTTACCTACTTTACTAAATGACATGACAGAGGATGTTGCGTCGTTCTTTAAAAGCGTAAATTTATGAATATTCCAAAAAAGGGTTTATTGTATGTTTGAGAGGTTTTTTTTTACTTAGGTGGTAAAAACAGATATGTTCGGATGGTTTGCAAAGGCAGTGTGGCGTCGTTGTAAAAGGCCCCCTCCCCCCCCCCCCCCCCCCCCCCCGTCTTTCTGGTCTTGTTTAGTGTGTTAGTTAACATGGTGAATCGGAACTTGTTGATCCGGGGGGGGGGGGGGTGCAATTACCTACTTTTCTAAATGACATGACAGAGGATGTTGCGTCGTTCTTAAAGCCTAAATTTAAGAATATCCAAGGCCCCTCCGACTTTTTTTTTAGAATAAATTAATATAGGGCCTTTGTATGTTTGAGATATATGCTAAGGAATTTAACCCATAAAGAAAGTCCCTAAAGAACAGAATGCACCAACACCCAAGATATTTATTTTCAGTTCATAAAATCATAATAATCCAAATTCACCTACTTTACTAAATGACATGACAGAGGATGTTGCGTCGTTCTTGAAAGCGTAAATTTAAGAATATTCCAAGGCCCCTCCACCGACTTTTTTTTAGAATAAATTAATATAGGGCCTTTGTATGTTTGAGGTATAGGCTAAGGAATTTGTAGGTTACATCCGATGGGTGGGGGTTGTTGAACTTAAAATGCGGTAAAACAGGTCTTGTTTATTGTTCAGTGAACAAGAATTTGTTGATCCGAGGGGGGGGGGGGGGGGGGGGGTCCTTTACTTAACTTTACTAAATGACATGACAGATGATGTTGCGTCGTTCTTAAAAGCGTAAATTAATGAATATTCCACGAACAAGAATTTGTTGATCCGAAGTGTGGGGTGGGGGGGGGGGGGGGGGGGGGGGAGGGGGTCCTTTACCTACTCTACTTTACTAAATGACATGACAGAAGATGTTGCGTCGTTCTGAATATTCAAAAAAGGGTTTGTATGTTTGAGAGGTTTTTTTTGCTTAGGTGGTAAAAACAGATGTTCGGATGTTTGCATACACTGCAAAAAGGTTGCTTAAATATTTACTCAACATTTTACAAAACGTTGTTGAAGTATGCAACCGCTTAACAGTTGGGTAAAACCGTTGGATAACATGTTTTCACCAACAGTTGAACAATTCAGTTACTCAACAGTTACACAATTTTAATTACACAACAGTTGGGTATTATTAATTAACCATTTGTTGGCATTTTGTGACTGTTGCTTAATTTGTGAATTGTTTTCATTATATATTGAGCATTTTTATATCCCAACTGTTGCTTAATTGATCAAATATACGCTACCATTTTTGTTGTTGTGTTGAAGTGATGACGGTTTTCCTTCATTCAGATTTTTGTACTAATTTTGTTTTGCAATGTTGTGTCGATGCGCCTGGAGCAACAATTTTGTTGAATGTTGGCGCATTATAAGCTGCCATTATTATTATTATATAGCCATATGTTGGGTATTTTATTTGTGTAGGCAAAATAATGTGAATTCTGGGCGATGCAGCAGAGCTACATACATCACTTCCTCCCGGTAGTGGACCGGTAACTTGTAATTGGCGCATTATAAGCTGCCATTATTATTATTATTATATAGCCATATATATGTTGGGTATTTTATTTGTGTAGGCAAAATAATGTGAATTCTAGGCGATGCAGCAGAGCTACATACACTATTCCCGTTCGGTAGTGAATATGTTATTTATATTAACATGTTATTAAACTATAGGCTTATACATGATATCTGACATCTCTTATCAATGGTGTTATTACTGAACGTTTGCCAAACGTAGTCTTGCTATCTGGATATGAAGGTATAAATAGTCCATATTATATAATACATAAACATATTTATGTGATTCTTTTGGTGCAAAATAGATCACATGACATGAACTATTCAGTATATGTCCATGTCGTGTATTTTTTGGCTATAAAAATCGACTATTCAATATTCATCGCTAGCGACGTCGCTATAACACCGTTGAAATGATATTCATAAACAATATATGTCAAACAAGGATGGCAATTTTAAACTATTTGTCAGTGTATTCCGTTTTGGATGCCAAGACAGAATAAATCTAATTGTGGTCCTGCGCTGCAAAAAGGTTGCTTAAATATTTACTCAACATTTTACACAACGTTGTTCAAGTATGCAACCGCTCAACTGTTAAGTAAAATTTGCCCAACACCGTTTGATAACATGTTTTCACTAATAGTTTAACAATTCTAGTCACTCAAAAGTTAGGCAATTATATTCACTCAACAGTTGTTCAAGTATGCAACAGCTCACGAAATTGGCTTTTTTGGACAACAGTTGCCTAAAATTCACATGTGCGCGTAACTTGCATCAACTGTTGCGTGATTGTCCTCAATGCTCATGCAACAGTTGCCAAAGTGGAATATTTTTACGCAACATATTTTAGCAACAGAAACAGTTTCCACCAACATTTTAAGGACATTGCATGTTTTCGACGAATTGCTCAACGCTGGGGATTTTTTACTTTTATACAACGCCTAACTTTCTACATATATTGAATGAATTTTAATCAACACGTCAACCAACGGATGATAAAAGTACTTTTAGCAACGTATTTTAAGCAACCTTTTTGCATTGTAGGCGGTAAATGTAGAACAAAAAATGGTTCTCAAGCCAAGAAAATGGTTCTTTGTTTAACCTTAAGTATAGTGAAGAACCTTTTTGGGAAACTAGTAAATAACCTTTTAAAGGTAGATGACCCGATCACATTTTCGTAACACAGAATTATTTCAAACATACGGAGATTTTAATATCATATGAAAGCTCGTATTTTTCTCATCATCATACTGAAATTTGACGGCCTAAATCGGTACAAATTACCATTTTCTTGGCTTGAGCATTTTTGTATAGCAACACGCGGTAGGCAAAATGATGTGAATTCTGGGCGATGCAGCAGAGCTACATCACTTCCTCCCGGTAGTGAACCGGTAACTTGTAACGGGAATTCTAGGCGATGCAGCAGAGCTACATACAATATTCCCGTTCAGTAGTGAATCTGTTATTTATTTTAACATGTTATTAAACTATAGGCTTATACATGATATCTGACATCTCTTATCAATGGTGTTATTAAGTTATTACGTTTGCCAAACGTATTCTTGCTATCTGGGTATGAAGGTATAAATAGTCCATATTATATACTATATTATATTATATAATACATAAACATATTTATGTGATTCTTTTGGTGCAAAATAGATCACATGACATGAACTATTCAGTATATGTCCATGTCGTGTATTTTTTGGCTATAAAAATCAAATATTCAATATTCAGCGCTAGTGACGTCGCTATAACACCGTTGAAATGATATTCATAAAAAATGTATGTCAAACAAGGATGGCAATTCAAACTATTTGTCAGTGTATTCCGTTTTGGATGCCAAGACAGAATAAATCCAATTGTGGTCCTGCGTTTTACACAACGTTGTTCAAGTATACAACCGCTCAACTGTTAAGTAAAATTTGCCCAACACCGTTGGAAAACATGTTTTCACAAACAGTTGAACAATTCTAGTTACTCAAAAGTTAGGCAATTATATTCACTCAACAGTTGTTCAAGTATGCAACAGCTCACGAAATTGGCTTTTTTGGACAACAGTTGCCTAAAATTCACATGTGCGTAACTTGCATCAACTGTTGCGTGATTTGCCTCAATGCTCATGCAACAGTTGCCAGAGTGGAATATCATCAATTGTTAAAATCAGTCAATAGCTAAATAGCCAAATAGCGCGTTAGCCACGCTACCCTGTGCCATAATATAATCAAATGTTAAATTCCTTAAATAGCTAAATAGCTAAATAGTGCGTTAGCCCAACCCTGTGCAATGATATCATCATTTGATAAAAACCTTCAATAGCTAAATAGCCAAATAGCGCGTTAGCCACGGGACCCTGTGCCATAATATTATCAATTATTAAATGCCTTAAATAGCTAAATAGCCTAATAGCGCGGTAGCCACGCAACCCTGTGAAATAATATCATCATTTGTTAAACTCAACACCTAAATAGACTAATAGCGCATTAGCCACGCGACCCTGTGCAATGATATCATCATTTGATAAATTCCTTCTATAGCTAAATAGCGCGGTAGCCACGCGACCCGGTGCAATATATTATCATTCGATAATAGCCTAATAGCGCGATAGCCACGCGACTCTATGCAATTATATCCTCATTTGATAAATTCCTTCAATAGCTAAATATCCTAATAGCGCGGTAGCCACGCGACACTGTGTAATAATACAATTATTGGTTAAACTTCTTCAATAGCTAAATAGCCTAATAGCGCGTTAGCCACGGGACCCTGTCCAATTCATCATCATTTGATAAATTCCTTCAATAGCTAAATATCCTAATAGCGCGGTAGCCACGCGACCCTGTCCAATTGATAAATTCATTCAATAGCTAAATATCCTAATAGCGCAGTAGCCACGCGACCCTGTCCAATTGATAAATTCTTCAATAGCTAAATATCCTAATAGCGTAATAGCCCCGCGACCCTGTGTAATAATACAACCATTGGTTAAACTTCTTCAATAGCTAAATAGCCTAACAGCGCGTTAGCCAGGGGACCCTGTCCAATAATATCATCATTTGTTAAAATCCTTCAATAGCTAAATATCCTAATAGCGTAATAGCCCCGCGACCCTGTGTAATAATACAACCATTGGTTACACTTCTTCAATAGCTAAATAGCGTAATAGCGCGTTAGCCACGGGACCCTGTCCAATAATATCATCATTTGTTAAATTCCTTCAATAGCTAAATCGCCTAATAGCGCGATAGTCACGCGACTCTGTGCAAAATTTTATCATTTGATAAATTCCTTCAATAGCTAAATATCCTAATAGCGTAATAGCCCCGCGACCCTGTGTAATAATACAATCATTGGTTAACTTCTTCAATAGCTAAATAGCCTAATAGCGCGTTACTTACAGGACCCTGTCCAATAATATCATCATTTGTTAAATTCCTTCAATAGCTAAATAGCCGAATAGCGCGATAGACCCGCGACTCTGTGCAAAATATTATCATTTGATAAATTCATTCAATAGCTAAATATCCAAATAGCGCGTTAACCACGGGACCCTGTCCAATAATATCATCATTTGTTAAATTCCTTCAATAGCTAAATAGCCTAATAGCGCGATAGCCACGCGACTCTGTGCAAAATGTTATCATTTGATAAATTCCTTCAATAGCTAAATATCCAAATAGCGCGGTAGCCACGCGACCCTGTCCAATTGATAAATTCATTCAATAGCTAAATATCCTAATAGCGCGATAGCCCCGCGACCCTGTGCAATAATGCAATAATTGGTTACACTCCATCAATAGCCAGATAGCGTAATAGCGCAGTAACCACGCGACCCTTTGCAATTATATCATCCTTTGATAAAATCCATCAGTAGCTAAATAGCCTAATAGCGCGATAGCCCCGCGACCCAGTGCAATAACACCATCATTTGTAAAATTCCTTCAATAGCTAAATAGCCTAATAGCGCGGTAGCATCGCGACCATGCAATTAAATATAAACACAGACTAACAATAAAATAGTAAGTGTAATATTTGGGTAGGGTCCTTTTCCATCTATAAAATCGATGCAAATTGTCTAGCAACATTGGACAAAATAAGCAATCACCATCATCGCCAATATGTAAAACATTAAGTTTTATACAAATCCCTAGAAAAGTCCAAATATGTAGATAAAAGACTGGAAAAACATCCTTTCAATCCATGTGCCAATGAATATAGTTACTGTCTTTAAAAAAAAAAATTTAAAGTTATGAACATTAACAATAGATTTGTCCTTGGGCACATTCCAATGGTTCTGGGTTGGTAAAACCACATATTGGGCACATTGTATGGCTACACATACTTATTTTACTGATTTGATCGTGCATGGATGCATCCAAAATTATATTAAGCAAAATACAATACACCTAAATTGGGTGCACAATTACACCCAAACATCACCCAGATTACTACTATGAAATGCTAGATGCGTCTTTAATTACCTGCAAACGAGGACGCACCCCAGTTTTTTTACATTCCAACTGCGGACACACCTGCAACCGAGGACGTCCTCGGTTTCACGTCCTCGGTTTCCTGTTACCTTCAAAGTATTGCAAACACATACAAACACTATCTAAACGAGGTCCTCGTTGGTGATAACTCTTCCCCCATAAAGCCTCTATTGGATAGCGCATCGCATAGTCTAGTTGGCGGTTTGACACCTAATATTGTTTTCAACCGGCATTTTAATCCTCGGTGTGTCTGTGTTTGTCCAGGTTGGTGGGTCCTCATTTGGATAGAACCCAACTGGTCCTCGTGTCAAGGTCATTACAAGTAGCGGTGTGTTTGTATCGAGAATAATATACTTTATTGAGAATAAATCTAGATTGAGTTATTGTTTTAACTAATATATCTTATGATAAACAATTTGTACATAACCATGAATAATGACATTTAAACTTAGAACATACCTTAGAGTTATGCGATATCATAAGTCACGATCATCTTGGAACATTAGAATTCCACAGCGACATAAGACCATTTTGCCTTTAAATTCGTCCTTTCTAATGTATCAACATGTTATAAAATATCTTGCATAGAAAATGTTATCTTTAATATAAAATTACGTTTTACAAATGAAGAGCTTTGTTGCAAAAGGGTCACCAGACCACTCAAACATGTTACTCATTTTGCATTATTGAATTTGCATCAATTGACAAGTCCATGGAATTAATCAAATAGTTGTATGGCTGTGTTCATTACTGTTTCTATATGACTTGGATTAGTGCATCCATGCACGCCAATTGAGGCACCAACAATACAAGCCACATTCCACATAATGAATAGCCATCCATTCAATAATGCAAAATGAGTAACATGTAGAAGTGGATGTAGGCCCTTTTGCAACACAGCTCTTCAAATATTAGTACAAAATAAGATAAAGTGCAATTACTCACCTGTGTGATAACGAAATAGAACACCAAGTTTCAGTTCCTTGCTCTCCTCATCAGTAGCATCAGTATTTACCTACTGATGCAGAGAGCAACAAAGGAAACATTATGTCGGAGGTCACACATGTAAACGAAAAAAAGTTGTATAAGGTTTTAACTATTATATCTAATTTGATGGGACCATGACACCCCCTAGAAAAAATGGTGTCCCAACATTCCCAATAATAATTCAAGTCTTCATGCAATATTGGCAATTGGCCAATCGTCGCAACATTCATGTGCTCGTCTGTATCCCATGGACAAACAGGAGTAGCTAATTTCATTGGTATTCATCTGTCATGACTAATTTACTGTGTGTGGATTCTTTCTCAAAACAATGGGCCGTATTCTCGTACGTAAACACGAGTCTAACTTTGACTTTAGACACAGCGTTTAATTAAACGCAATTCTCGTACATTTGTTTTACTTCAACACGCGTCTAACTCGCCGAAATGTGTCTAACTTTAAACATGGGTACGGGGGTAGTTTAATGCGTGTTTAACTAAACTCGCGCACCAACTGGTATGCCTTGAATGATCACTCAACCGTGCCCAGTGCAAGCTGACGTGCGGACCGTGTAATCTTTAAAAATACCATGTATTTAAGGCATTAGGTCGATATCTATTGTAACCCACAATCTACGAAGGACCACTATGGGAACGAGATTTGCAGGGTTTGAAATCGTGTTTTGGTTAAACACGTCATTTAAAGGATAAACTCACGTTTAAATTAGACACGCACGCGTTTAGTTAAACACGATTTTAAGCTAAACACCGTGTTTACTACGAGAATACGGCCCAAAGTGTTTAGGTCACTTAACATTAATTATTAGTTTCTCGTAACGATGGCATTTTTGTGTGTTTTTACTCAATTGGCCCGTTTTAGTGTTATCCCAGAAAGTGAGGGCTACGAGAAACGAATGTTAAGCAATTTTCGAAATGTTTAAAAGGTTTTAAAAACATTTCAAAATTACTTTAAAAAAAATATGAGTCGGTAGGGGACGTAGAACAAGTAGTATTTTCCCGTAGCCTAATGGCATTCTTTATCATTTTTTCCTATAGATCGGATGAAAGTTGTTCGTGAAAAACAGTTCTTGGGCGGCTTCATTTACGACATTGAGTATCAGTTGACCAAGGATTACAGATGGACTCGTATAGAAATCACATTTCCTAGACCTGTGTTCGAGCTTGAGGTATGCACTACTATTATTAATATTGGATGTTTAGAACTCTAGAATGTTGTTAGTTAGATCATAGACGGTAAAAAGCTTTTTATCGTCTATGTTAATATATCGTCATGGTGATGGCATATAACTGTTAGCTTTAACGTGTTGCGTGTATTGGTACGCGTAATTATGCGGTGTACGCATAACTTATGTAAGAGTGCATCGCAAAGCGGCGCTATACGCTATTATACATGTCGGGTGGTTACGGAGGTGGTGAGAAAGGTGATGATGCCCGGGAGGCGAATTTATTTACCGTAAACAACATTAAGATTGAACTGATATCCATGTGCAGCGATGGAAATACCCACATGACTTTCCACCCGGGGTAGACAGTCCCGGGGCGGGGTTGATCAACCCTGGGTGGACCAACCCAGGATGGACTAAAATAGAACGCCCTCACGGAATAAACCGCATAACACTGTTTAAAAAACGCCTAAGAAATTATATTCATTTTAAATTATATGTTAAAACAGGGGTTGGTTGTCGGTGAGGTAAAAACAAGGATGGATCATTCTTGATCAACCCCGGGACTGTTCGGATCATTCTAAAACAGCCCCAGGACTTTCCGGATCATTCTAAAACAACCCCGGGACTTTCCGGATCATTCTAAAGCAACCCCGGGACTGTGTACCTCCGGGACTGTGTACCTCCGGGACTGTTTCTTTTCATTTCATTTCATTTTTCATTTCATTTTTATTGATAATGTGTCGTGGCCAAACGGCCAAATTGTACAATATTGACAGATTTAAAAATACATTAAAATACAAATATTAAAACATTAAACAACGACATCATAAAGAAGACATCAAATTTTTAAAAGAAATCACCCACAGTCCCACACCACAGCCGCACCAAAAAAAGGCTAATGCATACATCAAAAAAACCTTAAAGGTAGATGACCCGATCACATTTTCGTAACACAGAATTATTTCAAACATACGGAGATTTTCATATCATATGAAAGCTCGTATTTTTCTCATCATCATACTGAAATTTGACGGCCTAAATCGGTATAATTACGGAGAAATCGATGAAATAACGTCGAATTACCGCGAATGGTGGTAACCACCGATATAGTTTGTGTACTACTCAATTGGTACAGTTCACAGCATCTTGTGCGTGTAAAATAAGAACCATTAGAAACAGGATATTTTGTCAATCTGGATTCTGAAAGTCCAATTTATTCCAATTTTTTTTTTTTTTTTTTCTCTAATTTTTTTCAAATTAAGTTTCAAATTTTCAAATTTTCCATCCACAATTTTTTTTTTTTTTAAAAATTGAATGCACAAACATACAATTGGATTTGAAAGAGGGAAAATTTGAAGTCCACAGTACTTCCTCAATACAAAACATGTGTAGCTAAGCATGATTATCATTCATGGTTTTGCCATCATATTTGGGCTTACATGTTGCCAATGGTTTTCCTTACAAGCCCAATTGTACCAAAACAACAACAATGCAAGGCAAAAAACCCACATGTTTTACTTCCATTCAATGTTACTGTTAGCGCACTATTTCAAGCGGTTGACTATTTCAAGCGGTCGACATACGTACAGTTTTGTCATGCAATGTATGTACGCTTTCACGTCTCGTAGACATGCAAGTTTGTGCGTAATGTTGAAATGTCCATGTCAAATCTATGCATGCAGTACTATAATACCAGTAGTTATTAAAGTGTGCTCCAGCACAGCATTCGATATATCCAACAAATGTTCATAATACGATTACTGCAGATCTTTGATTTTGATCCCATGGTGACATTGTCAGATCAGCAGAGTGTGCGCGCTAAGATTAAAAAGGGCGCATCGGTCCGAACTCGTCATTCGTCTTTGGTATATGTTCCACTTGCCATAACAAAATCAGAGTAAAAACCAATGTCATCTGCATGATTATTACAGTCTATGGTACCTACACAGTGCAGCTATGCTATATGTAAGGCAAACAGCAAGTGTTTCCAAAATGTAATGCAAATGCACCCAAAAAGGTTCCTGAAATCACACAAAAAAGGGAAATGCAGCCCAAATAATGTGCAAACAGGTAAAAGCAGCCCAAATAATGTGCAATTAAGAACAACATGACAAGAATTGGGCTACATAATGGTCCAATGAGTGAAGACAACAAGGCATCCTAAAGTTCTGAGTAAACATGTGTGATTAATGGCATACATGTGCTGTGTGTCCAGGCAGGGTCACCAAGTGTTACCAACTATAATAGCCCAATTATGTAATGAACAATAGATTTCCCTATATATTATTTCAATTGACAAACCTTATCATCACAAATGCACCTCATTGGGCCAAAAAGATCAGCCACAGACAAAAAGTAATCACAACATAATACTGTAAAAGTGGAAATGTTTGCGCTACATTTATTTTTGCGCTTTTCGCGCTCAAATCAGCAAGCCGAAAATTAAAACGCGCGAATATATTCATTTTGTATAGGTCTGTCTATGCATGGAAGTATGCATGGAACCTCAAAATCGCGAAAATAAAAACAAGCAAAATTGTTCAAAATGTGCAATGCGCGAAGATTTACACGCGTGAACATTTCCACTTTTACAGTACCTGTCATGATATGACATAGGGCCTAGCTAGCTTTCTAGAATTAATATTTTTAAACCGTGAAGAGTTTTTTAAGCGATTAAGTTATCGCCTGCCTGCCTGCCTGCCTGCTGTCTGAAGCACAGAAAATGAACGCGCAAACCATTGCGTGTTTTGTCAGAGCAATTGCTGTACCGACAGATTTTTATGAGCTCAAATTACCCCCCCCCCCCCCCAATGAGCTCAAATTACCCCCTCCCCTAATGAGCTCAAATTACCCCCCCCCCCTTTTTGTTTGAGACAAACAAATTGAATTCAGTTTTGTATGGAATATTAGAAATTTGTAACATTTATTTTAAATTTGAGGGGGTTTTTTTGGAAAATTATTGAAATTTTTTGAAATGATTTGAAAATGTGAACAAAATATTGAAATTTTTGAATGTTTTGGGGGAAAAAATGTGAAAATTATGAAAAAAAATGTGAACATTAATGCAATTTTTGAATGGTTTTGGAAAAAAGTGAAAATTAATGCATTTGTTGAATGTTTTTGAAAAAAAGTGAAAATTAAAGCATTATTTGAATGTTTTTGAAAAAAAGTGAAAATTAATGCATTTTTTGAATGTTTTTGAAAACAATAGGTGAAAATTCACCTAAAATTAATATGACCGACCGACCGACCGACCGATGTAGGCATTGAACCCGGGTCACAGTGGTTTCAGGCAAGCAAGTCGCGCAATGCTGTGCATGTTACGGTTACGCGCCAGCCACATAAGACGCTGAGGAATCATCGTCGCGCATCAGCCGCCATCACGGTGCGAGAGTTGAAACAATGTCAACTATATAATCATCCGTCGACGTCGACCGATGCGCAACGACGGGGGTATGAACATGCCTTTTTTGGGCTACATACCAACCGATGCATTCTCTATGGGCTCAATGAAAATTGGGCCAATTGGGGTGCACGTCAGTGGGGGAGGGGGTTTTTCAGTGCGATCAGTAAGGATGATGCAGTGAAATCACTGTATCGAGGAAGACAAAATAGACTATAGACGCGTGACTACAGGACGCTTTGCATTGCTGATCGAGCGAAAAACAGGGAGGGCGCATGGAAAAGGGCCATGGGAATATTTTTTTGGGTCGGGTCAGCGGAACCATGGAATTGCCCAGGCTTGTCGCAGACCATTTGTATGTGAGGGTTACTGCATGTGTGATGCCAGCACCATGTCAGCGCAGCGGTCAACAGGATCGAGGACTACGTCGCTCAGCATTGTGTTGCAAATGTGTCTAATATACACTAGACTAATAAGGCCAACAAAAAAAAACCTGTTTAGCGTCCCCTCCCGCTTCCTTTTTGCTTGGGGTCCGCTTCAATTTTTTTTTTCTCTCTTAATTTCAGTCATAACTTTTTCAGGTTCCCAAAGTTTATCGCTTTCCAGGCCAATTTGTACTAAAAGTGGGGGGAAAAAAGAAGAAGGAAAAAAGGGCCTCTTCCTTCCTTTTTTGAAAAAAAGTCACAACGCTAAACATGTTTTAATTTTTACTTTGCCTAATTCAAGCTGTACTGCGTGTTTAAATTAATAAAATAAATCCTCAGCGTTGAAAGATATTGAACTTGGGACAAGGTTTCTGATTTGAACCCACTTAGATCAGAGAACATGAGCAACCTCGAGTAGGCCTATTTTGCTGGGCTCGGGAGTGAGTCGGACTCGAGATTTTAGAAACAGAAATTTAAGCTTAAACTCAAATGTGGCAATGTGTGAAATACAATTACGCCTGTAATGCAATGGGTTATTTTAACATAGATTTGGTTAGAAAAAAATAGTATTCGATTTCCAAGATGAATTCCCACCTTATTTCACCAAGTCTCAAAACACTCACTTTCCCTATTCGTCGAAAGTTTACAGACTGAAGGGAGCACGCAACTAATTAGCTCCCCATAGGCTTTACACACAAATGTCGGCCTATTATAAAACCGCTCTATTTCAAAACTTCACCAGTCAATTTTTGTGAAAACTTGCAATCTTATGCCATAAACGCTTATTTATAACATATCTGAATATCAAGGAAAGTTATTCGTCACATTTTCCAGTAAATACCGCTGAATTGGGAAGTATTAATTTCATCACCTAATTTTCAGTCCTCAGGCTGGGATGCAAAAATGGCGGTAAATCGGTGGATAAAATTATAATCAAGCTCAAATCATCCCGTTTCTTTTACAAACTTCACGTACATATTCCACACAACACATACATGCAACATTCGAGAGGACAGTGCCAGCTAATGTGTCGATTTCGCACACTTTTTGTGCTTTATAGGAACTATTGCTGTACTCAACTTTTGGCCGGAAGTGGATTTCTAGACTGAATTAGTTGTGTGCGCCTTTCATTATAATGACGTGCCAGAGAGTATGGGACGGGAAGGCAAAATTAATTACTTGATTCAGTAAATTTATTCCTTTCACGTAATCATTTAACTTTTAATATTTTAATTCATGACACTGAGATGGGTGGGGCATGCATGGACCCCCCCCCCCCCCCCCCCACTTACACACATCAATGTTTATTTCTGGGGGGGGGGGGGCAAAACTAGGATGATTACTTTCTTTCACATTTTTTCTTCTTTCTATCTATTCTCAAATGTTCTTGTTTTTTCTTAATTTCAAATTTTTGAAAGAAATCTGGACTTTTCGAGGTCCATTCCGACACGAGAGCCTGTTTAGAGCTATGCAACTCAAACTTTGGAACACGACTTTTTTAAGGATGACCTTTCATGTAGAATAGAAAACTTCAAGTTGAAAATCGGAATGTGATCGGGTCATCTACCTTTAACCTTAACCTAAAAACCCTAACCCTATGGTTGGATGTACATGTATACGATGTATACAAGTGTTTTGCACTTGTACTTACATATTTTGTATGTCGCAAAAATATCAAACAAGGTTAATACGCAAAATTCTACCATTTTTTTATTTATTTTTTACCAAAATAAGCTATACTCTATGCGCTCTATTTTTTATATATATTTTAAAACAATAATAATATAGTCAATAGTTGTGTTTTTTTTCTTTTTAATAGATATGGCTGGTTTTGTCCATAAAATTAACAAACAAGATTATGATCTGCTTATTGATTATGATCTGCTTATTGATGTATGGACAATTTAGCCATAGCCGGTGCGATTTAGTGCCACTTTTTTTTCTGTATACAAATTGGTAAATGGCACAATTTCTTATCGTTGCATTGTCTCAAGGCCAACAAATTTGGTATCAAAATGTGCCTAACAATTGGGTGCATCTTTCTAGCTGACAATTATGTAAATTCATCAAATATTTTTTGAAATATTCTAGTATATGCTAGGGGGGAACTTACATATTTTGATAGGTGTATGTACAGGGTGTAACAAAAAAAAAGTTATACAATTTTTAAAATATTATTAAAAATATTTCTAATGTCAAGTTTGTTTCAATGGTTCTTTGTTTGCAAGGGAAATGTCTTTTTAGCTTTGAAATAAACTTTATTTCGTTCAAATCGGTGATATAATTGCAGAGAAGTGATGACCAATTGTCTAAACTACTCTTAAAATGACTTTGGCCACTTTGCGTCTTAAAAGTAACAGAATCAAAGAGAAGCTGGAATTAATGAATCCTTAGTGAAGTGACTGTTTTTAGAGGTAAACAAGGGCAATTATATTTCATGGTTCATTAACCAGTTGTGTACGATTTGCCAATGTTTACCTCTAAAAAACAGTTACTTCATATGTTCACACACACCATGATTCATTAATTTCAGCTTCTCTGTGATTCTGCTACTTTAAGACGCAAAGTGGCCCAAGTCATTTTACGACAAGTTTAGACAATTGGTCACTGTTTTGCGATTATACCACCGATTTGAATGAAATAAAAGTTTATTTCAAAGCTGAAGACATTTCCCTTGCCAGCAGAGAATCCTTGAAACAAATGACATTAACAATATTTGTAATAATATTTTCGAAATTGTATAACTTTTTTTTGTTACACCCTGTATGTCTTGAAACAGTGCCCGTTCTTTCCGTCTCACCCTGTACCGCACATTATGTTTCTCATTCCTGATTGGTGGGCTATTTCATTTGAAATCCATACACCTCCTGTGGAAGACATCGCCTTGACCTTCCCCACAGAGAGTATGCATTTCAAATGGGGTTACCTGCAGGGCGATTCCGTTTGGAATCGACACTCGCTATGTGGAATTAAGATTAAGGTAATTTCTTCTAAAGTGGATTTAACTAGAATAACCATTTACACTTCTCTTGTTTTTCAGGTTCTTGGCTGTGAAGCCTACGTAGGAAAAAAAAGCACTAAAATGACGGGTACAAAAAGGTATCAGAAGGCGAACACCTATACGATCATACCCAATTCGGATGACAGCTCCCTGGAATCACCTACCCGGGGCATGGTAAGCCTTGGCCTTCTGGGCAAAACATTCAAGAAACGAAGAGGATTCAAGCAGGATATCGTCGCCAAGATTTTTGTTGAAGAATCAGGATCAGGATCAGGATCAGGATCAGGACCTGGGATGTTCGAAATGTCCTCAACACCAGTACCAGTACCAGTATCAACACCAGAACCAGAACCCTCCTCTTAATCACTCGATAGAAAGAAAGGTGAATGAGATGGTACATTTATGTTCTTGCATAGGCTATTCCATTTGAAATCCACACACCGCTATAATAATAATAATAATAATAACACTAATATTAATAATAATAATAATATATACAATTTATCAAGCGCCTTGTGTTGTAAACAACCGCAAGGCGCCTTACAAAAATGTGATATAGAAAACTAATTAAAATCAATTAATATATGATAAAACACAATAGTTATTTTACAAATATAAAAAGTACAACAACAGCAAAATCCGGATACAAAGATCAAGCATTATACATATGAAATTGAAATTTGTAATCCAAAATTAATTGCACCTATAATAAAATTACAAGATCAAATAAATAAAAATAGAATTAAAAGAATATCAAACAACAATATATTATAATTGCACACAATAATATTAAAAATCACAGGGAATCATCTGTGTATGTTGAAGAAACCAATAAAGTTAAAAGAATGGTATTCCCCATTAATTGTGTCCATTGTAAAAAGTCCCAAAGTACTTTTAAAAGATTCCAAACGAACAATTAGGTTGATGTGAAAAGATGCGTTTTGAGATGTTTTTTAAATGAATTAGGTTTTGATATTGCTCGTAGTTTACTGGGTAGTTTGTTCCAGATTGCTGGTGCCGCTACATACAATGCCCTATCACCATAGAATTGGGAGCCAATGAAGGTCTCTGAGAACAGGCTTGATATGCTCTATGGAAGATATTACCCGATCTTTCCTAGAACAAATGTTAATTTCAAATGGTTTTACCTGAAACCTACACTCCGTGTGCAGACTAAGGTCACGTCTTCCATACAGGTGTGTATTAGGGGTGTAGGGATTTGAACTGCAGCAGCCCAATAAGTCCCTCCTCTGATACGGGGTGATCCAGAAAATGTTGAACCCAAAAATCACAAATTTCAATATTGTTTTTTACAATTCAAATAACAAAATATTGCATAACTCGTTAACCATCTATGTGCACCATACATTTAACTTTCTGAAACATTTCAGATCATAAAAATAGGCCACACGAAACTTAAAATACGTGTAGTTTTGTAAGAAGTGTTGTTTTGTAGCGTAAGTGAAGTGCAAACAAAATGGTTTAATGCTACATGAGCAGAACAAGTGCCTGTTTGAAACCATTTCTTTCCGATTTGTTTTTACTTTTATCGGGATCTGTTGGTGTGACTGTAATGTAAATCAATATTATTATTATATAAGAGACTTTGAAAACAAAAACTGAAGTCCCCTCGACTTCACTTGAAAATGGTAATTTGATAAATACAGATCAAAAGAAAAGATTACTTAACTCGCCGTACTTAGAACAGAATTAAGTTTCATATCTGAACCATTTACAATTTTTTTCACTTTTACAAAAGGGCGAAAACACCCCCTGTCACACAATCAAGTGTATCTTTAGTTTGGTAAGGGCAATTAACATGATTTAAAGTTCTCCAGAAAGCTGAATAAATTGTTTACATAACTGTTGAAAACAGAATGCCATATTTATTTATTTTCATTTTTGTTTTTTTTTGTTTTGAGTTTGTGATTTTTGGGTTCAACATTTTGTGGGTCACCCTGTACCATAAGGTTTGGCATATCCCTTTCATACAGACACATCCATTGATCTCAGTTCAACATTTTGGTTATACCCTTTTTGTATGAATATGGCTTTATCCTTTGATGCACGAAACAAATCTATATAGCACTAAATCTGCAATAAATGATTACACAGCTTTATTTCAGAGTCTTTACACTAGTCCAATTCATGAATATTTAATGATATACCCAAATAATAGTCATAATAGTCCCCCATCACCACCAAGTGAAATCGGCCATTTTTGAAATAAAACCCCCTTAAATTGATTGGGTCAAGATTTCAAACCTCCTGGCCTTTTTGGGCCATTTTAGATCAGTCCCTGAATATTAGATTACTTAGCTGAATTTTAACATGACAGATAGGACCTTGTCCGTCCCCCCCCCCCCCCCCCCCCCCCCCCCACGAAGATTTTTAAAAATCAACATTCTTTGACACAAATCACTACTTGCTGTAATGCAATCATTGGATTTTATACATTCCAATTTGAGAAGAAAAAAATCAAACAACCAAAGACATACACGGAATGAAGCGTGAAATTAGTATTGCGTTTAGAGTAGTGTCCTATAATACCAACCTATAATTTACTATACCGGGCGGACTATGGCTTATGTCTCCTACTACACCCGGTATTCGAACCAAGTTACGATAGGAGTTGGTTGACAGGGTTGGCAATATTTACGGAGTTAAGCCAATTTGCTTAAACATGGTAAAATGTTTACTTTAGGTTGTGGACTGCACTAGTATCGTCCGATACTGGTACACCCAGTATCGTTCGATACTGGTACAAAGTTGGTGTTTCAGTATCGGCTGATACTGGCAGATATGAAATGTTCCATTATCGGGCGATATTAGAACACTGTTACGTACCAGTATCGTCCAATACTGGAACAAATCACTTCTGGTAGCATGTGTACCAGTATAGATTCAGATACAGCAACACAATTTAGTGTGCCATGAAAATCGTACCAGTATCGAGCAACACTGGTGGCATTTGTTACGTTCCAGTAATGAACGACAATGGTATACCTGTATCTGTGACTTTTTTACTATAATATTTTTGTTTTATCTGCTTTCTTCATATTTTTATATTGTAGTATATCATTGTGTCTATCTTTGTAATTTTTATGCATTTTTTATATATTTGTTAGTCTTTTATTTTAATTGATTCGTTTTTTTAATGTTTATGTATTGATGGTGACTATTTTGGCCATTGTATTCATGTGAAGCGCATTGAAGCTTTGCTCTTCCACTAGACTGTGAACTGATCATGAACAATGATGAATTTTGACTTGATTTTCTATTTTTCAAGAAAGGTCATCCTTAAAAATGTCACATTCCAAAGTTTGAGTTGCATAACTCCAATGGTTCTTATTTTAGAAGCACAAGGTCATACTAAATTTGCCCATTGATTAGTACACAAACTGGCAGGTGGTTAGCCACCTTTAGCAGTAATTCACTACATTTTGGCTGATAATTTCTAAATGGAACATTTCTGGCCCCTTATATTTTAAAGACATAATGAGAAACATGTGGTGATTCTGATATGAAAATATCTCGATGTGAACAAAAATCACACCCCCCAAAAAGTGATCGGAACATACACCTGTAATTATGATCACAAATCTTGTTCGGCGGTTGTTTTTTTAATGTTTCAATGAGCGAACAAAATGGTTTCATCAACCGATAGTGACGAACTGAAATGCTTGTGAAAGCTAAGGAAATGCACCGTCTGGTCCAATACATGATTTAGCTAATTCAGTCATGTCAGTACAGATTGTTATAAATAAATCTTCAAAGTTGAGTAAAGTTTCGACACGCCCTGTACAGTATGTCCTCGCCCGAAAACTTTTCGAATAATGCCAACTGCCATGCTTCATAATTTGAAAATAAGAGAGGGTGCATTATGGTTATACATCTAGCCATGCCCAACGGACTACCCCTACAAAGGGGAATCGCATCGGCCCATTATACATTCAATTGAATCGGTGCACCACATTCAATTCATTGCATGAACCGTGATACCAAATTGGCCTACACATTATAAAACGGGTGTGTCTTCTTTCTGAAAATCATAGACATAGTCATTATTCCCGACAACATAGCATGCAGCTAATCCGTTACATGGATAACATCTAGTATAGCTTACTTTAATGCGAGGCAGAAACATTATTATACTAACAAGATACGATTTAATATGTATAGATGGTGTTAGTGTTGGTGTTGGTAATGGTGTTGTTGTGGTTTTAGGGTGTCAATTGGGGTTTTGGGGAGGTTTGGTTGGGATTTTTCTGGAAACGGTAGTAACTGTTTTTAATTAATTGACTTTTGAGTATAAATGTGTGTTTGTAAATATATATATATAGGACACTATATTAAAGGTCAATCAAAATGTGATTCAAGTATGCTTTAATCGATGGAGTATTTATAGAAAAATATAATGTACAAATAATTACTCTTAAATATTTTCCAGGAAAAAGATATACATAAAACCAATCATTATTGGCAGTGTTTAATTTAAGTCTGGGATGAATTATATGCGGGTGACGATATATCTGAACAAACAACAGTTATCAGTGAATGCTTATGATATTGACCTATTGAGGTTCCATGTGCGAGTCTGAGTAACACCTGTGACGTATTAAAGGCCTACATGTTAATAACCTACCATCGTCGGCATCATACAAATTACAAAAGCTTAGATACATAGGCCCGTATTCTCGTACGTAGTTAAACACGGTTTAAGCTAAACACGCGTCTAACTTTGACTTTAGACACAGCATTTAACTAAACGCAATTCTCGTACATTTGTTTTACTTAAACACGCGTCTAACTCGCCGAAATGTGTGTAACTTTAAACATGGGTACAGGGGTAGTTTAATGCGTGTTCAACTAAACTCGCGCACCAACTGTATGCCTTGAATGATCATTCAACCGTGCCCGGTGCAAGCTGACGTGCGGATCGGGTAGTCTTTAAAAGTACCGTGTATTTAAGGCATTCGGTCGATATCTATTGTAACTCATTAGGGCCACAATGAACATGATGAATTAGATACCTGTATACAATCAACGCAGGACCACTCTGGGAACGAGATTTGCAGAGTTTAAACTCGTGTTTTGTTAAACACGTCGTTTAAAGGATAAACTCACGTTTAAGTTAGACACGCGTTTAGTTAAACACGGTTTTAAGCTAAAACCGTGTTCAGTACGAGAATACGGCCCTCTGTATTTTGTTTTCTGGGCAATATTAAAGGGTAATTTTTTATTTTTTATTTATTACAATATCGTCCATTAAATAAAACATACATGAATCACCATTTTGGTTGACCTTTAACCATGGTTGTGTAGTGTTGACTTCCACCGATTTTTAAAAAGAAATACCGAGTAATATGTTTTAACAAATAAAAGTCTGAAGACCATAGAAATGCATTACTCTCTGTGTTCTCATTTCGTCTCATTGTTCAATACAGGGTTTGTCAAAAAAGTTTCCATAGATGATTTCTAAGATACATCAATATATTGTTAAAATACATTGAATATTCAAAAAACAAATTGTTTGTCAGTCGTGGTTAATAGGCCTACAGATGAACAAATGTTTTCTGTTCATATGGAACTAGCTATCAATATTGTATTGATAGATTAGTATTGATAGTTAAACTTTTCCGACGGCGAATCCGTTAAACTTTTAGTAAAAGCCTATCTCACAATTATTGATGTCGTTGATTATGTTCAATTACACAGTGAAAGGCGATTTCAATGTAATAAAAGAGACCTCTTGCTCATTGAAAGCGGCCAACAAAGCTCAAAGCTGAATTTGACATGCCTGGGTGGCTTTGTCATAATTTCATTACGAAAATTCCAAAATAGATAGAAAACCATTTGTCACGATGCATTACATATTGTTGAACAGAATTATTATATTTCGCCTCCAATATTAATATTAGTCACGGCCGAAATATAAAGCAATTTAGCCTCCGATTTAAGAGATATTTGTATTTTGAACTATATGTAATTGTTTTCTTCAAAACGTTTATGTATAGCCTTCATTAGCTCAAACGTCAAAGCGCCGGCTTCACAATCATGAGGTCAGTGGTTCGAATCCTGCGGATGGGGTATGTTTTCCTGTTTGTTATTACACTGTTTGTTTTTAGAAATTGGCAGGATTGCTTATCGTTCGCTATATTTATTGAATGTTGAATGATACTTTTTTCTTTTGCAATTTCACTGCGATAAAAAATGTCCTGTAAATATAATTGTGTTTACCACTTCGTACATTGAATGGCCCCTAGCTAGTCTATGAACATGATCAGCAAAGGCCAATTGTTATGTAAATAAGAAGCCAGTCGGCTTATGTCATTACGCGGTTCACGGCTTTCACGGCCTGATATGGGCGACAGTATTTTGGCGTGGATTTGATACCGTGTTGAACTCATCATGCTCATTGCTGCGAGAGCGTAATTATAAAATGCAGGCGAAACGTTTTAATGGCAACTATTTTGAATTCGTGAAAATTATCAGAGTTGCCCAAATTGACAATTTTTGCAACCAAGCTTAATTTCTTTTAGGATCACGTGAGCATAAAATAAATACAAAATGTTATACTTGACTTGAGTGTCAAATCGACTATAATCTAATTGAATGCAACTATACAGATATAGTGACAATTATGGTTATTTCGATATAACTAAAATAAAATGATACGAGTTGTTCGGAATTTTATTTTATTTAAACCTTGTATGTAAATAAAACAGATACAAGTCACTGCCCGGGTCGATGACCTTTTAGAACCTTTTATTCACAATTTGATTGTTTCTTAAATGAGAAAACAGATACACATTTTGAACAAATACAATTATATGCGAGGATAGGCCTATTCGTTTGTGTTAATTTTCAACAAGAACAAATGAATTAGATGTTGTCCATATTATTAGTCTAATACATACACTCGTCAAAAGAAGTTCCTTGCCACTCATTGAAGTTCAAATATTTCACATAAATATTTAATATAAATTAAACAATTGCATGTCAAAATAAGCAGAGAATAATTCTCTATCATGTCTGTATAAAATTAAGATGTACGCATTCATGCATGGCTGAGCACATTCATTAAGCAATGGTAAGGTGCGTAAAAGGAAATTGCAAGAAATGAGCATTTACAGTCATTTGAATAGAGGGATTATCCAATTTTTTGCAATCTTCTTGCCATTGTCAAGTGAATGGGATCTGCCATGCATGAGTGATGTCTAAATTCCATGTTAAGCTGTCAGAGGATTACTTTCTGCTTATTTTGATATACAATTATATATATATATTTATATATATAATTATATATATTCTATCAAATATTAATTTAATTTAAGTGGCAAGGAACTTCTTTTGACGAGTGTATATCACCTGATAATTTACAATCGTGTTTGATACAATGTACATGGATATCCCGCTGCATATAGTTTGCAATAGTGAACATTAATTTCATGACGTCAGTTTTCAGCAATGCATTATATTTTATTTCACTTCCTTATTTAAGCTTGATATTAAAGCTGCAACGAAAAACTCCTACGGTCATGTGTTTTAAGCTCGCCTCCTTTCGCGTACACACGGATTTTGGCTTTCGCGACATGATTTTAACTTTTAACATTTATATGGCCATGCGTTTTAAGTTGGGCCGGTCTCGTGTGACGAACTTAAAATTGGTGAATATCGCGTGTATTTTCATTTGAATGGCGATAACTTTTCTATACTAGGCAATACCCCCACAAAAGTATACATTTTCTTGATTAAAATTGTCTTAGGAGTTCAAAAATGCACTTAAAATTAACATAGGATGAACCCCTAGAAGGTTATGAATTTGAAAAGGTCAACAATTTATGAAAAAAATCTGCTGAGAAAAAAAAAATATGAAAAAAATTCTGCATACCCTACAAGGTTAATTATTAAAGATTTGAATTCCTGACAGTTAAAGCTTTCCAAGCATATATAACTTTCTATATCTAGGTAATGTTTACAGTATTTTGCACCGGGCTGGAAAAAATGTCATTTTGTGAAGAAAAAAATCTGACATACGAGGGGCAGTCAATAAATAATGAAAGTGATCATGGTATGGGATGCATGAGTGATTCTATTGAGGGGATAATGTGATCAATACAACGTATGAACCTTTGTCTTTCAAACAATACACTTTTGGATTTTTAAATGTGAACTATGACGTCATAGCACTGTCTCAAAGTAAGTACACTAGGGACACTGCTAAATCAGTTATTTGGCGGGAAATTTGAATTGTTTTTATGAAACACGTGGTAAGAAGATTGCATAACATGACATCAGAAGCAGGTAAATCCCGATTTTTCTTCGCATAAATATGATACTAAAGACAATAACCTTAATCCCTGTGTAATTTGGAATGTGTAGTATAAGAGGAAAAAGTAAGGAGAAGCAATTGAATAAAAGGTATACAAATATCAGTATTTCAAATAGCTAATTTGTATTTAAAAATGCCCAGTCAGTGAATCACTAATATGGCGGAAAATCAAACAATTTAGGAAAAATTCAAGCGATTAACCAGTTTGGATGATTCCATATGATAGTTAACTAATTATCTGAACTTATTCGCATGAAACCTGCAGAAAAAATGCGCATGCGCAGACGGCAGATAATTTTGAAACGGGCCCAAAATGGCTAAAATCATGAAATTTACCAGATAAAAGCTTACTGTGCCTTCAAATTCTAATCAGAAATAATGAAAAATGTTTAAATCAATGTGTAAACATATTGTGATAGTCAAAATGAAGATATACAGGAATGTATCAATCAAAGATGGCTGCCACAACCTCTCTTATTACTGTTATCTTTAGAGCTACTAGATATGTATTGTGTAAGTAATCGTCATATAATTTCAATGGTTTGAGGAAATTTTATGAACAGCTCCTTTTGAAATCCCCACTATTATTGCTTTACATCCCACAACAATTTATTAAATTATAATCCCTCTATTGTTCTTTATCCTTTGTTGTTTTCTAAGGTATATTATTGTGGATTTTGCTAAATAAAAGCGTATTTGAGATGGTCCCTTCTTGTTCGTATTAAGGCATTCAGATCTAAAAAAAGAGTGTCAAACAGAGATAAGTGTGTATTTTAACTATGTGCCAAGTGTTATCTGTTTTGTATGCTTGCACTGCCGAGATATACGCAAATGTATCAATCAACCCATATTCAACATATTACATATCCAGCCAAATAATTGGTAGATTTCAGTCAGTGTCTGAAACCTATTGTGTTTATGTTAATGACGTTACATAACCAAAGGTATCTAACAATCCAAAAGTGTATTGTTTGAAAGACAAAGGTTCATTCTTTGTATTGATCACATTATCCCCTCAATAGAATCACTCATGCATCCCATACCATGATCACTTTGCCTAACCGTATGTGCTGGTAAAAGGCGCTGCGTCGGTACATATCCATCCAGTCATACACATGTAGTTCTTCAATGCATTGCGGGTCTGTAATTATTGATTAATTCTTTATTAATTAAGGTGATTACCCATTATTAAACATCTAAATTATTCAAATCAGTTTATTTACCAGAGTTTATGTACTTAGATGCAACAATTTCATTCCATAAACATGATTTAACTCAATTGCACTGAACTGTACTGTAGATGCCAAATTTGCTGCGCCTGACTCTCCTGCGCCGGACTCTCCTCCACCCCTGATGTTGGTTAATTAGCCATTAATTAACAAAAAATGACAAAATGTTAACACATGCTAATACTTTTATCTTCTTGCCCTGCATAAGAGCTTTATTTTGATACCAAATTTAGCTATGTAGGAGGTATCTTTGTACAAAAAATTGAATAGACAATGTCATTTTTGATGTGCCGATGTCACAACTCCACCTTTTTGCAGGCCCAGTTCAAAACGCATGGCCATATGTGCTTGTATACACCCTCTGAGGTAGTAAAAGTATACATTTCTGAAGGGAACTAAAATGGTATGATCGGAAATGTTCGGAAAAATATCAGAGTTTTTTTTTAATTTGAGATCCATATATTTGTTATACCTACCCCTCTCATTATTTACTTTACATATGTGAATTCCTCATGAAATTACCCATTAGATGATATATAATTGTCAAAGTGACTACGTCGGTATGGTAATTATACCGGCTAGTGAATATCTCCAGTTTTTATTTTATATATTTTTAGAATTTTCAGAAGTATTTGTTTAAGGATGAACCCTTCCCTGATATAAACTGCATTGCTAAATTCCTCTAGTTACAAGCTTTCCAAAAATGTATACTTTTGCTATCATAGGTTGAAAACTTTTTCTGTTATAGTCATTTTTATAAATCCGGTAAATTGAGGCTGATTATTCATGTTGACTGTGTAGCGAATAAGAAGAAAGCTGGTGATCATGGTCTTATCCATAATTCATTAGTTGTTACAAATAGTTGACAAGTCTGTTGAACCACTACTTTAAGACTACTAAATATCCTTTAAAATGGGGCCAGAATGGTGTTTGTAACATTGTGGGATGACGAAGATTATCGCCATTATTGGATTATCCCCATTGAGTTTGTACAGGCGGGCACTCCTTCCAGCGGCACCCCTTCCAGCACCACCCCTGGTCGCCAAACATCAAACAGCTGTATCTCCTTCTGTATTAGCTATGCCAATGCCATTTTGCAGGCAGATAGCTTGTTATTAGGGCTTTACAATGATACCAAATTTGTTGAGATAACTTGTGTGGTTTTGAAAATATTTGAGGAAAATGACAGCATAAAACTATAACGGCACCACCCTATTAGGAGGCGAGTTCATAACGCGTGACCCTATATATATTTATCTGTATGTGGATTTATGCAAATCCCTAAAAAAGTCCAAATCTGTAGATAAAAGACTGGAAAACATCCTTTCAATCCATGTGCCAATGAATATAGTTACGGTCTTTAAAAAGAATATTTTAAAGTTAGGATCATTAACAATAGATATGTCCTTGGGCACATTCCAATGGTTCTGGGTTGGTAAAACCACACATTGGGCACATTGTACGTATGGCTACACATGCTTATTTACTGATTTGATCGTGCATGGATGGATCCAAAATGATTTTGAACAAAATACAATACACCTAAATTGGGTGCACAATTACACCCAAACATCACCCAGATTACTATGAAATGCTAGATGCGTCTTTAATTACCTGCAAACGAGGACGCACCCCAGTTTTTTTACATTCCAACTGCGGACACACCTGCAACCGAGGACGTCCTCGGTTTCCTGATACGTGCAAAGTATTGCAAACACATACAATCGCTATCTAAACGAGGTCCTCGTTGGTGATACTCTTCCCCCATACACACTTTAAGCCTCTATTGGATAGCGCATCGCATACCGTATATAACCAGCATTTGGCACGTTTTTATCTGGTTTTTATCTCTGATATACAGTGCGCCATCTCGCGATCAAAACGTCTTTTAAAAGTTTAATCTTAAAGGCACTTCCGAATCTCAACTGTTTGCAAAAGTCACATTACTCGCTACATACCCGAGATCCGCGTATACATCATATAAACCCCATGATGTAATGTTGATAGCTCGCGTACCGAAAGATTGGCTACAAACAGCAAAATGTACGAACAAAATGCATGTCTAGAAATGTTTCGAAAAGTCATTCTATTCATTTGAATGAAACCACGATTATAATCTGAAACAACATGAAATCATTTATTGGGCGAGAACCCTATGTTAAATACATACAAAAATAGAAATATAAAGCATTTTAACTTCCTATTTATAGGATAGAACTATCATTTGAATTTATGTCTGTTCAACTATTACCATTCAGTGCTCCGATAGCGTAATCGGTAGCGCATCAGACTTACAATCTGAAGACCGTGGGTTCGAATCCCACAGAGAATGTTTTGTTTTTCCCGTTACTATTATATTTAGTAAATGTAGAGATTATTTTAATATCGTTCAATCATAATATTATTTTGATTCCAGATACTTTTCATTTTATTTAATAGAATGATATTCTTACAGATTCAATGAGGTTTTAATTTGAATGTACTTATGTACTATCACTTCATGGGGGTGCATGTACATATACATGTATAGGTTTAATACATGCTTAGCGTTGCGTTATTGAATTATTGCAATACCCCACCCATTGTTACACCATGGTTATTCACGCAATAATCTATCAGGCCAATTGTTATTGAAAGAAGTCAGCCGTCGTTGAATCGATTCTTATTTCCCATCTGATCTGTTTGTAGTCAGAAGTCAAGGCATGAAAATACCGTCTATTTTGTTCGCCCCGGCCCGCCAGTAAATCGAGATTTCAAGAAAACAAATATAAATTGGGTCATTTACAACTCGCGATTATGACGGATTGCCTCCATCAATTGTGATCATCTTAGGCTCATTTTGAAGGGGAATTCCTATTTATTTAGGACATTATTTCCGATTTCACAAAAAACATGATTTTTGTTTACTTTTTTGGAGTCGATAAAGAGGCCTTTTCAATGCGATCGTAAATATCATAATTTTGATGATTTTTAGACGTCGTAGCAAAAACTTTGTGCACAAGAAATGTTCCTAACGTATTACACTTAATCAAAAATATGTTTATTTGTAATACATTTTTGGACAGGGGTCAGGGCCACGACTTTTATTCACCTACAGTAAAAATATACGCCATTTTCCAACCTACAGAGACTTAACCATTTTTCTAACAAAAGGTATTCATCAGGATTCGAACCGAGGAGGGGAGAATCCATTAGATTACTAGTCCATAGTCGTAACCGCTCGGCCATAACTACTCAATGACGTGTTTATGTGTTCTCTACATAATGAACTAGTGGTAAACTATTAAGTATTCGACGACATTTTAGCCAAATTGAACCCAGTTTCTAAATTGTATTTTAAATGTGAAAACGGTGTCGCTGCAAGCTATAGTAGATTCATAAACTCTGGCGCATCAGTATCGATTTTGGACTTCGTCCATTGGGCGTTAGAGGAACCCATTTTGACCAATGATGAAACAGCGGTACTTTTATAGATGTCATTATCATGATTATTTGCGCTCCATAATCAAATGCTATTCATGATAGTGTGGCGTTATGAATAGGGCTGATCAAATAGCTTTACAATCACGACAACCAAAAACTTAATCCAGCAGCTTCAAATGTGTTATCCCTTTGGAAGCGGTTACCACAATAAAAACAAATCGACCATCATCGACCGTTACAGGATTCGAAAGAAAAATATTATGTATGTCATTTTACCTATTCATAATTTAGTGGATACTTTTTATTATTTTACGTTTTTATTATGCACATGGAATAAAAGAAACATTAAAATGAAAACAGTTCTACGTATTTTTTTGCGAGAATAAACCGGAAAATAATTCAATAATCATTTTTTTATATACAAAACCGTCTGTCCTAATTAAATGGAAAAACAGTTATATCAACCAAGATACGGATTATAAACGTTACGTTAAGTATTTCTGGCTATGAGACCACCTTTATCAATTTATCTGAATAACAATACATTTTCTTTATCGTTATGCCAATAATCCAACCGCAAGTTCCCTGTCACTAGGTACATAGTGGTGAATACATCACCATGATCACAGTAGTACATGCACACGAAGCCATGGTTTTACCCTTGCATATTACGATTAAATTCGAGTGCCTCCCCATCTTTTGCTTCTGTTACCTCTTTACTGAAATGGTATATCGCTAAAATCGGCCAATGTCTGCGAATCGACTATAGTTTTGGATTCAATGTAAAGAGCAATACATCGATATGATCATAAAAGGTTATTAATTTAAAGCTTTTTAATGAGACAGGGGTCAGGGCCACAGGAAATATACCTTATTTTTTCAGTAATGACAAAAACATCTTCTTCAGAAAATGGCATTTTCAAGAAGAAGCGTCCCTGCAAACATGACTTAAGCATATCAAAATAATGGATTAATATTTTATTGCTCCCCTTAGTAAAAATCCCCTAGTCACATGGCGTTGAACCACATTTAAATGCCTTGATGTTGGCATTGTATAAGGCTGACATTTTGGCATATTGAATTGCACAAGATCGACATCCTCTTTTCAAGGGAAAACAAAATTGCGTCGTATACAATAGACTCACTCAACCGTTGTCATATTTTTGTCTATTTTCTGAACCTTTGTATTGGATTTACGTGCAAAATATATGCCCTTGGCATCATACTTTCCCGGGTGTGTGGGTGCACTTTAAATTTCAGATGTTCTAACATGGACGGATATCTAACCAATTTAATTTTAAAAAAACCACGATCCACACACCTCAGAATTGCAAAAAAAGCATAAAACAAGTCCACTTTTTTGTGCCTTTGAACAGAGTGGCGGCCGGGAATGTAGAATTTAACACAGTGCATTAACCCATGACCCATGATATAAATACATTATTTGCAAAGATTTTTCTCAATTAGCACGGTTAGTGTAGTGGATAGAACGTCGACATTGGGAGCGAAAGGTTGTGGGTTCGAGCCCCATTAGGAGCACTTTTGTTTTATATGCTGGATTTGCTTAGCCTGCCGGCATCATCTGTATGCTTGCCCACACGGACACCATGCACCACTGCTGGCGTTGACCGTATAAATTACGCCATTTTTTTCTCTCGAAAATGTCACAAAAATTTACCGTTCTTTTAAAAATAAGGAGTATAATCACATTTTAACACATTTTGTGCGAGAGAAACACACACATTTGGCAAAAATGGCACAATAAAAATCCGTGGTCCACGACTATAATTGTGATAGTTTTATTATTTAACCATATCCATTTATTTATAACGAACGGATTTTTATTGTGCCATTTTTGCCAAATGTGTGTGTTTCTCTCGCACAAAATGTGTTAAAATGTGATTATACTCCTTATTTTTAAAAGAACGGTAAATTTTTGTGACATTTTCGTGGATCTCTGTGGCGTGCATAGGTTGGCCATGTCGTTGGCAATCGGAAATCACAGAGCATTTCGTTAAAACAGTGTAAATTATTTTTCAACGATACGTATCACGTGATAACCACGATCGTTTTCGCAAAATATCGCAAAATGGCGCGGTACCCCAACCCACCCTACATGTAGCATCTGACTGGGTCTATTTCAACGAAGCTACAAACATGACAAACAGATAATATGTTGGTACATGCACATGACCGTACAATCATATACGCCTAAACATGGGAAATTAGAATATCGATTCAATGACGAAACGATCGACTCTTTTCATAATGGCACAATTGGCCTTTCCCGGCTATAGGGTCTCAATAATTCAATGTACGCATCGCTGACCATGAACAAGTAAAAGTTTAACTGCATTCAAATTATTGAATTTAGACAATCATTCAAATTAAAAGTATCTTGTCCGTGGATTCACAAATATTATGGGGAACGATAAACAAACCCAACATAAAATTACTAAATCTAATATGATACTAACGAAGACAAAAAAACATTCTGGGTGGGATTCGAACCACCGGCCTTTCGATCATTAACCCAATGCTCTACCGATTGACCCAACGGCGCACTGTTGTTACAAAATAAATAGATTTAAATAGATTACTATCCCATAAATTGGAAGTTAATAATGCTTTTAAAATTTATAGTTTTGTATGTTTTTAACATAGGGTTCTCGCTTAAAAATTGATTTGATGTTGCTTCAGATTGTAACTCTGGTTTCATTGAAATAAAGCGGAATGACTGTTAGAAACATTTCTAGACACGGATTTCGTTCACATTTGATGTTTGTAGCCACTCTTCAGTATTGCATCATGGGTTTTATCACACGTGTACGCGGATCTCAGGTATGTAGCGAGTCATGTGATTGTTGCCCGAGGGCAAACATTTGAGATTCGGAAGTGCCTTTAAGATTAAACTTTTAAAAGACGTTTTGATCGCGAGATGGCGCACTGTATATCAGAGATAAAAACCAGATAAAAACGTGCCAAATGCTGGTTATATACGGTAGTCTAGTTGGCGGTTTGACACCCAATATTTTTTTCAACCGGCATTTTAGTCCTCGGTGTGTCTGTGTGTGTCCAGGTTGGTGGGTCCTCATTTGGATAGAACCACGTCTGGTCCTCGTGTAAACTGGTAAAGGTCATTACAACTAGGGTTGTGTTTGTATCGAGAATCATATACTTTATTGAGAATAAATCTAGATTGAGTTATTGTTTTAACTAATATATCTTAAGATAACAATTTGTACATAACCATGAATAATGACATTTAAACTTAGAACATACCTTAGAGTTATGCGATATCACAATTCACGATCATCTTGGAACATTAGAATTCCACAGCGACATAAGACCATTTTGCCTTTAAATTCGTCCTTTCTAATGTATCAACATGTTATAAAATATCTTGCATAGACAATGTTATCTATAATATAAAATTACGTTTTACAAATATTAGTACAAAATAAGATAAATTGCAATTACTCACCTGTGTGATAACGAAATAGAACACCAAGCTTTAGTTCCTTGCTCTCCTCATCAGTAGCATCGGTATTTACCTACTGATGCAGAGAGCAACAAAGGAAACATTGTGTCGGAGGTCACACAGGTTAAACTAAAAAAAGGTTTTATAAGGTTTTAACTATTATATCTAATTTGATGGGACCATGACACCCCCTCGAAAAAATGATGTCCCAACATTCCCAATAATAATTCATGTCTTCATGCAATATTGGCAATTGGCCAATCGTCGCAACATTCATGTGCTCGTCTGTATCCGTTGGACAAACAAATAACCGGGACTAGCTAATTCCATTGGTATTCATCTGTCATGACTAATTTACTGGGGTGGATTCTTTCTCAATACAATGGGCCGTATTCTCTACGTAGTTAAACACGGTGTTAAGCTAAACACGCGTCTAACTTTGACTTTAGACACAGCGTTTAACTAAACGCAATTCTCGTACATTTTTTTTACTTCAACACGCGTCTAAATACGAGATTTGCAGGGTTTGAAATCGTGTTTTGGTTAAACACGTCATTTAAAAGATAAACTCACGTTTAAATTAGACACGCACGCGTTTAGTTAAACACGATTTTAAGCTAAACACCGTGTTTACTACGAGAATACGGCCCAAAGTGTTTAGATCACTTAAAATTAATTATTAGTTTCTCGTAACGATGGCATTTTTTTTGTGTTTTTACTCAATTGGCCCGTTTTAGTGTTATACACCTATCAGTTGTAAGACGCACTATACGACCCCCGGGAGAGGTGCGTCGTGGGTGCGTCGTTTACCAATAATTCTTGACGGAGGGTACGTCAGTGGCAGCCTTTGGTCCGTCAACAAAATGACGGAGGGTGCGTAAAGGTCCGTCACTTTACATGGGTGCGAATGGGCTGATAGTTGACTGAGGATGCGTATTTGGATGGCAATGGTCCGTCATTTTTTTGACACAGGGTGCGTCATGGTACATGAGAAGTTGACGCACCTCGGTAAAGTGACGCACCACTCCCGGGGGTCGTATAGTGCGTCTTACAACTGATAGGTGTATTATCCCAGAAAGTGAGGTCAACAATTTTCGAAATGTTTAAAAGACTTTAAAAACATTTCAAAATATATGAGTCGGTAGGGGACGTAGAACAAGTAGTATTTTTCCGTCGCCTAATGGCATACTTTATCATTTTTTCCCTATATATAGATCGGATGAGAGTTGTTCGTGAAAAACAGTTCTTGGGCGGCTTCATTTACGACGTTGAGTATCAGTTGACCAAGGATTACAGATGGACTCGTATAGAAATCACATTTCCTAGACCTGTGTTCGAACTTGAGGTATGCACTACTATTATTAATATTGGATGTTTAGAACTCTAGAATGTTGTTAGTTAGATCATAGACGGTAAAAAGCTTTTTATCGTCTATGTTAAGATCGTCATGGTGATAATAATAAATAAATAATAATAGCGTTGCTTATATAGCGCTGTTCCAAAAATGATCACAGCGCTTAACAAAGGATGAAACATAAACAATACAATTTACCCCAGGAAACATACAAAACTGAATGGAAAGGATGAGAAAGCCTAAAATGAACAGATAATCAGTTACTAAACAAATGAGTCTTGAGATTATGTTTGAAGGTTATGATACTGTTGCTGGATCTTAATGTAGATGGGGTGCTATTCCATAGTGTTGGGCCAGCCACAGCAAATGAGTTGGCTCCAATGCGTTTATGGCTGGCTGGCACAACAAGACGGGTTTTGTCAATGGCAGATCGTAGACCGTGTCTAGATGGAACATTGATAGAAATATACTCAGATATGTATATGGGGGCAGAATCAGTGATGGATTTATAGACGTACAGAAGGGTTTTGAACTTGATTCTTTTATCAACTGGTAGCCAGTGCAGAGAATGAAGTAGTGGAGCAGATGAGTGACGTCTGTTGACTTTAAAAAATGATGCGCGCAGCTTTGTTTTGAAGCCGCTGCAAGCGAGACTTGTCAGTACTACTACATCCAGAAAGAAGGGAATTGGCATAATCAAGTTTTGAAAGAACAAGGGCACGCATTGTGTGATTGCAAGTGTCAGTGTCAATAAATCTACGTATTCTGGATATGTTCCATAACCCGAAATTGATGGTGCGACAAATAGCAGTGACATAAGATGACATAAATGGTCATGGAAGAATCAAAGGTGAGGCCCGTAAGACACTTTTTTCAAGGGGGGGGGGGGGGGGGGGGGGGCGTTTTCAAAAAAACAACAAAAGGCGAGAACACATTACACCAGTTCTCCGAGTTCTGCCAGTTCTTGACAGGATCATTTTCAAAATTCTTCTCCTCGCATATAAAGTTCGTCATGACATGGCACCGATGTATTTGTGTGAACTTCTCCATCCATATGTTCCAACCAGGACACTACGTTCTTCAAGTCAAGATCTGCTGCAAACTCCATCATGTCGGACAAAAACTTACGGCGAAAGAGCATTTTCCATCATCGCTCCGAAACTCTGGAATGATCTGCCATATGAAATTCGTCATGCGCCATCCATCCATCAATTCAAGAACTCTCAAAACTCATATGTTCCATTTGTGTGAATTGTAGTTTATGTATAATTGCTTTATGATGTAGTTTTATTATGCAAGTACTGATTATTATTATTATTATTATTATTATTATTATTATTATTAACTGTTAGCTTCAACGTGTTGCGTAAATTGGTACGCGTAATGATGCGGTGTACGCATAACTTATGTAAGAGTGCATCGCAAAGCGGCGCTATACGCTATTATACATGTCGGGTGGTTACGGAGGTGGTGAGAAAGGTGATGATGCCCGGGAGGCGAATTTATTTACCGTAAACAACAATAAGATTGAACTGATATCCATGTGCAGCGATGGAAATACCCACATGACTTTCCACCCGGGGTAGACATTCCCGGGGCGTGGTTTATCAACCCTGGGTGGACCAACCCAGGAAGGATGGACTAAAATAGAGCGCCCTCACGGAATAAACCGCATAACACTGTTTATTAAAAAAACGCCTTAGAAACTATATTCATTCTAAATTACATTACATGGTCAATCCTCAAACATTCAAATTCATATTCTAATGTCTCCAAACGCTGCCAATTTTGCATGTGGGAAAAGTATTTCATCATCACCGCGGACAAATTGATAACTCTAAACACTAAATCTGAATTAATCAGTAAATGTCGCCCTGCCAACAAGTTCCTACTTAAGAACAGTGATGCCTCATTAAATACCCATCTACCTGTCTTCCACCACCATTGATTATGTAGTTAATTGTATGTATTATGCTTTGTCATGACTTCCCTCTTGAGTGCTTTAATCCATGCACTTATCTATTACACTCAGTTGACTCACAATTGATCTTATTTTGTAACACTTTTGCTTTGTGTGCATCCATCCATGTCTCTTGATATACCTAATGTTTTTCTAAAGTCTCTCATTCACCTGATGAGCCTTTGGGCGAAACAGACTGTTGTGAAATAAATATGGAGTAAATTTATGTGTATTCTTCTTCCCCGTACATTCTAAATTATATGTTAAAACACTGGGGGTTGGTTGTCGGTGAAGTAAAAACAAGGATGGATCATTCTTGATCAACCCTCGGACTGTTCGGATCATTCTAAAACAGCCCCAGGACTTTCCGGATCATTCTAAAACAACCCCGGGACTTTCCGAATCATTCTAAAGCAACCACGGGACTGTGTACCTCCGGGACTGTTTCTAACCCTTAACCTAACAACCCTAACCCTATGGTTGGATGTACATGTATACGATGTATACAAGTGTTTTGCACTTGTACTTACATATTTTTTATGTCGAAAAAATATCAAACAAGGTAATTCCGCAAAATTCTACCATTTTTTATTTATTTTTTACCAAAATAAGCTATGCTCTATGCGCTCTATTTTTTATATATTTTTTAAAACAATTATATTTTTTAAAACAATAATATAGTCAATAGTTGTGCTTTTTTCTTTTTAATAAAAGTAATCAGATATGATCAATGCACATTGTATGCTTGTGTGCTCTTTATCTCTTAATTTCACAAAGTTAGTTGAATGTGTGCTGTGAATGGGTCAAAAAAATTCGCACGGTCACAAAATTGCGCACGGTCACAAAATTTCGCAGTCCAAATAGCACAACAGTCAACAAATAATGCCCAATCCTCAGTGTTTTCTGGCCTAGGCCCTATTTTTTTCTTCTTATGCAAAATGTAGCGTCCCGGTGTTGCGAATTTAGCGTCCCGGTATTTGGAGCCAGGGGGGGGGGGGGGAGAACTTGACCCCCCCTGCCCCCCCCCCCCCCCCCCCGGTCGATACGCCACTGCTGGGAAGTGGGTGCTTGGGATTGTCAAGGGACCCCCTAAGATTGTAAGATTTTCGAAATTGTACAGTGTCCAATAATAATTTCAAGAGCTTTAGCCTGGAGGGAAGGAAAGGGGTAGGCTTACTAATCCATATTGTATTATGAAAAGGGTATTGCACTGCACAGCGATTTAATGGTATATTTTTGATCATAAATCATGAATATTTTCCAAGTTACAGAGCGATACGATTATGCAATTGCATACTATACCGTGTAATATGATGAATGTAAACATGCTGCAAAGCATATGAAAATGTTATAAATTCATTGATATGTAATGTTAACATGATGAAACTATGTGAATTGTGAAAATTATGTGAACATGTATAAATATGTATACATGCTCGAAAGCATATAAAAACGTGTTATAAATGTAATGAAATGCAATGTAAACATGATGAAACTATGAAATGTGAACATTATGTGAACATGTATACATATAATTGATAGTAATAAACATAAAATATGTTTAAACAAAATTTTAAAAATGATTGACCCTAGTTAACACTACCATTGGTTATAAATATGTACAGGGTGTAACACAAAAAAAGGTTATACAATGTTTAACATATTATTAAAAATATTTCTAATGTCAAGTTTGTTTCAATGGTTCTTTGGTTGCAAGGGAAATGTCTTTTTAGCTTTGAAATAACTTTATTTCGTTCAAATCGGTGATATAATTGCAGTATAGTGATGACCAATTGTCTAAACTACTCTTAAAATGACTTTGGCCACTTTACGTCTTAAAAGTAACAGAATCAAAGAGATGCTGGAATTAATGAATCCTTAGTGAAGTGACTGTTTTTAGAGGTAAACAATGGCAAATTATATTTCATGCTTCATTACCCAGTTGTGTACGATTTGCCAATGTTTACCTCTAAAAAACAGTTAATTCATATGTTCACACCATGATTCATTAATTTCAGCTTCTCTGTGATTCTGCTACTTGAAGACGCAAAGTGGCCCAAGTCATTTTACGACTACTTTAGACAATTGGTCACTGTTTTGCGATTATACCACCGATTTGAATGAAATCAAGTTTATTTCAAAGCTGAAGACATTTCCTTTGCCAGCAGAGAACCCTTGAAACAAAAATGACATTAACAATATTTGTAATAATATTTTCGAAATTGTATAACTTTTTTTTGTTACACCCTGTATGTCTTGAAATAGTGCCCGTTCTTTCCGTCTCACCCTGTACCGCACATTATGTTTCTCATTCCTGATTGGTGGGCTATTTCATTTGAAATCCATACACCTTCTATGGAAGACTTCGCCCTGACCTTCCCCATAGAGAGTATGCATTTCAAATGGGGTTACCTGCAGGGCGATTCCGTTTGGAATCGACACTCGTTATGTACGTGGAATTAAAATTAAGGTAATTTGTTCTAAAGTGGATTTAACTAGAATAACCATTTACACTTCTCTTATTTTTCAGGTTCTTGGCTGTGAAGCCTACGTAGGAAAAAAAAGCACTACAATGACGGGTACAAAAAGGTATCAGAAGGCGAACACCTATACGATCATACCCGATTCGTTTGACAGCTCCCTGGAATCACCTACCCAGGGCATGGTAAGCCTTGGCCTTCTGGGCAAAACATTCAAGAAACGAAGAGGATTCAAACAGGATATCGTCGCCAAGATTTTTGTTGAAGAATACGGATCAGGATCAGGATCAGCACCATCAACACCAGAACCAGCACCATCAACACCAGAACCAGCACCATCAACACCAGAACCAGCACCATCAACACCAGAACCAGCACCATCAACACCAGAACCAGCACCATCAACACCAGAACCAGCACCATCAACACCAGAACCAGCACCATCAACACCAGAACCAGCACCATCAACACCAGAACCAGCACCATCAACACCAGAACCAGCACCATCAACACCAGAACCAGGATAAAAAGAAAGGTGAATGAGATGGTACATTTATGTTCTTACATAGGCTATTCCATTTGAAATCCACACACCGCTATAATAATAATAATAATGATAATAATAATAATAATAATAATAATAATATATACAATTTATCAAGCGCCTTGTGTTGTAAACAACCGCAAGGCGCCTTACAAAAATGTGATATAGAAAACTAATTAAAATCAATTAATATATGATAAAACACAATAGTTATTTTACAAATATAAAAAAGTACAACAACAAAATCCGGATACAAAGATCAAGCATTATACATATGAAATTGAAATTTGTAATCCAAAATTAATTGCACCTATAATAAAATTACAAGATCAAATAAATAAAAATATAATTAAAAGAATATCAAACAACAATATATTATAATTGCACACAATAATATTAAAAATCACAGGTAATCATCTGTGTATGTTAGTGTTTCAATATCGGCTGATACTGGCAGATATGAAATGTTCCAGTATCGTCCAATACTGGGACAAATCACTTCTGGTAGCATGTGTACCAGTATAGATTCAGATACAACAACACAATTTAGTGTGCCATGAAAATCATACCAGTATCGAGCAACACTGGCATTTGTTACGTTTTTAATGGTATACCTGTATCTATGACATTTTTTACTATAATATTTATGTTTTATCTGCTTTATATATTTTATATTGTAGTATATCATTGTGTCTATCTTTGTAATTTGTATGCATTTTTTATACAGGGTGTCTCAAAAAAATTAGGACTCTGTTTCATGACAGTGTATTTCTTATTATAATCATTGGACCATGACCAATTTAGTCTCAATGTAACGCCCGATTAATTACTATGATATCCTGAAAATATGAGATCAATCCGATGAAAAATACGAAAACTAGCGTACTTTGTGTAAACCATGTCATTCCCTGGTTTGTACAATGGGAATTTACACAGCAAGTTTTTAGCAAGTATTGATTTGTGCCAGAATTAAATGGGATACCAAACTAAACTTTGCTATTGACTGATAGATTATTTACTATGCTGACAATTATTATAACGTATTGAAACGTAAACCATGTTATTTACTGGTCTGTACAATGTAGATCCCATTGTACAAACCAGTAAATGACATGGTTTATGCAAAGTATGCTAGTTTTCTTATTTTGCATCGGATTGATCTTATATTTTCAGGATATCATAATAATTAACTGGGCTTTACATTGAGACTAAATTGGTCATGGTCCAATGATTATACTAATAATTACACCGTCATGAAACCGAGTCCTAATTTTTTGAGACACCCTGTATATGTGTTAGTCTTTTAAGGCCAAACAAAATAATAGGTTCGTCTCAAAGCTTGCGCGCGCATTGGTTTTGAAATGCCAAAATACCGCGTCTGAAATGCAGGAAATTGTCAAATCAATTTTTTTTTCCCCTACAAATTTTTATTTCGAGTTTTTATTAAAAATATCGGCAGATTTTCCTTTTCTCAAACTTTTACATGACTCAGTTCTTCAAAAAACGCTGCACAATTGTTCTTTACCCAACTACATCACAATATTCATATCAAATAGAAGAAAAAAAATATCAGAAAGTGTCAACGGTTGCAAATAGTAAGAGTAAACATTGCCACACAAATAAAAAAAATGTTAAAAAAAAAAAAATGGAAGACAAAAAACAGCGCGCGTCGCCCGATTTTGAAGCCTTCGCAAGCTTTGAGACAAACTTTTATTTTTGTTTGGCCTAATTGATGTAAAGCGCATTGAAGCTTTGCTCTTCCACTAGACTGTGAACTGATCATGAACAATGATGAATTTTGAAATTGAAAAGTTTGTTAAATGTAGATGTTCTGATTGCTGGTCCGATTTTCGACTTGATTTTCTATTTAACAAGAAAGGTCATCCTTAAAAATGTCACATTCCAAAGTTTGAGTTGCATAACTCCAGTGGTTCTTATTTTAGAAGCACAAGGTCATATTAAATTTGCCCATCGAATTAGTACACAAACTGGCAGGTGGTTAGCCACCTTTAGCAGTAATTCACTACATTTTGGCCGATAATTTCTAAATGGAACATTTCTGGCCCCTTATATTTTAAAGACATAATGAGATAAATGTGGTGATTCTGATCTGAAAATATCTTGATGTGAAAAAAAATCACACTCCCAAAAAGTGATCGGAACATACACCTCTAATTATGATCGCAAACCTTGTTCGGCGTTTTTTTTTAAAATGTTTTAATGAGCGAAAAAAATGGTTTCATCAACCGATAGTGACGAATTGAAATTCTTGTGAAAGCTAAGGAAATGCACCGTCTGGTCTAATTCAGTCATGTCAGTACAGATTGTTAGTACTAGCCATGCCCAACGGACTACCCCTACAAAGGGGAATCGCACCCGGCCCATTATACATTCAATTTAATCGGTGCACCACATTCAATTCATTGCATGAACCGTGATACCAAATTGGCCTACAATTATAAAACGGGTGTGTCTTCTTTCTGAAAATCATAGACATAGTCATTATTCCCGACAAAATAGCATGCAGCTAATCCGTTACATGGATAACATCTAGTATAGCTTACTTTAATGTGAGACAGAAACATTATTATACTAACAAGATACGACTTAATATGTATAGATAGTGTTAGTGTTGGTGTTGGTAATGGTGTTGTTATGGTTTTAGTGTGTCATTTGGCTTGGGGTTTTGGGGAGGTTTGGTTGGGATTTTTCTGGAAAAGGTAGTAATTGTTTTTAATTAATAGACTTTTTAGTAGTATAAATGTGTGTTTGTAAATATTTTTATAGGACACTATATTAAAGGTCAATCAAAATTGTGATTCATGTATGCTTAAATCGATGGAGTATTTATAGAAAAATATAATGTAAAAATGATTTCTCTTACATATTGTCCAGGAAAAAGATATACATAAAACCAATCATTATTGGCAGTGTTTAGTTTTAAGTCTGGGATGAATTATATGCGGGTGACAATATATCTGAACAAACAACAGTTATCAGTGAATGCTTATGCTATTGACCTATTGAGGTTCCGTGTTCGAGTCTGAGTAATACCTGTGACGTATTGTAAAGTCAAATTGTAGGCATGCAGGTAAGTAACCTGCCATCGTCGGTATCGTACAAATTGGACAAGCTTAGAAACTCTATATTTTGTTTTCTGGGCATTTTTATTAAAGATTTTTTTCTTCAATATCCTCCATTAAATAAAACATACATAAATTACCATATTGGTTGACCATTAACCATGGTGGTGTATACAGTGTTGAATCCCACCGATTTTTAAAAATAAATAACCGAGTAAAGGTGTTAACAAATAAAAGTATAATGACCATAGCAATGCATTACTCTGTGTTCTCATTTCGTCTCATTGTTAAATACAGGGTGTGTCAAAAAAGTTTCCAACGATGATTTCTAAGATACATCAATATATTGTTAAAATACATTGATTATTCAAAAATATTATTGTTTGTCAGTCGTGGATAATAGGCCTAGAGAGGAACGATATGGAACTAGCTATCAATATTGTATAGATTGTTATTGATACTTTTTAAAACTTTTCCGACGACGAGCCCGTTAAACTTGTAAATAAAAAGCCCATCTCGCAATTATTGATGTCGTTGATTATGTTCAATTACACAGTGAAAGGCGATTTGAATGTAATAAAAGAGACCTCATTGAAAGCGGCCAAAGCTGAATTTGACATGCCTGGTGGCTTTGTCATAATTTCATTATTACGAAAGCTCCAAAATAGAGAGAAAACCATTTGTCACGATGCATTACATATTAATGAACAGAAGTATTATATTTCACCTCCAATATTAATATTTGTCACGACCAAAAAATCTGGTTTCACATTGGACACTTTCTTGACACGCCCTGTATTGTACTCCAGGGGGAGAAACATAAATATTGGCCGATCGGACCTATTTCATTTAAAAAGGTAGGTGTTCCGATTGCTGGTCTGACTTTCACCTTGATTGTTTCTATTTTACATAAACGGGACATACATAAAATAGTTGCATAACTCCAATAGTTTTTTAAAAGCACAACATGACATGCCAACAAATTGCACATTGTGTAGTACACAAACTCTTCGGGTGCTTAACCAACTCCGGCCAAAATTCACTTCATTTTGGCTTTTAACGTCTAAACATTTTAAAAATATGAGATTTCTTCTCAAAATAATAAAACTGCTAAAGTGATCTTAACTTTAGAGGAACCTATACAATGGATAATCACTGCGAGTGCGGTACTGTTAGATGCTATAGGTTTCGCGGCAATTAAATGGACTTCAAAGCTTTGAAGCAACATGCGTCATTTAAACTATCCAAATATATAGCGCGCTATTCAAACTGCAATATTTAAAAATTCTAAGAAGAAATGATGATCAATATGTGTCACTTGTTAAGGGTGTACTATAATACTAAGAGAGATGTTCAAGAGAATTTTTTAAACAAAATTTACTAAATAATTAAGATAATCATTATAATTGGCCATTGTTGTTTCTATTAAAAAGAAGCAGCAAAACTAATTAAAACAATGTTTAAATATGTTTAAATATTATCGCTATTTATTGATTTCTTTTTTAGATAACACCCTCTATGTAATATCGTATGCAATTTGAATCGAAAAGAAAACTAGCGTAACGCTGTTTACCATAAAATGCTGTCCGAGCCAGGGATGGATATGTATTGCACAATGACGGCTGATTTTTCTTAATCCTTACAGCTGAAAGTTTCTGTATGTAATACACTGAATTGTAAAAATATAGAAATCCTGTTTTTTATCCATATTCTGGGGGCAGCCTTCAATACATTAGCACCCCTTTAAAATAAGTGACGCATATCGAGGGTTTAGTGCAACAAAGGGCTATCTGCATTTCTGCAATTTTGAGAGGAAGTGAATTAAAGAGTTGTACCCATCATTGTCACCGTCTGGTTTTGACAAGTTAAAAGAACCGCTATTCAAACCGTTTTGATTAGGTGAACAATTAATTGAAGATTATACAATTTACTATTTTCTCATAGCGTCATGATCTTGTGGGGATCATTTTGATACCCAAATCTCATTTTTGCCAAAAGTGCAGATAGCCCTTTGTTGCACTAAACCTTGTTTGACTGAAATGAATTTACTCTTTTCTCATAATGTCATCCTGATCTTGTGGGGATCATTTTGATACCAAAACCTCATTTTGGCCAAAAATGCTGATAGCCCTTTGTTGCACTAAACCCTCGATATAATGTATCATCATTTCATCTTATAATTTGAATCCTTGTATAAATGAGGACTAGATTGGGACGATAGTACAGAGGCCTTTGTCACTATTCTGGATAGGAACTACCGAATATGATGTAATTTAAGTGCCCCCCCCCCCCCCCCCCTCTCCCCATACTGCCCCCTGAGACGAATATACCTGAAGCGATAGTGGTAAAGGAAAAGGTAGCTCATTAACATAATTTCCGTTACCCCTATCGTGTTGGAGCATGCGATTTAAGTAGTCGTGTAGTATTTGTTCTCCCCGATATGAATACCACTGTTGGTAAATTAAAAACATGTGCTAAGTACCCTAATTAAGCAAAACAAAACTGCAGTCCCTAAAATTAGTTATCGTATGCCAATGTATCATCACTGTCCATTCAAATGACCGTCATTTGTGAATCGATTGCTTTATCAGTTGCCTATTGAGTGGAAAGACGCTATTGAAATGGACTGATGGTTGCCCTTTTATAGCTTTAGAATCACGGGTATTAGCGGAACTCGTTTTTAGTGAAATCAATTTAATACCTGCAATCATTACAATGACACCTAATTTGTCAACAGCATCGATACCCAAAGGAAATTGAATAGGGGTGTTGCTGTTTTAATCCATATATTATAGTTCTCTTGGAGAATAACAACAATCTCTGACAGTTTTGTTGTTGCATTGGGGCCTTAGTTTAAAGCTGGTTAAGGTGTAGTGCAATTCGCGAATAAACAAACAAACAAACAAACCATTACAACTCGGATGTCTGCTATCTACAGTAGATAGCACCCATATATTATTGCATTCATCACTTAGATATAACCCAATATTATTGCTTTCTTCAGTAGATAAACACCCGGTGTTACATTGCTATCTTCAGTAGATAGTACCCACATATTACATTAATATCTTCAGTAGATAACCGTATGTTATATTGCTATCTTAAAGGTGGCTGTTATTCTATGGATCATTATATATCAATGGAAAGCTGGTGATCTCTAGATTTCAAAATATATTTTTCTGATTTCCCCCCGAAACCCTGTGTGTAAGAAAATCAGTAAAAAAGAATCAAAATCACCAATCTTTTAACCTCCAGAGGGCCTCCTTCATATCTAACAAATTCACCGGACCATATTACAGCACAAGCTGATGACATCAGCTCCTGTACACATACACCGTACACACCACTGATAACAAATGTGAACAAACCCATGACATGCATAGTGAAAGTATGGAATACCGTACAATTGTGTGATGTTTGAATTAAAAATACTATTAATATGTAGGATTCAATTTTATAACATAATCATTATGCAAACAATTTCATTGTTAAAACCCAGAATTACAAAATTGTGAAAAATTTACCAGATCATTGTAAATTGTTTGAATATCAGATTATCCATGTTATCTGAATGAGTGTGTTAACATTCAGCATGACTTCCAAGTCTTCCACTATTATAAACTAAAATGGAAATCCCTGTATGCAAACTAAGCTCACAAAGATGATTTGTGTTTGTTTTAAAAACCAGAAAATGGAGGAAAAACATAAAATCACCCATTATATCAAACTATTGGACCAATGTGTTTAAAATTGGACTTAAGTAAATAATAACCTAACAAACATATTCTGTGATTGATTGTTTAACAATATGTAAAGAGAGATTACTAGATAGTTTCTTTATATCTTCAGAAAGCTAAAGTTGTAATTGTGAACTTAATGTAATTCTGTTACCAAATGTAATTCCGTTACCACTGTTTTGATAAAAACAAGAACGAGTATAGATATTGCTGAAGTTGATGTTTGAGAATCTTAGTAGGTTGGGGAAGGATGAGAATTTACAATGACATTATAATTCAGCAAGAACAAGTCCAGTAGAAAAACTTTATTTACTTTTCGGTAATGGAATTACAACTACATCAGACCTAAATAGGAAATGTTCTCTTGGAAATACCATATCCCTTGGTGAAAATTGCCTTTGATATAAAGTGACTTGCCCCAAACCTGTGTAATAAAAAAAAAATAGAAAGTTAAGCCTTTTGCTTTTTAGGATTTATTTTAAAATGTTATAATCCTAATTTCCCAAATGTCTAAGCCAAATATCACACAACTTCAAACAGGATTTTCACAAACACTAATACATGGGTGCTTCCCATCAGTCCGAAGTCCCATCAGTCCGAAGGCCCGCTAGTCCGAAAAATGAAAAAAATAATTCGGACTAACGGGCCTTCGGACTGGCGGGGTGTTTTTATTTTTTTATTTTTTTCGGACTAGCGGGCCTTCGGACTGACGGGGCGTTTTGGATAATTTACAATAAATAGTATTTAGTTGTGTTTTTTTGGCTATGACTCAGGGGGTGCCACTTCAAAATATTTGGGTATTTTCAAGTATAAATAACTCGAAAACCAAAATAGATATGACCACCGGGTGAGGTCATGTGAATGGGTAAATGGATGAATTAAAGTACTAAAATATTAAGTCAGGGGGTACTACTCCCTACGGGTACACATATTAAAAGACTTGAATAAATAACAAATGCAAATGATTTAAAAAAAAGAAATGTTATGACTATTTGGTTACTAATTCAAATCATTTTATCGTTAACATATATTGGTCCCCGGGGGTGCACCTACCCATGAATATGTTAAGATTATAAGTTACTACTAACAATATATTGTTATGACTCAGCGGTTCTGAAACAGATGAAAGAGTTTTGAAAAAATAATATTGTCCCAGATATCCTGGGGGTTCTCCTCTCCATAATAATTGGACTGCTACCACTCTCGAATAGTAAAGCGTTTTCTTAACTGCTACTTGTTATTTTTTATTTATTTATTTGATCTTTGTGCGGCGCATCCGTTTGAGTTTCCTTGCGGTTTAAAATACGGCTTTAATGCCTGTTTATATTTAATTGGGTAGCAACAATTTTCTCAAACTAAGGGACCGTTCATTATTTATGCTGGAGGGGTGTTGGGTAAAATATAGGGGGGAGGTCATGTAACTTTCATATGTTGAAATAGGGGGGGGGGGGGGGCTATGTAACTTTTTATTCTTAAACAGGGGGGGTTGTGTAATTTTGTTAACTATCAAGATGGTGATTGTGAAGAGTAAAGTAGCACCCCCGGATTTTTTTTATTGTATTGTTTATTATCATCTCTTTCTTTTGTAACCTACCCGGACGTCGTATCTTTTTAGGATTTTGAGTTATTTATGATTTAAAAAGTACACAATTAAATAAAGAGTGGTTCCCCCGGAATATCTAAGGAATATTACCTTAACATGTGTTCATAGTCCTTCTCTCCTTTATATTTTGAAACAATCGTGTACCGATAGTTTGTATATTAAGAGAAAACCTACTTTTTGCAAATACCCACTGATATTATTGGGGGGAGTACCCCCCTGTTTTTTCGGACTAGCGGTGCTTCGGACTGACGGGACGTTTTTATTTTTTCTTCGGACTGACGGGCCTTCGGACTAGCGGGCCGTTTTAAAAAATCAAAAAAAATCGGACTGACGGGCCTTCGGACTAGCGGGCCGTTTTATAAAAAAACACAATTCGGACTAGCGGGCCTTCGGACTGATGGGACTTCGGACTGATGGGCAAACCCCTAATTAATAGGGTGCTTCCCATCAGTCCGAAGTCCCATCAGTCCGAAGGCCCGCTAGTCCGAAAAATGAAAAAAAATAATTCGGACTAACGGGCCTTCGGACTGGCGGGGTGTTTTTATTATTTTATTTTTTTCGGACTAGCGGGCCTTCGGACTGACGGGGCGTTTTGGATAATTTACAATAAATAGTATTTAGTTGTGTTTTTTTGGCTATGACTCAGGGGGTGCCACTTCAAAATATTTGGGTATTTTTAAGTATAAATAACTCGAAAACCAAAATAGATATGACCACCGGGTGAGGTCATGTGAATGGGTAAATGGATGAATTAAAGTACTAAAATATTAAGTCAGGGGGTACTACTCCCTACGGGTACAAATATTAAAAGACTTGAATAAATAACCAATGCAAATGATTTAAAAAAAAGAAATGTTATGACTATTTGGTTACTAATTCAAATCATTTTATCGTTAACATATATTGGTCCCCGGGGGTGCACCTACCCATGAATATGTTAAGATTATAAGTTACTACTAACAATATATTGTTATGACTCAGCGGTTCTGAAACAGATGAAAGAGTTTTGAAAAAATAATATTGTCCCAGATATCCTGGGGGTTCTCCTCTCCATAATAATTGGACTGCTACCACTCTCGAATAGTAAAGCGTTTTCTTAACTGCTACTTGTTATTTTTTATTTATTTATTTGATCTTTGTGCGGCGCATCCGTTTGAGTTTCCTTGCGGTTTAAAATACGGCTTTAATGCCTGTTTATATTTAATTGGGTAGCAACAATTTTCTCAAACTAAGGGACCGTTCATTATTTATGCTGGAGGGGTGTTGGGTAAAATATAGGGGGGAGGTCATGTAACTTTCATATGTTGAAATAGGGGGGGGGGGCTATGTAACTTTTTATTCTTAAACAGGGGGGGTTGTGGGATTTTGTTAACTATCAAGATGGTGATTGTGAAGAGTAAAGTAGCACCCCCGGATTTTTTTTATTGTATTGTTTATTATCATCTCTTTCTTTTGTAACCTACCCGGACGTCGTATCTTTTTAGGATTTTGAGTTATTTATGATTTAAAAAGTACACAATTAAATAAAGAGTGGTTCCCCCGGAATATCTAAGGAATATTACCTTAACATGTGTTCATAGTCCTTCTCTCCTTTATATTTTGAAACAATCGTGTACCGATAGTTTGTATATTAAGAGAAAACCTACTTTTTGCAAATACCCACTGATATTATTGGGGGGAGTACCCCCCTGTTTTTTCGGACTAGCGGTGCTTCGGACTGACGGGACGTTTTTATTTTTTCTTCGGACTGACGGGCCTTCGGACTAGCGGGCCGTTTTAAAAAATCAAAAAAAATCGGACTGACGGGCCTTCGGACTAGCGGGCCGTTTTATAAAAAAACACAATTCGGACTAGCGGGCCTTCGGACTGATGGGACTTCGGACTGATGGGCAAACCCCTAATTAATAGGGTGCTTCCCATCAGTCCGAAGTCCCATCAGTCCGAAGGCCCGCTAGTCCGAAAAATGAAAAAAAATAATTCGGACTAACGGGCCTTCGGACTGGCGGGGTGTTTTTATTATTTTATTTTTTTCGGACTAGCGGGCCTTCGGACTGACGGGGCGTTTTGGATAATTTACAATAAATAGTATTTAGTTGTGTTTTTTTGGCTATGACTCAGGGGGTGCCACTTCAAAATATTTGGGTATTTTTAAGTATAAATAACTCGAAAACCAAAATAGATATGACCACCGGGTGAGGTCATGTGAATGGGTAAATGGATGAATTAAAGTACTAAAATATTAAGTCAGGGGGTACTACTCCCTACGGGTACAAATATTAAAAGACTTGAATAAATAACCAATGCAAATGATTTAAAAAAAAGAAATGTTATGACTATTTGGTTACTAATTCAAATCATTTTATCGTTAACATATATTGGTCCCCGGGGGTGCACCTACCCATGAACATGTTAAGATTATAAGTTACTACTAACAATATATTGTTATGACTCAGCGGTTCTGAAACAGATGAAAGAGTTTTGAAAAAATAATATTGTCCCAGATATCCTGGGGGTTCTCCTCTCCATAATAATTGGACTGCTACCACTCTCGAATAGTAAAGCGTTTTCTTAACTGCTACTTGTTATTTTTTATTTATTTATTTGATCTTTGTGCGGCGCATCCGTTTGAGTTTCCTTGCGGTTTAAAATACGGCTTTAATGCCTGTTTATATTTAATTGGGTAGCAACAATTTTCTCAAACTAAGGGAACGTTCATTATTTATGCTGGAGGGGTGTTGGGTAAAATATAGGGGGGGGGGGGGCGGTCATGTAACTTTCATATGTTGAAATAGGGGGTGGGGGCTATGTAACTTTTTATTCTTAAACAGGGGGGGGTTGTGTTATTTTGTTAACTATCAAGATGGTGATTGGGGTGATTTTAGAGGCTATTTTGGAGTGTAAATGCCATTTTTTTCTGCGCTTCGCGCACATTTTCTTACGGCCTATCAACTTCAAAACATGTACTTATGATGAGACGACTTTCGGACAGCAAATCTGCTTGGACGATCTGTTGAAAAGACGCCTATATAATCAAAAACTACTGGTTAGCAGGGGGGGGGGTCATGTAATTTTCAGTTTCAGCTGTAGGGGGGGTTAGGTAATTTTGACATACGAGTCTCGAATTTGTCCCAACCCGCCCTCCACCATAAATAATGAACGGTCCCTAAAAGAGACAAACCGTGGGTTGTAAAACGATACAGTTTATTCAAGCCCGTGAGGGGGGGGGGGGGGGGGGGGGGGGTGTACTCGGGTTTGGTTTGGTCGGGGTGTGCCGCAACACCTATGATTTCCAAGGGTGATTTTGGAAAAAACGGTACCCAATTTCTAAGGATTTGCGGCCTCATCATCATGATCATTATAGACTCAATTTTCGCACAATTATCGAGAAAATATCTACAATTTTAGCAAATGTTCGCGACAAAGTAGCCAGAATGTTTGCGAAAATAATAACCATTTGTAAAAAGTGACCCCATTATTAGGGATTACACAGCATAATTCATACTCATGCTTAGATCTCTACATCGGTATACGGGGATGAGTAGCCTCCCCCCCCCCCCCCCCCCCCCCCCCCCCGCAGTTCCGGGATCGGCCCAGCCTTGACGGGACCGTAGGTTATTACCGGGAACACAGGGCTGATGCAAGGGGCACAAATGCCCGGTAATAAAGACCTTTTCCCATCCAAAGTGCGGGCCACAGTGTCCCTCACTCAGCGTAAAGGGGTATTAAGAGATCCTTCACGGGTTTTTTCACATATTAGTAATGCTTTATTATACGTACCACCCAAAATTCATGGATTTTATAGCGTTTTGAGTTCGATTTGGGATCATTTAGAAACTACCCAAATACAAGGTCCCAGTTTTTTTGGAAGAAATCTGCCATGAGGGTTTCTATGTATATCATGACTGACCTCCATGATACAATTGGTGATGGTGGTGACTTTTAACCAAACTACAAAAAAGTGATAAGCACTAATACACCATCAAACATGTCAAAAATGATGTGAAATGAAAATGTCTTTATTTTTTATTTTTAATGATTTTTTTGAAGAAATCTTTCATGAGAGGGTTTATATGTATATTATCTATCTTAACAAGGTAAAAATATTTAATTTACATTTCTGGGAAATCACTCTGTGCCTCTTAGCTTTAAGCCCAACTCATTTCACCAAACAATCGAAAATAAGTCAAAAATGTATATACATAAAAGCCACAATGTTGACCCCACCAAAAAGAAGAAGTTTGGTGTCATCCAGTTTGTTATTCTTGTCCCCGCCCATTAAGGCCCCCCCCCCCCCCCCCCCCCCGCCGCCCCAATGTTGATGCTGGCGAGGGGCCACAATAGCTCCACACTTCTTTGGGCCTATTCTGTTCTATCAAGAATTCCGAAGCCCCTATCATAAACCCTATAGCTGGTACATAAGTTGAGTGCCTCCCCCTCACCCATTACCAAACCCCGTCAAATTTTATTTTCAGAACTCCTCAAAACTCTCGGAGCGGCTTTTCCAAAAATGTAAGGGTCGTAAGAACTTAAGAGATATTTGATAAAAGGTCGGGACCCCTACATCTGTTTAGTATAAGGAACGCCAATTCGAATTTGGGCTCAAAATGGGAGGGGGTAAGGGAGGGGCGGAAGAGGGTGACAAAAGAAGGGGTCTGCAGGGCGGCACTTATCATGCTTTCCAATGTCAGTTACCGTCACCGGCCAGTGAGAAGCGGTCATGTTACTATATAAGGCCCACGGTGGTGTTACCATCGCCAGTGAAGAAATTATAGACGCGTACAGCGACCAAATACAGGGCTTAACGCTTAAATATTGCCCGAATTTGCGTATTTATGATTATTTACGATAGTGATGGAAAAGTATAATGAATGCGCCTCAACGCCGAAAGAACATACATTGCTGAATTGATAGATATGTCCCTCGCGCGCGTGTCCATCGTCGTCTGACGAAATCTTTAACAGAAAGTGAGCCCTCTCTTGATTTAAGTTTGAAACCACACACGAAACCGAACTTACAGTGTGATTGCGCCCTCTCCATTAGAGATAAACAAAATCAAGGGGTGTAACCAGGGGGCATGAGGCGGGGTGCATCATTTTGGTTGTTCGGTTTTAGTGGGTGGAAGGGGGGGGGGGGGGGGTACTGCGCCATTTGTCCCGAAGCAATGGTTATGACGTCATATTTTTGTCGATTTAAGAACTCTTGTATTGGATTTACGTGCAAAACATATGCCCTTCATCATACTTTCACAGGTGTGCAGTTCATTTCAAATTTCAGATATTCTAAAATTGATGGTTTTCTAAACAATTCGAGAAAGAAAATCGAACTGCACACCTCAGAATTGCAAAAAAAAACATAAAACAAGTCAACTTTGTTGTGCCTTTGAACAGAGTGGCGGCCGGGAAGCGTGGGAATGAGAATTTAACACAGTTTTTAAACTTTGTGGATTAATTAATGTAACATCATTGTTATGTCATTTTTTATAAATTATAAAGGCCGCCCATGCGTTTAGTTTTCTTTTGATTTATTCATCTATCATAAATTTATCTATTGATTTATTGAACTTTGTATCTAAATTAAAATGCGTAAACAAATTATATTATTGCTCGGTAAATACGTTATTTAAAGGCATATTATGTGCAGACGACGCTGGACATAGGCGTATTCACGAGTATTCAGGTTAAAATATGCGAACGAGGTTACGCGTTTAAATTCAAAAAATAGCATTTACAATTGGGATGATTAGCCATCCCGAACGGTTTTGGATTGGAAAAATTTTCTTCTAACCTATGATGAATTTTATGGGGTCATATAATCAAAATCCATTGTTACATTGAAACCAACGGAAATTCAAAATTAACGGCCGATCGTAGCCACCGTCGTCTGATTATGTGATCTTTTCCCGAAAGCGCCCTCTATTCATTATTTTTTTTAGAAAGTAGATTTTATTGCAGATTTACATTTTTGACCATAAATCATACATCATACATAGGCCTACATTTCAAGTTACAGAGCGATACGATTCCTAATTACCTCAAAATATGGTTTTAGAGTGAAGTTAGAGTGAAAATATAAACTGTCGGTGTTATCCGACAGTTTATTTTCACTCTAAAATCATGATTTGAAGTAATTAAGAACCATATCGCCCTGTAACTTGGAATGTATGAACGATTTATTATCAGAAATGTAAATCTGCAATAAAATCTTCTTTTCATTTTCTTTCGATGTTAAGGGCGTTCCGTGGAGAATATATCTTTAACTTGAGTTCAGTTTGATTATAATAATAGCAAACTTGTTGTAAAACTATTTTACCTGGCCAACAATTTCTCCTTTGCACACTTTATATAACTACATTCAGAGAGTCACTTTTATTAGCTTGTTATAGCTAGACTAATGATTATATAATATACAATTATAAGCAAGTTTGCGACCGGGTTTGCGACCTCTTTGATTTAGGCTGGTAACACAATCCCACAGTGCATTCCGTTAAAAAAATGTAAATTATTTGTCACGATACGTATCACGTGATAACCACGATCGTTTTCGCAAAATATCGCAAAATGGCGCGGTAACCAGTAACCAGGCATCAAATTTCGTCATTTTAGGGGCACGGCCACTTTGGCCTTAAGAATATACCAAGGCCAAACCAAGGGCACACACGGCCTCTGTTAAAAATAGGGCACGGCCATTTGATTGGCGTAACATGACCAAAACAAATAGGGTAGGTCGGTCGGGATTTTTTTTTTTTAAATTATTTTTTTATATTTTTCAAATCACCTACTTTTGAACACTTGAAAGACAGCAGTACACACAAATCATAGCTCTAGCGTATTTAATTGCCGGGCAAAAATGTATTGTTGTGTTCAACAATATATCATTTCGATGGGGACTTAAAATAGCCGAAATTGAAAGCAAACAGTCAAAAACTTTAATACTTTGTTCAATTTTAGATATATATATTTGTTGTTTTCCCCCTCAAAATAATAAAAAAATATTCAGGGTCGGCGATGTATTTAGGGTCGGTCGGGTTACGCCAATCAAACCTTTTTTTTTAGGCCTTATGGCCGTGAATTTTTTACTGATCCGAGGGCATCGTAGTCTACTAAATATACCCTTTTCCCTTTTTTTGTCACTATATGAACATGTACCGATAGAGGGCTCACTCACCATGGACCGCTCCCCAGACGACGCTGGACACGGGCGTATTTCCGGTTT
>CM069449.1:17282707-17331250 GCA_035610835.1 Ophiura sarsii
GTTGTTAATGGTAGTAACGTGTTGAAATATACTATATCGAGAAGTAAATGAGCACAAACGTTTAAATTTCATATTTATTAGAGTTCACAAGTATATATATTTTTGGTATGCACCCTATCCTGATTTAAACGGCATTTTTGAATTCCCCTATTTGAGAGCTTTCCAAAAATGTATAATTTTGCTATCATCGGTTAAATATTTATTTTGCTATAGTCATGTATGTAAAACCGATGACTTAGGGCAAGTTCACTGTGTAGCGAATAGGGAAAAAGCCAAGGACAACACAATCGATTCATGATTACAATTGTTGCACAATAGTTGTCACATTTTTGTTTAAACAGAATCTTATAGAATATAAAATCTATAAAATGAGAGCAAAATCATATTTGTACCATACAGGAATGAGGAGTTATAGTAAATTGAACGTAGAATTGGGAACATTTTCTATATTCCCCATAGAGATTGCACACAGCGCCGCCGCCACCGCCGCCGCCGCCACCGCCACCACCCCTGACTTTCAAAACATAATCAATCATATCTCAGTCAAACATTTATAGAAATACCTGATTTATTAACACAATGTAGCTAGATAAATAGGCTTTCACATGACACCTCAACCATAGCTCTACCACATTTAGTTGTTAAGTTAATAGAGAGAGATGGATGATTCGGCACCAAAAATGCAACGCCACCACCCTTTTTGGGTGGTGAGTTCAAAACACATGGCCATATGCATTACATGTATTTGTTTATACGCACGAATGCACACCCAACAACTATTTACAATTATAGTAGATTCATTTTCTTTGTAAATATTAGGCATGTTCAGACAGGCATAAGTGATCGGCGTAAATTTAGACCCTACAGCAATTATAATTCCACAATTATTTCCTCTACTCCGGACAGTATTGTCCACACGGTACTTAATATAACGTTACTCCTAAGTTTTCCGACAAAGTTAACACGACCATCGCAGGGGGCTCACGAGTAAATATCGGAAGTACACCCTTTGACCTTTGACCGATGACAACCGCGCGAGTTGTGATTATTTCGAATCCCGTTTTTCTGCAGCCTGGTGCTAAGCATTGGTGTCCAGTTTACATACGATTTATTCCGTTATTTCCAAATTGTCGGTTCCTTTATTCGATTATCTCGCTTGAACATGAATTCAAAATCGAAATTTCTCTTTTTGTTACTAATTTTTCGCCTTTTTCGGATGGTGGTTTACAAGATGTAAGGCCTAGTAAAAAAGTTCCATGTTACCCGTCCCCGCAAAAAAAAGAAGATTTTTTTCCTTTTTTTTAATTTTAAATTTTAAATTTTAAATTTTCAGAGCTTTGTTTAATTGGTCACATAAACTGCATCGATTGACCCCTACCTGACTCCTCGAGTGAGCTATATCATGCCCAAGTATAAGATTATCTTGGTTTGTTGAAATAATTTAGAAATCCTTTCATTAATTCAAGACACATACAGTTTTGAATTATTTTTAACATTTGAAAAACACCTAAATTCAGTAAATAATCATTAAATAGGGGAAAGAAGTGTTGACTGTAACATAATAAAACACTGATTTGTAAATGTTTGTTTATATTTATTTCATTGTTTGTTTATTTTTGAAAATGAGTTACACAAATTGTAACTGCTGTTATGCATGTTATGTTAAATAGCATTCAAAACCTATTTGTCATTTTATTCATCATTCATAAATGAAACATCTTTCTTTACCAGATCACAGGCATGCATAGGCTACAAACAACAATATAATTTTATTTGACCCAAATTGAAGAGAAAAATATATATGCAAACATTTAGTTACAAATCTTTACAGTGTTACCGTATATCAATTTACAGGCAACACGTCTAATTGCACAAATAATAAACAAAATGTACTGAATATAGATGGGTTTTTTTATTTCTCTGGCAAGTATAGTGGAAAATCTGTTTAGGAGTGTCCCCGACACAGTCAGTTGGTCACTTTCGACTTGTCGGTCATCTTGGAAAAAATAGCAAAAAAATAGGAAAATAGTAAATAGTAAGACCCTCCCTCCTCCTTTTTTTTAAATGTCCGGACGGGAAACATGTTATTTATTTTACTATGCCTTATACATCGAAAGGTCGCATTTACATCAGAGACCGTGTTAAGTGCATCCACACGGGCGTGCTAATCCGAACTGCAGCTCGTGTTAAGCGCGTTACTCCTGAGAAATCTCAGGATTAAATCGGTTCGGAGTAAGATCGAATTAGTTAACACGGGTGCCGTCCACACGGTCACTACTTGCAAGTTTAACATGGACAATCGTTAATTCGATCTTACTCTATACGAATTTACGCCTGTCTGAACGCAGCTATTATCAGTCAGCTGTAGAACGGGGCTCCGTTTCAATTGAGGGCGCTCTATTTAGTGACGCACTGCCGTCATTTTTTACACAGTGATTCATCAAGTGACGGAAGACCGTCGCCAGCCGGAATACGAACAAAAACTATTTTTCAATAGAGGGCGGGCTTGGGAACGACTCTGCGTTGCCAAGGAAACGGCCTCACGTCACAGTAATTTTCAAAATTCATAAAAAGCCGATTTTGCCGATTTTTAACAACGAAATAACTTTCTTATCACAGAGATAACCGCTACAAAGGCATCACTTCTGAACACTATAGGGCTTATATTAAATGTAAACATTATCACACTTACCCTTAAATGTCTATAACATGGTGTAATCTCGTGTAGAAAATGGTGGTCTCATCGCAGAAAACCGGTCAAAAAAGACATAATTTTAGCTTGTGTCGTGTGATGTTGGGGTCAAAGGTTAAATTAAATAATCAAACTGGATGTCGCAAGGAGTTCCGGTACCTTATGTTGCCCTCAACTCGATGGATAGTTACTTTTTATGCAGATAAATGGGGGTAAAAGGCCAAATTCAATCATAGCGCAAACTAACGGGTGTGCGTTACCGTGGTTACGTGCACCCGTCGTTTTAGAGCGCTCTCAATTGAAACGGGGCCCCGTTCTACTGCTGACTGATTATGTACTTAAGTAGATTCATAAACTCTGGCGCATCGGTATCGATTTTGGACCTCGTCCATTGGGCGTTAGAGGAACCCATTTTGACCAATGATGAAACAGCGGTACTTTTATAGATGATGTTATTATCATGATTATTTGCGTTCCATAATCAAATGCTATTCATGATAGTGTGGCTTTATGAATAGGGCTGATCATATAGCTTTACATTCACGACAACCAAAAACTTAAAATTCCACAATTATTTCCTCTACTCCGGACAGTTGTCCACACGGTACTAAATGTAACGTTACTCTTAAGTGTTCCGACAAGTTAACACGACCATCGCAGGGGGCTCACGAGTAAATATCGGAAGTACACCCTTTGACCTTTGACCGATGACAACCGCGCGAGTTGTGATTATTTCGAATCCCGTTTTCGGCAGCCTGGTGCTAAGCATTTGTGTCCAGTTTACATACGATTTATTCCGTTATTTCCAAATTGTCGGTTCCTTTATTCGATTATCTCGCTTGAACATGAATTCAAGATCAAAATTTCTCTTTTTATTACTAATTTTTCGCCTTTTTCGGATGGTGGTTTACAAGATGTAACGCCTAGTAAAAAATAAGTTCCATGTTTCCCGTCCCCGCAAAAAAAATTCTCTTTTTTTTAATTTTAAATTTTAAATTTTAAATTTTAAATTTTCAGAGCTTTATTTAATTGGTCACCTAAACAGCATCGATTAACCCCTACCTGACTCCTAGAGTGACCTATATCATGCCCAAGTATAATATTATCTTGGTTTGTTGAAATAATTTAGAAATCCTTTCATTAATTCAAGACACATACAGTTTTGAATATTTTTAACAGTTGAAAAATACCTAAATTCAGTAAATAATCATTAAATAGGGGAAGAGAAGTGTTGACTGTAACATAATAAAACCTATATCATGCCCAAGTATAATATTATCTTGGTTTGTTGAAATAATTTAGAAATCCTTTCATTAATTCAAGACACATACAGTTTTGAATATTTTTAACATTTGAAAAATACCTAAATTCAGTAAATAATCATTAAATAGGGGAAGAGAAGTGTTGACTGTAACATAATAAAACACTGATTTGTACATGTTTGTATATATTTATTTCATTTTTTCTTTATTTTTGAAATTAAGTTACACAAATTATAACTGCTGTTATGCATGTTATGTTAAATAGCATTCGAAACCTATTTGTAATTTTATCCATCATTCATAAATGAAACATCACAGGCATGCATAGGCTACAAACAACAATGTAATTTTATTTGACCCAAGTTGAAGAGAAGAAAATATATATGCAAACATTTAGTTACAAATCTTTACAGTGTTAACGTATATCATTTTACAGGCAACACGTCTATTGCACAAATAATAAACAAAATGTACTGAATTTATATGGGTTTTTGTTTTGTTTCTCTGGCAAGTATAGTGGAAAATCTGTTTAGGAGTGTCCCCGACACAGCCAGTTGGTCACTTTCGACTTGTCGGCCATCTTGGAAAAAAAATAGCAAAAAATTGGAAAATAGTAAATAGTAAGACCCTCCCTCCTCCTTTTTTTAAAATGTCCTGACGGGAAACATGTTATTTATTTTACTATGCCTTATACATCGAGAGGTCGCATTTACACCAGAGCAGAGACCGTGTTAAGTGCATCCACACGGGCGTGCTAATCCTAACTGCAGCTCGTGTTAAGCGCATTACTCCTGAGAAATCTCAGGATTAAATCGGTTCAGAGTAAGGTCGGATGAGTTAACACGGGTGCCGTCCACACGGTCACTACTCGCAAGTTAAACATGGACAATCGTTAATCCGATCTTACTCTATACGAATTGACGCCTGTCTGAACGCAGCTTCTTTTATATTTCTAGGTGGTCTGCTTTCACCGCCTTGTCATAAAGATGTATTGGTTCACTGATTCGTGTCTTTCCGTTCACACCCTTCTTGTCATCATGGAATTACGAGACACGAGGCATGTTCAGACGGGCATAAATGATCGGCGTAAATTTAGACCCTACAGCAATTAAAATTCCACAATTAATCCCTCTACTCCGGACAGTTGTCCACACGGTACTAAATACAACGTTACTCCTACGTTTTCCGACAAAGTTAACACGACCATCGCAGGGGGCTCACGAGTAAATATCGGAAGTACACCCTTTGACCGATGACAACCGGGCGAGTTGTGATTATTTCGAATCCCATTTTCGGCAGCCTGGTGCTAAGCATTGGTGTCCAGTTTACATACGATTTATTTCGTTATTTTCAAATTGTCGGTTCCTTTATTCGATTATTTCAGCTAGATTTATTCATCTCGCTTGTAAACATGAATTCAAGATCGAAATGTCGTTGTTTTTTGTTACTAAATGTTCGCCTTTTTTCGGATGGTGGTTTACAAGATGTAAGGCCTAGTAAAAAAGTGTTTTTTTGTTTTTTTAATTTTAAATTTTAAATGTTCAGAGCTGTATTTAATTGATCACCTAAACAGCATCGATTGACCCCTACCTGACTCCTCGAGTGACCTATATCATGCCCAAGTATAATAGTATCTTGGTTTGTTGAAATAATTTAGAAATCCTTTCATTAATTCAAGACACATACAGTTTTGAATTATTTTTAACATTTGAAAAATACCTATATTCAGTAAATAATCATTAAATAGGGCAAGAGAAGTGTTGACTGTAACATAATAAAACACTGATTTGTAAATGTTTGTATATATTTATTTTATTTTTTGTTTATTTTTGAAATTGAGTTACACAAATTATGCATGTTATGTTAAATAGCATTCAAAACCTATTTGTCATTTGGAGGTCAAAATATTTCGCACGTTCACAAAATTACGCAAGGTCACAAAATTTCGCACGGTCACAAAATTTCGCAGTACAAAAAAACAACCAGTCAACAGTTTGTTGACTGTTGTGCTTTTTGTACTGCGAAATTTTCTTTCTTTCTTTCTTTCCCTTTCTTCTTTTCTTTCTTTCCCCTTTTTTCTCCTTTTCCTTTTTCTTTTTCCTCCCTTTTTCCTTTCTCTCTCTCTTTTCTTTCCCTTTCCCCCTTCTTTTCCTCTTTTCCCTTCCCCCATTTTTCCTGGTGGGTAGGTTGGAATTTCCTGTTGAGCACCTTCAGGGGGGGGGCACTGTGCCCCCTGCCCCCCGGCTGTTACGCCACTGGACTATTACTACTCCCACGGACGCATAGTTGCCAGTTATATTTGTCTTCCAAATCAAATACGACTTTGGGTCAGTTTGTTGTCAAAAACGGGTGTACAAAACTCATTTTTATGAGAAATCCGCCACAAACCGCATGGTCTAACCTACATGTTTGGGTAGATAAGTTGATGAATTCTGCTAATTTGTAAATACAAATATCGGCCAAAAGAGCGCATTCTCAAAATTGGTTGAAAATCTAGACCTGTTTTCTAGGTCATCTATGCACATTTTAGGGAATTATTGGATTCAAGAAGTAATAAAAAACTGAGTGAAATAGTTTCTATAAAACTTCACAAATAGTGTTACATAAATCGCATCGGTGAATGTGTATTAAGTGTCAATAAAGATAAGGACCAGAAGGTTGGCGGAAGAAGGGGGTCGGCAAAATGCACTCATATTGGGTATGTGGCATCCCTATGATAGTCTCATTCTTCCAGTGTTCTAAAAAAATCACAGTGTTTCTAATTTTAGAAAAAAACTTATCACAAAAATTGCGTAATTTCACCTTTTTTTCCTTACTTCAAAATACATGTTATTTGATAAATGGCATTGCCATTGCTTACAAGTTAAAGTTTTCAAATTGATCTTCCAATGATAAGTTATTGATAGAGTCCTCTTTATAAATACAGTATAAACTAAGCATCAGTGTTTCTATTCTTAGAGAAAATTATGATAGTTTTTCCAATTTACGAGGTATTTTTCACCAAAAAGATGATTTTTTTGATGTTCAGTTTTTCAGTTGGTTAGCGGTTTCAAAATAAATTTGCATTGTAATCACAACTAACACCCCTTGGCCCCATGTAAGCAAAAATAAAACCATTGAGTTCTAGCTTCTGTAAAATAAAAACACTCCAACAATGTTAATGTTGTTTGGGGCATATGCTCCTATTTTGGCATTTCTACATAAGGCCCATATTATGCTCGATAGAATTCGGGGCCAAAAAATCATAAAGAATCTTATAAATTCCCCATTTTCTCCAATTTGCATATGAACGTTTTTGAATTAATTGTTTTGCCATTCCTAACTACTTGCAGATTTCAAACTATTATTTTGAAAAAGAGTGTCAATAAAGTTATCTTCTTAATACTTTAAATAAGGTATGGGTGGTTCTATTTGTTTGGAGAAAAAATGTTAAAAAAAAGGAAAGAAAGTATTTTAATGCTTATAAGAACTAGTTCCCCTGTCTACACGCCTTAAAAGCTCTCCATGGAATAGAACTTTTCACGAACTTCAATAAAACTTTCTGAAGTTATCATTTTATACATAGTTAAAGCATTATTATAATGTCACGCTCCTTTACAGTGTTTCTAGGCAATTTCAGAATTATACAAAAAGATGATTTTACAACACATGCTGTTGTTCATCAAAACATACCAAACCCAATCTTAATCGATCATTTTACAATATATTCTAAAACCTAACTCATCATAGCAAAGGTGATCTCTTCATGGGATAGGTACTTCATATTGATTCATCATTGTTTTATAGATGGTTGTGTCAACGGATTTCACACTACACATACCTTAAACATTGGTATCGAAATATTCAATACTTCACTAATATGTGAAGCTCATCCGAGGTATATACCTTTCCAATTTTTCTGAAATTACATAATGCTATGTCACTTGCCTTTACCAATGTATTAGTGGATACATTATGTTTACCATACACAAGTTCTTTTTACACTCTCTTTTGCTCAAATAGAATGTAGATGTCTCTCGTCACTTATAAAAATTAAATGACTTTACCAGGAGCAAAAAAACAACTGTTTTGGTTTCCTTCCTATGTACATTTGCATGCCAAAATGAGGTCTAGAAGTGGATTTATAAAGAAATCCTTCCTTATCTTTGAACCAATAACATCTATGTTAAACTGCTCACAAATGTCTTTAAGTTGTTTAAGCTTCCGACGCTGTTTTTCTTTGTCAACAAGCATAGATTCTATGTCTTTAAACATCAATGGTGCTGGTACTATAGTCAATATCTTCGTAAACAGCTGTTCGGATTTCATGCCTCGCAGATATGCAATTAACTAAAAACTCACCATTCCTTCCTATCATATTTTTTGACACTGACCTTAAAACAGTGTCAAAATATTAGATGCAGTATGGTCTGAATTAGTTTATTTAGTATGGCAAGTACCCCTTCAATCTAGAAACACTGTAATTGTAATAATCAAAACACATTGACTTATATTTTTGTTTGCAAATTTGACTTTTTATTTAAATGGATTTTAACACAACCCACATATCTTTTCTAGTTTAGGCCATTTTGAATGTCATAGACAAAATATTTTTTCATTGAAAGTACCATTAGACTAGAAACACTGATAAAAACTTGTTGAAAACAATTTAATGTTACCATTGGATAGTTTTGAATGAATTGAATCATCATTCATGAAAACTTAAAAAGGGTTTTTGACAAAAATGCAGAAGATACTGTGAAAATTGGAATTTGATACTCTGAAATTAGTCATGTTATGACCCAGTGTTTCTATAACATATAATTGAAACACAATAATTGTATTTCACACCTGTGAACGGCCATGGCTCCTCTTTATAACCAACATACAAACTAACACCTGAACCCCTTTTTATTTAAATGGATTTTAACACAACCCACATATCTTTTCAAGTTTAGGCCATTTTGAATGTCATACCCGTAATTATTTTTCATTGAAATGTACCATTAGACTAGAAACACTGATAAATAAACTTGTTGAAAATAATTAAGTGTTACCATTGGATAGTTTTGAATGAATTCAATCATCATTCATGAAAATAATGCGGAAAATACTGTAAAAATTAGAATTTGATACTTTAAAGTTTGTCTATGTTATGACCCAGTGTTTCTATAACATAATAATTAAAAGACAATAATTGTATTTCACACCTGTGAACGGCCATGGCTCCTCTTTATAACCAACATATAAACTAACACCTGAACCACTTTGTAATTAAATGTATTTTAACAGAACCCACATATCTTTTCCAGTTTAGGCCATTTTGAATGTCATACCCGTTATTATTTTTCATTGAAAAATACCATAATACTAGAAACACTGATAAATAAATTTGTTGAAAATAATTTAGGGTTACCATTGGATAGTTTTGAATGAATTCAATCATCATTCATGAAAACTTAAAAGGGTTTTTGACAAAAATACGGACGATACTGTGAAAATTGGAATTTGATACTCCGAAATTTGTCTATGTTATGGACCCAGTGTTTCTATACCATTATAACTAAAGCACAATGATTTTATTTCACACCTGTAAGGGGCCATGTCTCCTCTTTATGACCAACATACACACTAATACCTGAACCTAAATGGATTTTAACACAACCCACATATCTTTTCCAGTTTAGGCCATTTTGAATGTCATACCCGTAATTATTTTTCATTGAAAAGTACCATTAGACTAGAAACACTGATAAATAAACTTGTTGAAAATAATTTAGGGTTACTATTGAATAGTTTTGAATGAATTTAATCATCATTCATAAAAACTTAAAAGGATTTTTTACAAAAAATGCGGAAGATACTGTGAAAATTGGATATTGATACTTTGAAATTTGTCTATGTTTTGACCCAGTGTTTCTATAACATAAAAGTTAAAACACAATGACTTTATTTCATACCTTTGAGGGGCCATGGCTCCTCTTTATAACCAACATACAAACTAACACCTGAACCACTGACCAACTGAGAACAGGAGACATTTGAAACATCACTTTTTGACATAAAAACATGGAAAATTGAGGAAATAAAAACTCTCATTGTTAAAAACTAGAAACACTGCAGGTCTATTATTTGATAAAATATAACAAGAAATATGTTTGCTATATGCCAATAAAAAATGGATGTGGAAGTATTTACATGCACATGATGGGAGTGCCATTTGTCTTTGCTCATGATTTGAAAAGTTCATTTCCCAGGTGTCAAATTTGTGAAAATTGAACTGCATGTATAATATAATCTAGAAACACTGAGATTTTTTTATGCCCACCATGAATGATGGTTTGTCTAAAGGTATTCATAGACTTAATATGAAACAAATTTGCTGACCCCCTTCTTCCGAAAATGTCCCAAATCTGCTGGTGGTAAGCTTTATTTACACTTAATTTAATAACTTTAAAATATTAGCAGTATTTTAAACTTTCATCGTTGCTTCTGGTATCAAACTGTTTTTATGCATCCCCCAGCTTGCATTAGGTATGCAAACGACTATCAATACCGAAATTATAACAACCGCGCTTTTTTGAAACATGCTACTCACACATGCGTGAAGGGAACGGGCATAATCAGCTCAACACGACATTTCAATAGAGATGATTATCCCTCCATTGTTGAAGATCTATTGTAACAGGCACGCGCGGTGACCTGTGGGATTTTTACACAGCGCGACCCTTTCAATTTTGCCGGTAAAGGTCGTAATTCCATGTTGTCACGAATAACCACACCGATAACACATCGCATTCTGCCGTCGCTTCTACCGGGACAATACTGAAATACATCAAGAACCGCAGTTCTCTCATCCCACACGGCATCATGTCTTGTAAAACTACTTTGATTCTTCTACTTCTAGTCAGTGTATACTTGATAACGTTAGCGGTACCAGCGGGAGAACAACATGGTAAGTTAGTCCCAATCGGTACCGTAGTGCAAGTGTATCTTCGATACACGGTACCACTACTCTCCATAGACTCGACTCACGACGTCGCGAAATTCACATTGAGTGTCAGCACTGCCGTTTTTTCACCTCAATATTTCCTCCAAAATGAGGATGCTTGATCAAAAGTTATGAACTCAATGTATTACTAAGGGTCATGTGTTTTAAGCTCGCCTCCTTTCGCGTTACACACGGATTTTGGCTTTCACGACATGATTTTAACTTTACACATTTATATTTGCTTGTATACCCCCCTGAGGTAGTAAAAGTATATATTTTCTGAAGGGAAATTTCATGAGGAAACCAAATATGCCATTAAAATTATAGTACGACTAAGAACTAAAATGGTATGATCGGAAATGTTCGGAAAAATATCAGAGTTTTTAATTTTTAATTCGAGATCCATATATTTTTTATACCTACCCCTATCATTATTTACTTTACATATTTGAATTCCTCATGAAATTACCCATTAGATGATATATAATTGTTAAATTTACTACGTCGGTATGGTAATTATACCGGCTAGTGAATATCTCCAATTTTTATTTTATATATTTTTAGAATTTTCAAAAATATTTGTTTAAGGATGAACCCTTCCCTGATATAAACTGCATTTCTGAATTCCTCTAGTTACAAGCTTTCCAAAAATGTATACTTTTGCTATCATAGGTTGAAAACTTTTTCTGTTATTGTCATTTTTATAAATCCGGTAAATTGAGGCTGATTATTCATGTTTACTGTGTAGCGAATAGGAAGAAAGCTGATGTTCATTGTCTTATCCATAATTAATTAGTTGTTACAAATAGTTGACAAGTCTGTTGAACCACATACTTAAAGACTACTAATTATCCTTTAAAATGGGACCAGAATGGTGTTTGTAACATTAGGAGATGACTAGTTATTGTAAAAAGAACAAAACATGGGATTATCCCCATTGAGTTTGTACAGGCGGCACCCCTTCCAGAAACACCCCTTCCAGCACCACCCCTGGTCCCCAAACATCAAACAGCTGTATCTCCCATTCTGTATTAGCTATACCAATGCCATTTTGCAGGCAGATAGCTTGTTATTAGGGCTTTAAAATGATACCAAATTTGTTGAGATAGCTTTTGTGGTTTTAAAAATATTTGAGGAAAATTACAGCATGAAACTAAAAAATGTAACGGCACCACCCTATTGGGAGGCGAGTTCATAACGCGTGACCTAAGAGTAAGAGTTCGAGGAACAACATGTGAGTGCATTTTGATTGAATTCAATTATATTTGATGTGAAAATCATGATTTCAAAATGTGATTTTCGCGACGTCGTGTGTCTATAGAGGGTGTTGTGGCTATAGTATAATGAGGCATGAACGATAGTATAGCCACCATTGGGTCTATAGCCACTAATGGTAAGTACAGTGTCATCGCGGCATCAGGTAGAGGGAGGAGGAAGGGTAGGGACATATGCGGCGCAAATGATGGGGTGACGGGGTCACGTCCCCATAATTTCAATGTGAGGGACGTTATAAACGTTATACTAGACCTTTTTAGTGTTAAAAATGCCAACTTTTGCGCGCTTTGCACGTATTAATATTTCAATATTCAAGCTTAACTAGAGGGCTTCAGGAACGTTTTTTCTGGACCATTTTAGTTCAAAAACTGGGTTTTTGTTGCTCGATTCGCGCTCACTTTTTCAACAGGTTTCAACAATGGGTATCAACACTCACCAAATATTCTAAATATTATGTGAGGACGTTAAAAACGTCATACACGTTTTACACGACCATGTTTGCGTACATCGCGCGCATTAGTTTGAATGTTTCATTATTCAAGCTTAACAAGATGGCATTGCAGGACAGTTTTCCATGACCATTTTAGTTAAAAAGTGAAACATTTAAGCGCTCCGCGCGCATATTTTTTACTTGTTTTAACATTATAATGGCCCTCAATCCATGCCAAATATTTTAAATATTATGTTGGGGACGTTAAAACGTCATACTGGACCAATGTAAGTGTTAGAAATGTCAATGTGTGCGAACACTCGCGCATTAGTTTCAATGTTTCATGATACAAGCTTGACAAGATGGCTTCAGGACAGTTTTCCATGACCATTTCATGCTAAAAAGGCAAAAAATATTACGCGCGAATATTTTATGCAGTTTTTAACATTATATTCGCCCTCAGACCCATACAAAATATTGTAAATATGTGGGGGACGTTAAAAACATCATACTTGACCAAAGTGTTAATACAAAAACCACTCCAACAATTCGAAATATTATGTGGGGGACGTTATTATCATACTGGACCATTAGTGTTAAGAAATATAATTTTGTTTGCGCGCGCGTATTAGTTTCAATATGTAATTATTGAAGCTTAACAAAATGGCTATAGGACATTTTGTATGACCATTTAAGTTCAAAAACTCAAAATTTTGCGCGCTCCGCGCGCATGTTTTCTAGAGGTTTTAATATTATAACGGCCCTCAAACCACACCAAATACTATAAATATTATGTGGGGGACGTTAAAAACGTCAACTGTACCTTTTTAGTAATCACAATGTTTGCACGCTTTGCGCGTATGAGGTTCAACAAAATGGCTTCAGGTTTTTTTTGCCCCCCCCCCCCCCCCCCCCATCAAAACAGTACTGGATACGCCATTGGCAGCAGCTCATTAAAAAGAAACGATCAGGCATTCGATAGATATACAATTGGAAATTGTAAAACAAATCCAACACGAATATGCGTCAATCAGGTTTATGTAATCTTTGTTTAGAGGAGAAAGTTGAGATCTTGCACATGTGTACGGTAAATCGACTGACCGTGCGAAAAAGAGAGATAAAGATAAATGCTGTAATTATATGACCGAATAATGATAATTAGTCTTTTCATTAAATACCTTTGAACAATTAGGCTCGTATCGCCAGTCTTTATATCAGATGCCAGAATGAAGCAATCCTGGTGCCACCGTTGCCACCACCGTCTGAGGGCAACAGTGACGGGGCGGGACCATGCAGTGTTTGACATGAATATTGACATATAGATTAGTCGGGATTACACTTGATTTTGTGAAACCCGGACACGGCTTCTATAAGCTGTTTTTGTTTTGTTTTAAAATACTAAGGAAGTATTTAATAATCACAAAAAAATGCACAAACATTTACTATTGGGGAACTCTTTTTATAAGAGGTTGAAGTTGGGACCGTGAGGGGGAAAATCCCAAAATACGATATTTGAAAGTTTCAGTCATACCTTTTTTCTGCTGGGACACTCTATACTTCATTAGCCATTAGATTATATTCATGCCTTGCTATTCATAGAGATATTACCACCTCAATAGAGCACAATACAATCAATACCAGGGTGATGTAACACCCTATCTGCCCATTGTTGAGATTTTGTTCACAGTATAGCGCACTCTATAAGTTCGTCCTTCGGAAGTTAAGCGTAAACTGTCAATCATTCGTTGTGAATGAATATTCACCCATGACTATTCATGACCTCACACGATGTGATCGTCGCGATCCAGCGTCTTTCCCAACTGATCTAATTATAATATTCATCATATGCAAATAACGCCACGCCCTCCTCTGTCACTGTCAGACGAAGCCATCCACAATTTAAAATTCGTATTTTGTTCCACGTACAAATTAATTTAAAATAACCAATTCTGAATGTTTTGTGTCATATAAGAACTAAATTCTGCTATCATCAAAGCAAATAAGTTTTACTCTAGTAAATCACAATCAGCTTTTTTTTACCATTGATGTACTATTTCTGTGCCACAAATCATGTTTTGAGCCGATAAAATCCACCACGTCTTAGGTCGTCTGGTTTGCTACGACCATGATAGTGCGCCCCCTCTAAAACCATCCTCCGTCAATTTAAGCATAGTAAACGGGGGACTTTGCCTTAGAGATACTTGTTCGGATTTGTTCCATAGTTATAGGGTCTCTGTCAATACGCATTAGGCCTGGCCGGTTAGTTCTGATAGACAGGTTAGTATAGAGTGCGTCTCAAATGAAAATATATAGCCCTATCTAATGTATAGGCTTTGTCTTCGCTAAAGGCAATATGGTATGTTAAAACAAACAGTTATTATTAGTTCACAGTGTTGTTTTATTTTGTGTTAATCCTTATAACAACAATAAATAAATGTTTCATAATACAACATTGTTCAAGTATAGTGTATAATTTAAATTACATTTTCATTTTGATAAGGCGATTTTGATTTTTGGAAGCAACTGCAAATCTTGACATTGTTGATAACTTGTCCATACAGATAAATTGAGCTTGATTTGATATTAATTAGGCGTATGTTTTGTGCATAAGAGAACGTACTAAAAAGTAAATTTTAAGTATATGAATATCTTTTTATTTATTCAACACTTATTGTCTGAGCACTTCAATGGGAATTGATCACACTCATATAGTTTAATTGCAACCAAACGTATTAACAATACCATGTCAATAAAATAGTTGAAGTTAAATCCGTTGTTGAGAAATGATAAAGTTAGGTTCTTTTCTGTTCTCAATTTGACATAGGGCCTAATACATTTCATACATAATTCGATCGACAAACCGTTATTGCACTATTTTATAATAAATATGAAAATGTCCAAGGTAAAAATCTAATTAAAAAATGAAAAATGCATGACATTACTTAAACACCGTAAAATAAAATCTTCAGCTCGGCAACGCTGCATCATTATTAAAACCCTTACCGCACTGAATCTCACTAAATCTCACTGCCAGAAACTATCTCCGCGCACGTGGTGCTGGCATTGCCTCGATGACGTCACCTACCCCAGGCACATGTCGGCGGGAATTCTTAGCCGGCATATGCGCTGGGAGTTTAGCTCAGTTGGTAGGGGGACACACTGGGGTGCGGATGGTACTGGGTGACTTTTCGGGTCAAAAGATAGTACTTTTCCCCCTCCCCCCGATACGCACGAAAAACATAGCTTTACTGGTTAGGGTTCAACGAATATCAAAAAGGATCCACATGTTCAGCAAATATCTTCTATATGCATCGTGATACTTTATAGTATGATTATTTGTGTCGGAATGTAAGCCCAACGCAAAATGTAGCATATCATGATTTTGTAAAATTAAAATACTGTATTGCAAGTTGTCAGATTTTAATTGACATGATAATTGCACGTTATTTTCTTTAAAGCAGGTTGATATTGATATACTTCATTTCTCTGCCTAAAATTACAAAACTAAAATATGTTTCTCACATCAACTGTTACAATAGCATCAACATTATTTGCGTTTCTTTGAAATAGTACACCTGGCACCAAAATGAAAAGGTAGGGTATTTCTCTGAAATGTCGTACAAAGAGAACTTATCCTTGCATGCACACGTAAGTAGCATTCAATGGACATCTTGAACTATGTCCAAATAAACCCAAATGGCATTTGAACTTTGTTAAAATTATAGACAAAATATCGTCTCTTTTTTAGACTTAAGACAGCAGCAAATACAACATTCCTGCAAATTATATATAATGTTGATTAAAAGGTATCCGTAAAGAAAGTTTCCAATATAAACCAAGTTGATTATATGAAATTAGTTTAAATAAATAAAAGAACCACAGATTCATTTTCAATCGATAGTTAAATTGAAAAGAAGAAAAAAAGTACTTTTAAGAATGTTGACTGACCCAATATTAACAGATCTGTTCTCTGCTTTTAGTTGTCAGTGAATAAAATGTACTTACAGTATACGTACCCGGTGTTCATGGTGTTCGTTCTTCATATTCAAGGGGTAACACATGATCGTTCCAGGATCCTCCTATTTGACAGCGTTTCGCGGAAAATTTTGCTAATTTGACCTCCTTTTTCGCACAAAAACGCGGACATTTTGACTGAAAATAACCCCTCTTTTTCACAATTTCAAGAACAGTTTGTATATAGTTCTCCTATTTGCGCAAAAACGATTACACATTTGGTTCAAAATACCCCTTTTCCTTATTCTCGGGACAATTTGATATGACACAATACTCATTCTATTTTATTTTCTCTCTTCGCAGACATAGCCTCTCAAACAAACACCTTATTTTTGATATCGCGGAAATAACATCCGAAATGACCCTTAGTTTTGGGAATATCCCGTTAAGGCCACGAGGCTCGTTATTCAGTATTTCATATTAGGAATATCATAACTAATGACACGAATGATAAGGAGTAGCGAACCCTATTTTAAAGGATAGCGAACAAAAACATTGATCAGTTGTACATCGGGGTAGTGGGCCGATGAAATTATATTTTACCAAACTCATATCGTATTCAAATAAGAGTTTTCACGGTTCTTGTGAACTTGACGACGTAACCCCCCCCCCCCCCCCCCCCCAGTTAATTTTAAACGGGTGTTAATTAATCAAAACGATAGGCCATCCGAAATTGAACTCAAAACTCGACGTTTGAGGCTCAACTGGGGTCGCAGTTGAGGTGTGAAAGTAGAACCTACAGATCTGAACAGAGGCGTGAAAAGGAAGTATTATGCAACGCACATCCCATCGACTATTAGTAATGTGAGTGCCCGCCTTAATTAACTCCTACATCGTGGAAACGACACATTTAAAACACTTATAAAGATAATCAGTTGATTTGGGAAAGTTTTGATTGTACCACAAGCCAATTCGTTATTGGAATAGAGACCATTCTTGACTTCTGAAACTTGTTTATGTAACCCTCTGATATTCCAAATACTCTTACATTTTGTTCCCTGATAACTGAACAATATAAACAAGCAATATTAACACTAAACCCCTTGGTCCATCATCAATACAACACTCAATCAATGAGGTAGATCGTCTTCTGTCGATTAGTACTTTTTACTCACTGTGGCCGACCATACAACCTCCCTATATCATTTGACGATAAACACCGGATAAACACCTTTTTAGGCCATTTAACAATTTTACAGTTACAATACATGAATTATTGCTACGCGCCGCGTATACGCTGGGCACGCCATAGCAATGGCCGGCGCACCGCACGCGTAATCGGGCGATCGCTGGCGCACGCGTAATCGGGCGATCGCCGGCGCACGCGTAATCGGGCGATTGCCGGCGCACGCGTAATCAGGCGATTGCCGGCGCACGCGTAATCAGGCGATTGCCGGCGCACGCGTAACCAGGCGATTGCCGGCGCACGCGTAATCGGGCGATTGCCGGCGCACGCGTAATCGGGCGATTGCCGGCGCACGCCTAATCAGGAGATTACCGGAGCACGCGTATAATGGCGCAAACCGTATGGTGCACACGCGTTAGTTGCGCAAAGCGTAATTTGTTATGGAGTACTGGTAAAAGCAAGCAATCCGTTGCTCCGTAGTGGAACCGTACAATACAAGATAACGGGGCATGATGAGACAACAGCAAAAAGTCAATCATATGGCCAGGGTATACAGTACAAAAAACCTTTGAAGGAACTGGGGGGGGGAAGGCCGGCGCAAACCGTAGACCTACATCCAGGATAACACAGTTAATACAGGGGAAATGCATTATGCCAGTGCCTCAAATCCGATCGCGGACCCATCCAACGCGGGCCACGACGCAGAAAACCGTGATGTCTCTCATAAATGGGAATAGGCCTACCCCCCACCCCTCTTTCGCCGCCTCACTTACCCTACTTTTCAAATCCTAGGCCTACATAGTATGAACACATGGGTAGACGTAGACCTGTCTGGATTATATAGGGCACGTGGGGTACCTGGAGTATGGGGTGGAATCATTAAGGTCAAGTGTGATAACTGGATTTTAAGGATGTATGGGGTAGGACCTACCTGATCAAAGAGTAAGACACCTACCCAAGTCATTTGAGTGGTAATTTCATGTCTTGCATTTGGGTTACCTATAATAATATTTAGCGTATATGGGTAGGGCTTATTAAGATCCCTGGATTATTACGGCACCGTGGCACTGATATTAGTATTAAGGGCCGCTGGAGTATCAAGGATTTAAACTATTGCTCTATCACAGCCTATCACGCTTTGATTTTTAACTGCACACTATCTTCTAGCGGGCACATCCGCGCTTCCCTTACTTGATAATCTGGATATGACCGGCATATCCGCATATGGGGTATCTGGGGGTAGGTACAACATGTTGGGTTGTATGGGGTAACTGCAACATTGTTTCCCCATAAATGGGGTATTGACATTGGGTTCGAGATTCAAAGATAGCACAAAACTCAGATTTCTATGAACAAAGTATATTTCAAATAATTCAGCTATCTACAATTTTGAACCCATGTCTATAATCTTATGCCCATTTGGCTACAAATCCTGCAGGAATCTATAGATCATACATCAGCTAGCGAGGACCCGAGCGTAGCGAGGGTACCCGCTAGTACTATACAGGGTGTATCAAAAAAATTAGGACACTTTTTGATAATGGTTTAAATCCTTGTTAAATCACTGAAGCATGACCAATTTTTATTTCAATGTAAAGTACAACCGATAAAGATAAAATTGTTATCCATTAACTTCAAGACACACAGACGATTCCCTGCCTATATCTTAAGCGTTGTGCCAAAAATGGTAAACAGATAATTTCGGTCAAACTTGAAATACTATTTTCACAAAAGAGTCCATAATTTCTTTCCGAAATGTCCGAATGTTATAATCCAGCCACTAACTATAATAGTATTCATAACCAAATAATTGCCCCTTTCCCGGTATAACTCATTCTAGGATACACTGTAATATTGAAACATTCACAACTCTAATTATACATGTCCATAAACTCTACTAACTGAATCTAATATTATTATTGCGCCGACATGAAATCGCCGTTTTAGATTTCGAGAAGATAATTTAAGCCATTATATTTGTTAAACTAATTTTCTTTATGCAACGTCTCCTTGTCTTATAAAGATTGACTATAGTTATATTAAGCGCCCTTGTTTGAACCGATTGCGCTATCTACTCATACAATTAGATAATCAGAGGTTGATGAACTGAAATCTACATTAAAGGAGGTGTCCAGCAATTACGACATTGTCCATTGTACATGTTGTATGTTAACAAAGTAATTATCGAGCCTTAATGCGTAATTGTATTGAACAAAACCTTATACTTATTATAAAATGAATATAAACTGCGATCTCTCAACAAATTTGCGGTGATTCAAATCCCGATATCAATGACGTCATATTGGTGCTCAAATGTATTGTATAACTGTGACTTAATTGATACCTGGGCTTTAAATCGCCGCGAATGTTATGATGAATATGATGTTTTGTTCAATATAACAACGCGATTTAAGCTCAATAATTACTTTTCTAATATAAAATTGGCAATGTTGTGCTTGCTGGGCATCTCATTTAAGTGAACTACGCACATTGTAAGCAAGGATAATCTGTAGACACTGTGGTGTGTCTTACTTTAACGTGTTTAAGATCGCTCAAGAAAAGAATGGCCGTACGACTTATCTCGGGGCTGCAATTATTGAACATTCTAAATGGTGATTAAAGAAATTCTCTCGCATTCCTAGTCGTGTTTATTCTAAAATCACTAGGTGTTAATGTGTGTACGTAGGCTTAATAAGTACGTCAACCGTCAAATACAATGTTTTCAAATATTTGATATTTGGCATATCCTATATTCATTTAACATGTTTGATAATCACAAAAACAGAACTATACATTATGTTGCCGTAACAACATATTATCGATATGCTGAATGCTTATTAAAACTAGTCAATCTTCTTTTGATCATGTTTTGATGTAGTGAGTGGACAAGAAATCATTCGATATGAAGTATAAGCGAGCTTCAAGGATAGGCCTAATCGTGATTTAATTCTTTATCATTTTCAGTAGGCGCTTATAGATAACATTCCTACACAGATCGGCAATGCCTATCACAACGACTCATACACATACTATTATGTTAATATTAAAGCCTATCCTATGCGGACGCACTTATAAAACGGACTATTAAATAACTATATAGGCCTAAAAAAAAAAAATATATATATATATATATATTATCGATACCAAATATAGACTACGGGCTTTGCAAAAATGCTTGTCCAACAGTTGTGAACGGGACACACGTTGTATCCCAACGACATTCAATACATAATAGACGGTGAAGACTCAGGGATGGGGTGGGAGTGCGGGAAATGGGTGAAAAACACAAAAATGCTTCTCCTACAAAATAAACAAAATATCACTTTTGACGTTCTTTCATTCCCATAATTATTTATTTCAACAATATTTCTATATGACTTGAACCAGTTTTAATAATACTTTGAATACCCCTCCTAATTAAAGATTGAAGAAAAAATGCATTTAGCATTAAGGTTTTGAACGATCACCTGCAGGAAACAAATCGTGTTTTGTTTTCAGCTAGCCAATATTTGTGAAAGTAACATATCAAGCACGTAAGGACGAATGGACTTTGATATACAGATAAGTTGGTTGCTTAGTATATTACAGCTGGGCGATTTTTAAATTAAAACCCCTTGAGAATTCACACCACCGAATGATTTGTCTATAGGTTTACATGCTAAAGGAGTGTTACAAAATGCCCATTTTCTCGCTTATAAAGCGACTGGATTTTTCAATTTGACATTTTCCTTAAATTTCATGATATCTTTGATCATTAAATCAAAACAATTATATATGATATTCCCGAAAGTTCTGTGAAATTGGCCCCCAAAGTTGGGCAATTGGTGTAGCGCCCTCATTTATCAGAAAAAGTTGAGAAATGTTACCAGAACATTTACAATTAAAATGCACCCAAAAAACCTACAAAAATGCATTGAAAATATTTCTTTTTGCACTGTATTATTACACTACAAAAAGGTTGCTTAAATATCTACTCAACATTTTACACAACGTTGTATGAAGTATGCTCAACAGTTGCGTAAAATTTACCTAACACCGTTGGATAACATGTTTTCTCCAACAGTTGAACAATTCCAGTTACTCAACAGTTGCACAATTTTAATTACACAACAGTTGGGTATTATTAACCATTTGTTGGGCATTTTAACACTTTCCACGCGGCAGGCAGCTGCAGACGACATACCAAAATGTCACAAAATGTTTCAAAAATGTCAAAATTGTTAAATTTCATAACCATAATTATTTGGAAACACCACATGAATTGCATTGACATTAGTACAAACATGCCTAGTATTGGTTCAGTAATCCTTGAGATAGACTTTGAAATTTGTGAAAGGTTTCGGAAAAATCTGTTTTGTGTATGGTAAATATAATAGCCGCGTGGAAAGTGTTAATACCAACTGCTGTTTAATTTGTGAATTGTTTTCATTATATATTGAGCATTTTTGTATATCAACACGGGGTAGGCAAATAATGGAAATTCTGGGCGATGCAGCAGAGCTACGTTCATCACTTCCTCTCGGTATAAGTGAACCGGTAACTTGTAATGGGAGTTGTGGGCGATGCAGCAGAGCTACATACACCACTCCCTCTCGGTAGTGGGATCTGTAATTTCTCTTAAACTTTATTTAACTATATACATAATATCTTACAAATATGGTCATAAAGAGCACTTTGAAAATAACCCAAAATGTAGGTTAATCAATCCCACAAAGAGTGAAATTGGTCAGCAAGATTATGTTAGACCGCATAAACAAAGACATAAGGGAGCAATCAGGTGTAAACCAATGGCGCAACACTGTTCTGGACTGGTTTAATAAACTGAATGATAAGCCATCACATGATCACTATCGTTCCTTGTCTTCGATATTGTCGACTACTACCCATCAATTTCGGAGGACCTCCTCAGTGAAACCCTTGCATGGGCTATGAGATTCACTAGCATCACTGAGTTAGAGCGTGATACCATCATGCATGCTAGAAGAACCCTCCTCTTTGACAGTAATGAAATACCTTGGATGAAAAAGGACAGTGTCAATGCCTTTGATGTAGCCATGGGGGCCTTTGACGGCGCCGAAATATGCGAGCTTGTCGGTTTGTTCATATTACACGAGCTAGAAGCTAATCTTGGCGCTACTAGTGTTGGTTTATATCGCGACGATGGCCTCGTTATTTTGAGGAAATGTTCAGGCAGCAACTCGGATAGAAAGAGAAAGCTAATCACCAGGTTGTTCAAAAAAATCGGACTCAACATAACTGTAGAAATCAACCTAAAATCAGTCAACTTTCTAGACGCCCACCGAGATCTCGCGACAGGAAAACACAAACCATATCGCAAGCCAAATAACCCGCCTGTATACATCAATACCAAATCCCCCCCCCCCCGCCCCCCCCCCCCCCCCCCCCCCCTGTTATAACCAAAAACATACCGGACTCCCTCGGAAAGAGAATATCATGCTTGTCATCAAACAAGGAACTCTTTGACGAAGCAGCCAATACATACAATCATGCTTTGAAATCTTGTGGATACACAGAACCAATCCAGTTTAACAAAGACATGAAAGAGGTAGATAAGCAAACAAATACGCAGAGGGACAGTCGTAAAACAAGAAGCAGAAAGAGAAAAGTACAGTATGAACGTTAAAACCAATGTAGGGGAACACTTCATTAAACTGATCAACAAACATTTCCCTAGAGGAAGCAAGCTGCATAAAATCTTCAATAATAACAATTTGAAGATAAGCTACTGTTGCATGCCTAATATGGACACCGTCATAAGATCCCACAATGCGCGTGCAAACAAAGCCAAGGTTGATCAATCGCCAAAGAAAATGTGCAACTGCAGAACAAAAAGCAGTTGCCCACTCAAAGGGAAATGTTTGACCAAATCAGTCATCTACAGAGCCACTGTGAAAACCAATAATGCATCAAAAGAATACATAGGGCTCACAGGTAACACATTTAAGGAGAGGTATAACAACCACTCGAAGTCGTTCAGACTAGAGAAGTACAGAAAGGAAACAGAGTTATCTAAATATGTGTGGTATCTGAGGGATAAGGGGAGGGATTATGCTATTCAATGGGGCATATTATGTAAATCCAACACTTTCTGAGGAGATCAGGTCTATGTAATCTGTGCTTAGAGGAAAAGTTTGCTATACTGTGTGAGAAGAAGATCAATGAAAAGGACTTGCTTAACAAGAGAAGTGAACTTATAAGTGAGTGTAGGCATGGCAACACTAGACCACCAAGCCGTGCCAAGAAAAAATAATTTATGTGTGTTTTGGTGATGGGCCTCAGTCACCTGATGATTGCAAGGCGCATGAAACACAGTGTTGTGATCAGTGCTTAAAAATATATTATATGTTACATAATATCTTACATCTCTTATCATTGGTGTTTTTTATTGTGGTTCGTTTGTCAAATTTGTTTGGTCTATTTTTAAACAAATATTCATCCTCGATCAACTTCTTTTTGACTCGCCCTGTATGCCGTATACAACCGTTCCCCAAATTCTGAGAAGATCCATCACGGACGCAATTATATAGAATCGAGAATTTAAGCAACAGTTGATCAATAAAAACCACATGAGTAAATCGTAACATTATGTATAAGTTGCGTGATTGCCTGAGACAAATACTCAACAGTTGCACAATTGAAACAATTAACGCAATATTCTAGCAACAAAATGAGTTTTGGCCGGGGTTTCCCCAACTTGTTACTAAATTGTTTTGCTCAACGTTGGGTAGTTTTTACTTTTATACAACACCTAGATTTCTACATATGTGTGGTGGCATGGGAAAACCCTTCACATGGTCATTTTCTAGCAACTTTGTTTTTTTCTTTGGCAGAGAGCTTCATACTCTACTGAGTATAGGACTGTTTAAATTTTTCAGAAATTCCATCTAGAACTACAGTTATAGTATTTTAAAGTCGGCAAGTTTAAACGCAACACTAAGAATAGAAACTGACAATTCAAAGGTGTACACAAAATCTTTTAAATGCTCTAATATTAATAAAACTACATTGTTATATCACACAGAATAGCTTGTCATATGAAAAGGACTTTTGATATGAACCTAGTTTTTTGAGATATTATTAACAATTGTAAGTTCTTTACCTTCAAAATCTTTACAATTCATTGTCGGAATTCACAAGTGGTTACCATGGTAACAATGTCATTTTACGTAAACAGTATTTTACACATAAAAATTGATAAACAAGGATCAGAAAAGTACTAAAATAAACTTAACATCTGGAATTTTGCATACAAAACTCCTGGAGACTAAAGTTCAAGGTATAATCTCTATCTTGGGACCAAAGTTGGAAAATTGACTTGGAACTCATTTGTTAGGAATATTTTGGTATGACCCAGATATCTCAATATTAACACTAGCGACTTCCGACGGGTTTTCCCATACCACCACACATATGTTGACTAAAATTTAATCAACCATTTACCCAACAGATGATTAAACACAATTAAGCAACGTATTTTGCTCAACATTTTAGCAGTGTAGGTAGTAGTCCTAAAATCAGGATTACACTACAACTTTAATTATTTGAGAGCAATAAGTACCATTTCTGATTAATTCTATCACAGGATGCCCAGCGACAAAACAGTTTTTATTGTCGTCTACAAGGACTGAAATGATTTACTGGCGTGAAATCTTCAGATTTCAAACAACTAAATTGGCTCGCCTATATGTTTACATGCTAAAGGAGTGTTACAAAATGCCCATTTTCTCGCTTATAAAGCTACTAGATTTTTCAATTTGACAATAAAAAAAGTTTGCTTGACTTCTGCAAGGACTGAAATTAATTACTGGTGTGAAATCTGTAGTGATTTGTATGCAAAAACAGATCGTTACGTATTCATTAGATTATATGTATAATCTATATAAACTCCTCACAAAAAGTATCGAAACACCTTACACGTGTTCCAATAATTAACGGTCCGAAAGGGTATGGATTACACGAAGCAAATAACCCAATGCATAATTTTGTTCTGCGTATTTTGACACCTCGGTCGTTGAGATACGATGTTGCGGAGCGGAGTTATTGTCATTTCAATGGACGTAGGTGCAGTTTCAAAAGTGTTTCGATACTTTTTTGTGAGGAGTTATATCCATAACGGATAGTGTTGTTCTACGGATAACGACCTTGTTCAAGGTATGACAATATTGTAGAATGTGTGAAACCCAGGTCCTGTCAGCATTCACATCTAAAGGTGCGTTCATACTCGCGTCGTTGCGTATTGGTCGACGTCGACGGACAAAAGTTGACATTGCTTCAACTCGCGCACCGATGTCCGTCGACGTCGGCCGATGCGCAACGACGTGAGTATGAACGCACCTTAATAGGGGGGGCTGGGGTACCGCGCCATTTTGCAATATTTTGCGAAATCGATCGTGGTTATCACGTGATACGTATCGTGGAAAAATAATGTACACTGTTTTAACGAAATGCACTGTGGGATTGTGTTACCAGCCTAAAATTATAGAGGTCGCAAACTTGCTTATATTGAGCCTAGCTATAACAAGCTAAAAGTGACATCTCTAAATGTACTATTACCAAAGTGTGAAATTGTTGGACACACTGGTAAAATGGTTTTACAACAAGTTTTGCTATCATATTATCAAACTGAACTCAAGTTAAATCACTCTATATCGAGCAATAATATAATTGTTTACGCATTTTAATTGTTTAGACAAAGTTAAATAAATCAAGGATACATTTATGATAGATAAATAAATAAAAAGAAAACTATAAACGCATGGGCGGCATTTATAATTGATAACAATTGACATAACAATGATGTTACATTAATATACCATCAAGTTTAAAAAATAGAAAAATAATGGGAAAATTCGAACCCGTGATTTCCGATTGCCAACGACATGGCCAACCTACGCACGCCACAGAGATTTACGACTGTAATTGTGATAGTTTTATTATTTAACCATGTCCATTTGTTTATAACGAACGGATTTTTATTGTGCCATTTTTGCCAAATGTGTGTGTTGCTCTCGCACAAAATGTGTTTGTAATTTGATTATAATTCTTATTTTTAAAAGAACGGTAATTTTTTTTTGACATTTTCGAGAGAAAAAAATGGCGTAACCCTGATACGGTAAACGCCAGCAGTGTGGTGTCCGCGTGGGCAAGCATACAGATGATGCTAAGCAAATCCAGCATATAAAACAAAAAGTGCTCCTAATGGGACTCGAACCCACAACCTCTCGCTCCTCAAGCGACTATCTTTCCACTACACCAACCGTGCTAATTGAAAAAATTAACGCAAATAATTTATTTATATCATAGGTCATGGGTTAATGCACTGTGTTAAATTCTACAATCCCGGCCGCCACTCTGTTCCAAAGCACAAAAAGTTGACTTGTTTTATGCTTTTTTTGCAATCCTGAGGTGTGCAGTTCGATTTTCTTTCTCGAATTGTTTAGAAAACCATCCATTTTAGAACATCTGAAATTTAAAATGAACTGCACACCTGGGAAAGTATGATGCCAAGGGCATATTTTTTGCACGTAAATCCAATACAAGAGTTCTGAAAATCGACAAAAATATGACGTCATAACCATTGCTTCGGGACAAAATGGCGCGGTACCCCACCCCCCCTAGCACCTTAACTGTGAAATAGCGTACTTTGCAGTGCGCCCTCTAGAAACTACGTTAGCATAACTGCTAAGTCTTCTTCATTTCGCGCTAAAGAGGGTGCAATCTAACGTAGGGGCAGATGGTGTGAGGGACACAATTGGTCCAAAAAATACCCTCATAAACAGTGTGCGAGGAGACACTGCCTCGTAAAAGTATATGCCCTCGGGAAGCTTGCAAGTTACGCTTCGTTGTCAAAGTATTAAGCCATCAGACCCAATTACCATTTCATATGTTACTTTGGCTTTTGTTATACCAATAAATTCATATTTCCTATTAAGATTTATGATTTAAAAGCATTACAATTCTTGATTTTATCGAGCAAGTCGGAATTCCCATATAAAATCGCCTTAGTAAATCACCTCATGAATATCAATTAGCTCATTATCGGCAGTGTAACGCTTCAACTGATATCAACTGGTGTTGTTGGTCATAAATAAGCTTATTAAAGAAGGTGTCCCGCAAGCACAACATTGTCCTTTATAGAAACATAATTATTGAGCCCAAATGTCGTAATGATATAGAACGAAACATAATACAAAAACGAATAAAAACGTTCATCTCTCAACATGCAATTTTTAAAATTCGCGGCGATCAAAGGTCCCGGTGTCGATGACGTCATGGTTAATGGTGCTCAAATTTGCGCAAGTGAATTGTAGGCCTATAACTATGACTTCGTCGACACCAGGACTTTCGATCGCCGCAAAATTGTAAAATTGCATGTTGAGAGATGGCAATTTATATTCGTTTTGTCATAAGTAGGGGAGGTTGGGGCAACTGGTCCGGTTAAGCATATTTCATGATATTATAAGATTAAAGCTCGTGTAAATATTTATGGAATTGCTATAAAATATCACCCATGTAACTGTTTACATATGACATATAATCAATGTTAAAAAGATCTAAAGAAAAGGCCAATTACCACTAACTGAAAACTTTACCTGGCACGGACCAGTTACCCCATCATTGGGGCAACGGGTCTTATATGTTCCAACGGTTAGAAATCAGTGAATGACAATTACACGGAAACTATTTTCTTTACAAACACATTTCCATGTTATCTAACCCTTTGAACCCGAAAGGCCGATAAATCGGCCTATTTAAGAACGCGCTGTGACCCGATAGGCCGATAAATCGGCCTGAGCGATCAGGTGACACATTGATCATATGACTGAGTGGTCATGTGACTTGAAAGTCATGTGATGTTCACCCGATGTGAAATACATTGTTTCACAAGGTATTCGTTGTGATTTGATGTCATTTAGCTGAGGAAAACAGTCAAAAATAGCGCGAAATTGGATGAATATGCAACCCAATATGGCGCAGATGATTCTCAGGTAGACAGGGATGCATTGTTTTACGGTCATGATTGGCAATTTTGGCGATAAAAACTGACGTTTTTATGTTATAAATAGGTTACGTTATATGTGTAGTACAATGGCATACTGCCCTCTATCATAGGTAACATATATTACGGATGATATAGGTGTACTATATTTAGCATTTTACCCCGGAGAAGTCAGGGTGGGTGTACCGAACCCTTATAATAACTCCGGGTTCAAAGGGTTTTAATTAGTCTTTGTCAAAGACGCCTCTTGAGCCGAGCGCCGCAGGCGCGAGAGTCGAGCGAAGCGAGACGTCTTTGTGCATTTAGCTATTCCACTGTGTAAGCATAACGTGTCAATCAAATTATGACATCATCGTAGGACACTATTAACTCCGCCCAATTCTATAAATAAAATGGTTCTCTAATTTACAATGTAGCTTTAAATAATAAATAAATATCACTTTTTAGTTTTCGATTTAGTTTATTGAGTTGAGTGGATATCATAACGCTGTAACGACACTAGGGGCCTATATATTATTAAAAACCGTCGCCATTTTCAGAATGACCCAGTGGTGCAGCGGTCTAGGGCGCTGGACGAAGTACTGTTTTATCGCAGATGACACTTCTAAGATTCGAGTGTTCGAGTCCCGGCGGAGATGATGTTTTTTGTGTCATCTAAAATTAACTTTTTTTACTCTCAAATTAAATAGACATATTAATAGCACTCTATTTTGCACATTTTATATTATTTTTTTCAATACAGATCATTTAAAAATATTTTTTTTGGATCAAATGGTTTTAATTTTCGATTTAGCAGTAGGCCTACAATACATAACTATTGTATTGAGTGGATAAACCATTTGAGTTGCATACGTTGCTTTCACTTTTGTTTTGTATAAACATTGGTACTTTTTGATGTTCCATTATATTAATTAATTACAATATCATTAGTTTGTTTATTAACGAGACTCTTTTTGGGGGTACGAGTGAGCACTTTATTTAATCACATTTTTTTTTTTTGATTCGGCTGTTGTGTTGTGTTGTGTTGTGTTGTGTTGTGAATGTGATGTTCGTGATTTATTTTTACATAACGATTGACTATTTATAGTATTAATAATAATTATCCTGGCGCCCGGGAAAACCAAGTTATTTTGTTGCACTTTTGAATTTGTCATAAATTACGTTTTTCTCGTATAAATTAATAAACATTGGAATTTTTTTTATTTTAAATTATGATATTTTTTTCTTCTTTTTTTCCCATAGTAAACTTTACCACATATCGCTCACATAACGACTCGGTGATTTTCTTTCAGAAACAACACACTAGTGATCCTCTTGCCGACTTCCACAAAAGTCAACAAAACCAATATCGAGTCTTCTCATCCTTTTGACACTTGTCCACCTAGGTTGAAAATTCGTTAATTCACAGTGCAATTTTTGTCGCTTAGCGGAAATCAAATATGGCGCCGATCATCAGATAGAAAAATGACCTTTTGACATAGCGTTCACGAACCAATCCTTGCGCAGACCGATTCACTATTAATCCGCGAGCCAATACATCGATATGAATTTGAGAGTGAAAATGAATAGATATCGATTGGAGTCGATCATTTTTACAATCGACAAGAAAGGAGATCTATTTTTATATAGGTATGACATCATCATGACATCATTATTAACCAATCAACAAGCACGATTTTTTCAGCTGAAATCTTCGGTAAAACAAAGTAGAACATAACACAAAGATTATATGAGGAAAGGCCTTGTATTCCACAATTTTGATAGAGGGCGCTCACACCTATACAGAATACAGGGCCTTGATGAAAGGCTAGGTTTTAATATGTAAAAAGGATACAAGGCTCATGAAACCCATGTTTTATACAGTTTTCGTGGTTAACGTGTAAATAGCAGTATACTAATGGTGTGTAAAGCAAGCGAAATTTCCCCCTATGGAAATTTATATTCGTTTTGTAACTCTTTGGTAAATGTGGCCGGTGAGGGAGCTATTATAGTAAATAATAATATTCAAAGCTCTATTTCTCAGAAATGGCACCAACAAATGTTCTGAAATTTCTACAAAAGATGGCCAGTATATTCAGGTACTTGAATCAGTTAAAACAAGAACCGGGCCAGCAAGTTACGGTGTTCTCAGAATAAAACGGACAAATTATGTGGGATCAAACAGCCGTGGAAGGGAGAAAAGGGAGAAGAGGAGACAAAAAGGGACGGAAAGGGAAAAGGGAATAGAAACGGACATAACGGAGCAAGGAAGACAGGCGCATTAGTTTGAAATTGCAGTTTTTCACGCCGGTATGGGACGCAACACCTCAAATACATTAAATGATCATATCAATTTGGTCCCGTAAGATGTCCGCTGATGGCAAATACATGGTTAGGGTTGCGGTGCGGTTAGAGTTATGCCGACTCCCTATCCGCCCCCACCCGTCACCCTACCCCACCACACCTCCGACGCACATGGATACAACCAGACATAACTCACCAAGAAACATACAAACTGGTTTCGTATGGCTGGGTTATGGTTATGGTTATGGTTATGGTTATGGTTATGGTTATGGTTATGGTTAGGGTTATGGTTAGGGTTAACGCTATAGGCCCCTCACCGTTGGCGCCCATGAATAAAACCAGGCATAACTCACCCTGAAGCTTACAAAATGGCTTCACATTACTGTCATAGGGTTAGGGCCCGGAGTTAGGTTCATGGTTAGACTTAGAGTTATGATAAGGGTTAGGGTTAGGATTGGCAATGATTGGGGTACGGTTTGGGACGAGAGGGATGGGGCTAGGTCAAGGGTTTGGGTCGGGCGTTTAGGGTTAGGGTTAGGGATATTTGGGTAAGGTCTAGGGCTACTTTGTTTATGATCTTCCCACTACATTGTTATGGGCCCCTCACATGTATCCGTGTGAGCTGGGCGGCTCCTTACCATATGAAAAATGGGTGCGGACGGTGGACCGTTTCCCGTCCGTTGAACACGTTCAGGGGACTTTGCCGGCCACCGGAGTTCTGAACGGCCGCATGTAGCCTGGTAACCGTTCGCGGAACGGACTCTCGGCAGGCATGTTGTATTATAGATCAGGGGCGTAGTAAGGTACAAAAAAGTGGGGTGGCCATTTATGTTGAAAACTGTAAAGGTTTTTGAGCTGGTCAGTCCGACGTACCAACAAAAAAAATAGTGAAAGGTAGCCCCAATTTTGTTTGCAGTCACCTCGTGAATTTCAGGTAATAGGGGGGGGGGGGTCAAACAAATTCGTACGGTCAAAAAAAAATCGCAAAGTCGTGTAGTGCCCCCTCAGGTATTGGTGCGTTTTGGTGTGTACTTTTACCAATATTTTATTCAAAAGCAATCACTTTCCCCGTTTTTTCACTTTTTCCCCCTTCTTCTTTTTTTCTTTCTTTGCAAAAAAAGTGGGGCGGCCATGGCTGCCCCTGCCGCCCCGGTTGCGACGCGCTTGTTATAGATGTTGGTTGTACGAATTCCGGAATGCAAATGAAGCGGCGAGCTTGAGCGCTCAGCTTAAAAAGGGCGATTTGATGATGTAATCAAGACGTTTCGGCCGGTATCCAGGCGTTCCGACCGGTTAGGAACCGGTATGGAGGTAGTATGCACACGGTGAGGACACGATGAGAACGTCGGTGAGAACCCGGTACAGACCAGGTGTAGAACGGATGGACCGAGGACCCAGTGAGGAGGTGTTATGCACCCGGTGAGAACAGTAAGCTACCACGTCTTTAATGACATATCCATGGTAATAAATTATCCCCTCCTACACCATTTATCTGATTTATTTTACACCAACTGTGTCTTGCCAGCATGCGTGCTACCATCCTAAGCATAGCTCAAGGCTCTTTAGTGTTGGTGTAACTAGAAGCCCTATATACTACTTTTGAAATGTTCTTGTGATAACAAATTCCAACGTTTAATTTCAATTTGTCATAAAAACTGGTGCTATATCATATTTTATAAAAACAAATGTTCAAGTTCCACCGCTGCCACACTCAAGGTCCCCCAGCATGCGGTAAATGGTGTTAGATGGATCAACTTGGGCTCAAACCTTACAGGCAACTGTAATGTAATGGTATGAGGACGGTGAGCCCGGTACCCGGTCGCTGAGGACCCGGTATATACCCGGTGGCCACAAAAAACAAATCAATGCGCCCTTTGACATTTTTGACTGATTGTTTGGACTCTGTTGTTTTTCTATTACACGGTAAGGTGCACTCTTATCTTGGCGAGATCAAAATGGGTTAAACAACCTAAACAACCTTAAACTCTGGTAGTTTCGTTATTCCTCCCTTCTAATTATTGGTTAACGACTGTTAATTTTCGGTCAGTTTAACTCTTAATCAATTATTGTTTTAAACTTTTTAACCAATTAATGTTTAAAACGCTCTAACCAACTAAAAGTTTAACAGTTAACTAACTTGGTTGCTTAACACGTTTAACCAATAACTGTATAGGATTTAGTATAACGCTAATACTGTTGTTTATGGAATCAACAGTTATTAACCAGTAACTGTATAGGCTTTATACTGTTATTGTTTATGGAATCAACGTAGTAGTCCAGGCTTATTGGCAAGTTGGAACCTATATCATCAGAGCTGACAGCGATATTCGAAGGCAAGATTACAATACACGTCTCGCAATCACACAAATCAACCGCCAGGCAGGCCTAAATGATGTTTGAGTCTCGCATGCATTATCAGCTTATTAAAAATTTACCGAAAATCCCCGGCGAAAATCGCTCAGAAAACATCATTTAGGCCCACCTGGCAGTTGATTTGTGCAACCGCAAAACGCACATTACAATCCCACCTTCAAATATCGCTGTCAGCTCTGATGACAGGTTCCAACTTGCCAATTGATATTTCCGAATGCATTCGTCCGCCATGATGTCACGTTGACCAGATGCACGTGGATAAGTTACCTAAACTGATTTAGTTTATGAGTGATGCAGTTTACGGTTATGAGTGATACAGTTACGTGTGAAACCAGTCGCGGTTCTTAAACCGATCTAACGCGGCCCTAATTTCCCTAAAACGTTCTTAAAGTGTAATACCTCATAAAACCGAGAAAAATTAATGAATATTGAACAATTTAGTTTAACGCCACCGCACGCCGGTATAAACCAGAAAGGTTTAATGGAAGTAATCAGTCGTTGTAGAAAAACCTTAAACTTTTCCTCTTAAACAGCATCATTCTTATTCCAGGACTTAAGAGTGTGGCCGCCTACCATTACCGCCCTGCGAACGGTCTTTATACCGTCCTCAAACCGGGCTTTGTCGCCGCATTTACTCACCCGGCAGGAGTTTTGAGAACGGTCAAACTTCCTGCTGGGCGCGGATGGCCGGCAATGTCCCCGGCAACGTGTGCAACGGACGGCAAACGGCCCACCGTGTGACAAAACAACTTACACAGAACATATCCGTCATTTTTAGTGCATGTTTGAGATATAACAATAAATAAAGTCATAATTCATTGACGTAGGGGGACACGCATTGTACATTGCAATCCAATACGCGAAATCTTCATAACAGCTTCAAATTTAATTGCATTTTAAAAATCTTCCAATATGCATAGGACAACATACAGTTAGGCCCACAATTATTCATACCCTTTGAAAAAGATGAGTTTTTTTGCATTTTTTTCTCATATCTATATACCAGCTGGAGTGTCGGAACTTTCGCTTTACACAAAAGACAGTTAGTTTGCAAGTACAAATCAATATATTTGGGCTCAACATTTTTTGCATAACAATAGAATTGAACAAGAATTGTGTTTATATGCCTGTCCAAAATTATTCATACCCCATACCAAGTCTCAGGATTGAAGCTATTTTTGTGATAATACACATGTTGTTTACATTCAAACGTTCTTTATATTGTGTGATAGGCTTTTATATTGTCATGCAATTATTCCATGATGTGTGCATACAATGTGTCCTTAAAAGCAATGGTCATGAGGTCATATTTTGGTTGATTTTCTGAACTTTTGTATTTTATTTACGTGCAAAATATATGCCCTTGGCATTATACTTTCCCAGGTGTGTGGGTACACTTTAAATTTTAGATGTTCTAAAATGGATGGATTTCTAACCAATTTGATAAAGAAACACACCTCAGAATTGGGGTTAGGTTTATGGTTAGTGTTAGAGTTATGATAAGGGTTAGGGTTAGGATTGGGGTAAGGTTTGGGACGAGGGATGAGGCTAGGTCAAGGGTTTGGGTAGGGCGTTTAGGGTTAGGGTTGGGGATATTGGGGTGAGGTCTAGGGCTACTTTGTTTATGTTTAGGGAGGATCGATCGTACGCTAACAAAGCCTGACAAATCTTTGTTTCACACTCCCTGGGCTTTATTGATTTATTTTACTGGTTAAAAGTAAGTGCATTTCTTTTCATACAATGTCAACAAAACGTACACTGAACATATCCGTCATTTTCAGTGCATCTTTGAGTATACAGGGTGTCTCCAAAAAAATATGACAACATACTTTCAGAAGATCGTAACTTTCTGAATAAGTGTCGGAATGGAACAATTCAAATGAAAAAAGAAAGGCAAAGAGGTTGGCTATAATTTAAAGTAAACCGGTTTCGATTTGGTCCAGTGATTACGGAGAAATGAGCAAATTTGTAACATTAGTCAGGGAACACACCCGTCCAAGTTTGCTCATATTGAGTGATTCCGACAGCACAGACAAGAAATCAATCAATACTTCTCTCTCAAATATAACATTCATTAACATGTTTTTTCTTGTTCTAGTTTCTATCTCAAATATAACATTCATTAATATGTTTTTTTCTTGTTCTTGTTTCTCTTTAAAACCTTATAATATGCCGGATAAGAACAATGTTTAAATAACAATGATCCTAAAAGTTGTCAAGGTTATTTTCATCATATTTTAAACTTGATATCAGTTGAAATTTACCATCGCCAATTTGCACGATAATTTCAATATCTTTATTACGATTGAAAACATATTGATATTAAATCTGAACATTGCCGTAATTAACCAAGTTCAAGATGACTAATAAGATTGCCCATAGAAATAATCAAGCTTTTTTGTGTTTACATTGGCAATGAAAATGACGGCTGAAATCATGTTGGCAATTGTGCGCGTGATAGTCAAATTATTTATATCGCAATTGAAAACAAAACTAACGTTTGTTTATATTTAAAGAATATGGTTATCGCTCTGTTTACAATAAGATAAATTGTTTTTGTTTTCTAATTGTTATTGGTGTTATGATTAATTACTCAGTACTCTAGTCTTAGAACACGAAGAATAGTATTCAACAGTGATGGCTAATTGAAAAGTTAATGCGTAAATAACCATCCACGCCAGTGAATAGTGAAAATCTGTAAATTAGTCAAACTTGGATGAATGTGTTTCGTGACTACTCTTACGTAATCGCACATTTCTCCGTAACTACTGAGCCGAACTAAACGCGGTTTTCTTTCATTCGTAGACAACTAATTTGACTTTGCTTTGACGTTTGAATTGTTGCATTAAAATACCTATGTAGGAAGTAACGATCACCTAAAGGTGATTTGTAATATTTTTTGAGACACCCTGTATAACAATGTTTCCATAAAATTAATAAAGTCATATGTATTGACGTGTGGGGACATGCCCATTGGCCATCATTGGACATAGCAATTCGATACTCAAAATCTTCATAACAGCTTCTAATTAAATTGTATTTGTAAAATCTTCCAATATGTTAGTGACAACATGGGCAGCTGACCTGTAAATATGAAGTTCATAGCGTAAGGAAAAAGAAAGAAAAATTGCCATTTCAAATACATGAAATCGGAGAATAAACGTGCAATTGTTTCACATGCAGAACACCTTCATTTTTTTCAAAAGTTGTTTCAGTGTAAAATGTTATACGCAGAAGTAAGTTTATGATAACTTATATATAATTAACTTTGTTCTTTATATAATATGTATCCAATTAGTACGTAAATTCAGATTGTTAAATACATTTCTCGATCATTCACTTTTGGTCCCGAAGAATGTCCGCCAAATGCCAATACTTTTAATAACATGTTAATTAGTATGCAACTCTTGTGGTTTAAATTCAAACTTACTGTATTTTTATTAAAAGCACATCATCAATCTTATATAATTTCGTTTTTATTTGACTCAAATTGGTTTAATTAGGCGAAAAAACGTGAAAATTAGCATTTAAGGACGGTTGTAGTGGTGCATTCAAATTAAATACCATAGTTGTACCGACGAAAGGCCTGATACCGACAATTTGTTCGTAAAACTTGCACATTTTTTCCCCCGACAGCAGCTGAAATCTTGATAAGTGGGGTAGGGGGACAATTTTTTCCCCGACAGCAGCTGAAATCTTGATAAGTGTGGGGTGGGGGGGGGGGGGGGGGGGATGGGGAGCGATGAAGTTGTCCGCATAACCGGTCAAAAAAATTGCATGGTCAAAATCGCAAATGTATCGACGGAGGGTCATTTTTACCGACAGGAATATTTCAAGGTGGGTACGCCACTGCTGATCGCACTGAATAACACCCCCCCCCCCCCCCCCCCCCCCGCTGACGTACACCCCACACGTATCAAAATGAGCAATGCATACACGTGCGTAATTTAAAAAATAGGTAATAGGTAATGTAATAGCTATGTAATTGCCTGCAATAGTTCATTCAACATAATATGAAACATGTCCATTTATGATATATAATTATTTTGCAATGTGAATTAGCTAGTCATCATAATCTTGTCCATGCAACACTGAAAAACTGAATAAACTTTAAGTTCTATAGTTTATTCGCCATAAAATAGCGCATGATCTTTGATATTTTACATCATTCTTTTGCAGTATTGTTCCTTCTCACATTGAACAGACTATTATAGCTAGCTGTTATATTATACAGGACTACTAGCTGGTATTGTATACAAATCCGTTTTTAAAGAGGTCAAACACGCACACAACAGGACTTGAGGTTGCCAGTATATAGCCCAATTGTGTCATCAGTTTGAATTAGAGCTTTATCTTTTATTGCCTTAGAAAATAGTTGGGCTACAAATAACTCTTGTTGGGTGCATTAACATGTATATCATGCAAACACTGATGAAATGAAGAACAAATAAGCATGCAGTCTGCCTTACTTAAAACAGACAGCTATAACACTGGTATTAGATCATTCACAATGTTCTATGTGCCTACAACGTTACTCTAAATGTCGCTAGGCACTGTACTGTGCAATCCAATGGACTATGCAGCGGAACAAAACGCAAAATCTTGCGCGTCCCGGAGACAGGAACGCGTACATTGCATCACCAAACTTTATTTGGACCGATGTCTTCTGCTACTTGAAATAGTATGTTTACATTGAATGAAAGAAAACAGATGTTTGTGCATTGATTGCATTTGTTTTGTTCTGTGCTGGGGACTACTGGTACTGCATGCATAGACATGACACGGACATTTCAACATTACGCACACTTTCGCATGACTCCGAGACATGAAAGCGTACATACATTGCATGACAAAACTGTATGTGGACCGATGACGTAAACCGCTTGAAATAGTGCGCTAACATTGAATGGAACTCAAACATGTGGGGTTTTTTTGCCTTGCATTGTTGTTGTTTTGGCCCATTTGGGCTTGTAATGAACAACCTTGGCAAAACTGTAAGCCCAATAAGAATAACAAGATGGAAACACCTAGAATGATATCATTCTTCTCTACACATGTTTTGTATTGAGGACATTTTCTCTCTTCCAATTGTATGTGATGTGTGTGTACACTTAATTTTTAAAAAAAATTGGAAGAGGGAAACTTTTGAAAATTAATTTGAAGAAAAAAAGTGGACTTATCAGACTCCAGATTGACAAAATATCCTGTTGTACATTGTAAAGTGCTATTCTTTTTAATTATTTTTATCGTTAACCGGGCGATGATTGTTAAAAATATTTCAAAATGGGGTACTCCCGTTGCCATATTGGGTCGTCCCAGACGCGTGGCCATCGTCGTCTGCTTTCATGCCAGGGTGAATTACGCCACCACTCAACAACATTGGCAATAAATGAACAAGACAGAGGGCGTTTGTTATTATCACACAAATTGTACATGTCTAAGAATTATGCTGACTGGGTAGTACCACCAGCTTTATACCGGGCTTTATATTATACCCCTCAGTGTCATGCCGGAATTGATTGATCCCCGTACAGGGGTGGGGTGGTGTGGTCAGAGGTCCCCCCCCCCCCCCCAGATAATTCCAATTTGTGCTTCCGCCTATTCTTATTATGGTTTCAAAAAGAAAGAGAAATTGAATGAAGAAATGAAATATTAATTATTTAAATAAAAATAAAGTGTTGTCACTAATACAAGTCTCTAAGACTTGAGGAGACCTAAAAATAAACGTAAGGAATGAAGAGAGAGTCAGCCATGATCAAGCGACTGCTCAAAAACGACCAGAAAATCGCATGGTCAAATAGCAAATGTACCGACGGGGTCATTTTAGGGGTGGGGGGCAGTCTACAACACTATTAAAAGTCTTCAACACTAACTAGGATGTACGTCCCTTTATATATGGCCAAAATTGTTGTCCTTGCATGCAAGAAACAAAGGTTGAATGTTGATACCCCATAAAATATGTTTTTTGTTTTGTTTTTGTAAAAATTGTAAATGATCAAAATTCAAAAATCATATGCATATATTTTATGCGCGCTCCAGGTATTAGGTACGCCATTCATTGCGCGTTCCTGATTTGGAGACGATCCATTGCCATCCCAAACCGCCTTTATACCCTCCCCCCTTTAGACTGATATGTATTTTAGTCTCAGCCGCCCCCTACCCCGGAGTGGGGGGGGGGGTGGTACTTTTGCCAAAATCGTACGTGGATGTTCCTGCCGGACTTCGGCAATATGACTTTCTCTATATCTATTTTCTGGCCAATCTTTTACCCATCAATATACATATTTTGTTACAATTTTGCGTGATTTTTACACACAAATCCTCAAAATACACCAAATTTATACGGGCGCTTTGATGTGTGATAAAAACACCCCATCGTTATACTAATTTTCGAAAAAAGCCCCCTGTCGTGCTTTTTGGACTGCGAAATGTTGTGACCGTGCGAAATGTTGTGACCGTGCGAATCTTTTTGACCGTGCGACATTTTTTGACCGTGCGAAATGTTTTGACCCTCCCCCCCCCTCCACCATATACTTCTGCCCCCCCCTCATATACTTCTCCCCCCCCCCCCCCCCCCCCCCCCCTCGGCTCACATGCCGCGGTACGCGCCTGAATGGGAACCCAGTATTGGCCCAATATTGATTAACAAGATAATGCCAATGCCAATATTGCCAATGTTGGGCAAATATTGTGCCACTATAGGTATGTTGTCTGGGATTTTTGGTAATTTGTTTTTTTCGTTGGCAAACCAAAAATAGAAACATTTTGCCTTAACGCTCTCCCGTGGAATATATGTAGGGGCACCCCTGCCCCCCCCCCCCCCCCCCCCCCCCCCCCATCATTTCCAACTATGTGGTTTTATTTTTTGAAACTGATAGGCTTATCATCCCGGAATAATTTTGTTTATTGCGATTAACAATAACATTTAAAGAGGACCACTTTTTTTAAGGGGTTTCATGACACATAGAATACGCGCAAGCTGTTTTCACCTCTTTTCCCCCAACTTGAAAATGCTAGCGTATTCCGCTGTATGCGCTTGCAAACACGCGCATTTTAACGAGCGTATTTTTGACGCAAGCTGTCGCGTTTAGAATTTAAACAACGCACGCATTAAATGCGTAAATCATTCGTGCGCGGCGGCAAGACAATGTAATGGTCGATTTACATCATCAGCGTGCCATATATAATCCGTCGGCTCCTTGCCAGTTGCAAATGTGATTAAAACTAGCCCTGATGTGGTGTTACTAAACATAGAAAGGTACAACCCGTTCTCAATGTAGGCGGAGGGTGCATGACGCGAATGACTAGCCAGTAGGCCGTATATAACACGGCCATGACCCCTATGTTTGAACCTATTATTACTAAATTATCCTATTTCTAAATCTAAATTATCCTTTATTTAAAATTGCTGAAAATTCACAAAAATTCGCCCGTAGAACAGGGTGTTTTTTGTCGTCGCCTTAGGCCAAATAAAGAAGATAGTCTGTCAATAACTAAACAATGAATGAAACCCTATTTGTAAGATTATGTTATTACTGAAACCCCATTTGCAAAAGCACGATATAATAATTGTCGGATTCTCATTGAATGAACATTATCCTGTTTTATTCTATCGAAATTACTCTAATATTTAATAACTTAATAGGCCTATACTGAATAAAATCCTGTTTGTAAAATCATCTTCTTAGTGAAACCCATTTTGCAAACGAAATTTCAAATTGTAATGTAAGATAGATATGACCTGTTTTTTTAGATTGTTGGACGCAATTTTGGGCATTTTCATTTAATGACCCCTTTATGTGAGTTGAAAAATCAAGCTTCGTATTTTACCCACAATTCTGAGTTATAAGTTATGCAATCACCCCAGATACTTTAAGAGTCAATTATAGTGGTCCCTTAAATCCGATTACATTTTACACTTTCACAAAAGAGCGCAGTCTTAACATTAACATAACAAATTTAAAAAACCGAATAATCAAACGAAAAACAAACAAACAAATAAGCAAGTAAATAAACTAACGAAAACACAAAAGACACTATAGGCCTACTGCAAACAAGCAAAAAAACAAAAAATAAATAAACAACACTTATAAAAAAATCCCAAATATAATAGGCCTATGGCTAAAAACAAGAACCATATAAAAATGGAAGGACGCACTGATTATCTTGAAAAATTGAAATAGGCCCCTGTTTATTTGTTTGGCAATTAATAAATACCATATCCTTACATGAAATTGCGAATATTTGTGGGCCCTGACAAGCCGCCTTCATGTTGAAATATGGAAATGTTATGCAAGGCCTACGGGTTTTCTTTAATTAAAGAGTACTACTACTACTACTACTATATATATTTGTTGAAAAAAACAAAAACAAAACATTTTTAATTCATTTTCCTTTAAATGTCGGGCGCTGAGCACATTTGTAAATCAGAACACAAACTAAATGTTGGACTTTGTCAACCAATGATTGCCCCAAATTCTCAAAAAAGTTTGGTTAATGATAATAGGTTGATTTCATTTTGAACTTTGAAAATAATAGGCTACAAGTAATTGTAAATCGATACGTAAAATTATGTTTTAAACTAAACATGCTAAAATCACGAGTTTTCTTTTTTGAACATAAAATGCATTCCATTCCAAGTAGGCCTATAACAAAAAAAGACGTGACTAACACTTGATTTGGGTGTTGGGTGGGAGAAATGATGTGACTTGCGAGGCAGGACAGACATGTGTGTGGGGTGGGGTGGGTAGGGGGTGGGACGGGGTATGATAACCAATATGAATCGGGTTCGTATTATTTATGATAGGCCTATACTCACGGTTGCCGTGCATACAAGAGTGCGGTGCACATCGCTACTCAGGTCTGAACTTCCTGCTTTCCCATTACTAGTCATCACTGGTCATGATAGTAGGTCTATAGGCTAGTTGCAAAACAATTTTTCATACATCATCAAGCAATCGTGTACGCTGGTTTTCACCGCGACCTCTGTGTCACCATAAAACGAAACGCTTAATTTCTAACGCACCGTACGCGCGAAGGTTATCTTTTGCTGCATGCGCATCTAACGTGTGTTTACGCTCGAAACATTACACATAAATGTGCAGGAATTTTCTCATTTAAAGCCAATTATCAGAGAAAGTAAGTTGGTGACCCCATTTTTTATCTCATTATTTGAAAGAATGTATAAATGCGCAGCACATATTGAAAAAACGAAAAAATTGACGAGCAGATTTTGTGGAATCTTCCATTAAAGTCGAATTTTTCCTCATTTCCCATAGAACCATGTAGTATTTTTTGGAAAAAACACCATTTTTGAAACGGATATAGCTCAAAAACTAAGCCCGTACCCCCATTTTTTTATTTTAGATTCGTGGTCAGCACCGTAGAGAACACCTAATACAAAAATGTCAAGACAATTTGACGGTTAACTCTATGTGTCATGAAACCCCTTAAATGGCGTATTAATCGACCATTTGGTGAGTGGACCCTTTGTATTGTTTTGATATATTTAAATCTTGTAAGTACTTTTTCGATCTCATTTGACATTGCTTTTGGGAAAAAAATGTCAATATGTTTGTGTTTTTCATCTGTGAAGAGTAGAGTAGCACCCCCGGATTTTTCATTGTATGGTTTATTATCATCTCTTTCATTTGTAACCACTCCGAACGTCATATCTTTTTAGGATTTTGATATATTTATGATTTAAAAAGTACAAAATGAAATAAAGAGTGGTTCCCCTGGTACCCCTAAGGAATATTACCTCAATATATTCTCTTAGTCTTTCTCTCCTTTTTATTTTGAATCCATCGTGTACCGATAGTTTGTATATTAAGAGAAAACTTACTTTTCGCCAATACCCACTGATATTATTGGGGAGTACCCCCTGTTTTTTGGACTAGCGGGGTTTCGGACTGATGGGGGTTTTATTTTATTTTTTCGGACTAGCGGGGTTTCGGACTGGCAGGGTGTTTTTAAAATAAAATAAAAATCGGACTGACGGGGTTTCGGACTAGCGGGGTGTTTTTAAAAAAAGACCAATTCGGACTAGCGGGCTTTCGGACTGACGGGCCTTCGGACTGACGGGTAAACCCTAGCATTATTGAGTCAAATATTCAATTTTGTATTCAGTTTCAAAATGCTGTAACTTTACCAAAATAGTAATATCTGGTAAACGGTACCATGAAATGTCGTGATTCTTTTTGCTGATGATAGTGAATAAATGCATCTATTGTTGCAAACATTGGTTGCCTTCATATTCTGATAATAAATATTTTTAATAATTATTTCACACTGTATACATTTCTATAACACGCAATTCCTCATTTTGCTCCATTTCCCATAGTTTTAGTCTCAAAATGAAGCCACGTTTTGCCATGATTGAATAAATACACGTCACTACTGAATACTCTGTATTAAAACCAACAGCCTCCGAGACTTTAAAACAACTCTGATATTCTATTTCCAAATATATTAATCTTTCACATCATCTAAAATGTTCTAACAATTGTTCAATAAAAAAGCCGGACTCGTATCATTACTCTCTAAATGTAAAAAAATGGTTTTGGAGTGGTTTTCCACTCTTTTAAGGAGTTAAACGCAGGACGACACGTTTTTTAGTGGAATAACACTCTAAAGGGAGTGAAAGGGGATTTTATTTGACAATGTTTCACTCTATTGAGAGTAAAAAATTAACTTTTACACTCATTTTAGAGTGGACATTTTCCACTCTAAAACGGGTTGTCCTGCGTTTCACTCCCTTCACTCCTTTTCGAGTGAATTTCCACTCTTTCCACTCGTGAATCGTTTTACATTAGGGCGTGTTCACACTATAGCTAGTTTTCTTCATGACCCGGGTCGAACCCGGGTTGAAGTCTGGTGTGAACAGAAAAATAGGCTCAAAAAACCGACCCGGGTCGAAAATTACAACCCTGCGAAAGTGAAGGGTAGAACCCGGGTTCAACCCGCAGCGAATGTAGTGTGAACAGAAATCGCTGTTTCTACCCGGGTTGCCTGAAGTAGATATAACCTGAAAAGAATGTTAATGGTTGCCCGCTTTATTCCGCCTGCCATCTTTCTACGGCCTCTGGCACGTTGTCGCTGATGTTTTCGACGGCATTTCATTACCAGACACTGTTGCTTGTTTTAATACCCGCCATGGTGGGCAAGCTAGGTCATAGGTCATTGATACAAAAAATTAACTTCCGGGTGTAAAATTAATTTGTCGTGCTTCAAAGAGTGACCATGCCAGCCAGTATTTGCAACAATTGCACTGGCTTCCCGTGAGGCAGCGTATCCTGTACAAAATGTTTCTATATGTATACAAATGTCTGAATGGGTCTGGTCCAAATTATATCACCTCATCAATCCCGCGGTATGAACAAAGCCGTTCCGGTTTACGTTCAGCCTTAGACACTGACTTCGCGCCTCACCGTGCCAAAATATCATTATAAAGGTCTGAAATCCGCTTTTAACAGGAGTTTCTCACTCTCTGTACCCACACTTTAGAACTCGTTACCATCAGAACTTCGTTCTGCTACATCTGTTTTTAGTTTCAAGAAGGGTCTCAAAACCTACTTGTTCCCTCAATAGCCCTTCCGCATTGTTTTAGTTTGCTTTTTTCCTCTTCGCTTCTTTTCATATTTGTTTACCATCATCACGGCGCCGTGATCTATATGAAATGGCGCCCTATAAATGCCTTGTATACATGTATGTATGTATGTATGTGTAACGGCGACGAGAGTATTTTCTAGCATACATGTATATGTTATCAAGAAACCATTTGAATCTAAATATCTGGCAATATCCATTACTTCTTGGGCATTTAGTGTGCAAAATATACCTCCGTAATTAAAAGTGAACTATCCCTAAAAGTAAGTTGGAGCATAACATTTTTAAGTAGTTGGTCACGTGACCGATAACATGACCTATATATCCTCCAAATATGGTCAAGAAACCTTTATTGAATCAAAAGTTGTGTCTAAAAACGGAAAACAGATGATGCAATCGTTTAAAACACCCACCGCTGTAAATTAGATACTTTGAAATGATGACACTTCATCAAAATAAAAGTTATTTATGTATTTCATTAAATATGTATACGTAATTAGACTATGAAGTTCAACCCGGGTTCAACCCGCATCGACTGTAGTGTGAACAGAAATCGCTGTTTCGACCCGGGTTACCGGAAGTAGATAGCCTGAAAAGAATGTTAATGGTTGCCCGCTTTATTCCTGCCATCTTTCTACGGCCTCTGGCACGTTGTCGCTGATGTTTTCGACGGTATTTCATTACCAGCCACTGTTGCTTGTTGTTTATTCCCGCCATGATGAGAAAGCTAGGTCATACCCAGCAAACCAAGAATGTTTTATAAATGTTGTTTAAACATTGGCTAAAACATCATTAGAATGTTATTTGAAAATGTTTATATGACGTTAAAATGTATGGTTAGGATTTGGTCGGGAAAACATTTTAGAAAACATTTTTAACAATGTTTTAATTTTTAACAAATTTAATTTAAAAAAAAAAAAATCCAACATTTGTTTCAGTATGTTCACCAAAATGTTGAATAAATGTTTTTAAAACATTGGCAAAAATGTTTTTTGAAAATGTTTTCCCGCCTAAATCCTAACCATACTTTTTGACGACATATGAACATTTTCAAATAACATCCTCCTGATGTTTTGACCAATGTTTAAACAACATTTATAAAACGTTTTTGTGTTTGCTGGGTACTTGCCATTCAATTATGAAATAGTGCATGATGTGGATCGAATTATATTTATCAAAATGTATTAATATGAAATATATAGTGTTACAAAACCAACATAATCAAGGTCAGTGCGCATGCGTTGAATTGATAACATTGGCACAATGTCTGACAAACATTATAAAAACAATATCATCAGAAAATATTATTTGAACATTTGCACAATGTGACATGACAATATCGTGTCAATGTTTGCTTACGATGTTTTTTTAAAAACAATTTCAATATCAGATTTTCATAACATTAGGAAAACAATATCATCAGAAATGGTTTAAGTAATATCTTTGAAACGTTTGCATTATATAGCAGTTAATGTTAAAAAAAATGTTTATAAAATAATTGTTTACGATATTATTTAGAAATGTGCGTCAAAAACATTCTCTAAATGTTCGATGAAATGTTATCAATTAATAGGAAAATCATTGTATGCAAACATTTCAGCATTTTCAAAATGTTTTAAAAATGTTTACCAAACTATTTTCCAAGAACAAATACTTAAATTCATTCAGATGTCATTAAGCCTTATGCCTTACGCAATTCGGATTACTTAACACCTTTATTGATAAGCTTTCTGATTGTGAAAGAAAAACTCATGAATATTCTTTTAGCTAGCGGACAATGGTGTTCAGAATTAATTATAATCTCCAATTTAGACGCAAATCACAATATAGATAACAATATACAACGCTCAATTGGTTGCAATTGGTCTGGTCGTCGTGTTGCTTGTAGCCACCCCCCCCCCCCCCCCCGACCCCCAACTCAACACAAAAGTTGGTAACCATGACTGTTCTTCATTTTTCAAAGTACCCCTTTGCAAGGATTTTCCAAACATTTGACCCCCTATTTTGGCAAAAACTAGGACAAAATAGGGGTGAAAAATACCCCCTTTTTTGGTTTTCAATGACTATCATTTCAAATACCCCTTTTCAAAGACACTTTATACATACATTAAATAGACAAAAACTTGTTGCTTCCAACAGTAACAGGCGTTTATGGTGCTTTGTTATACCTCCCCCTACCTTATACCCCCCCCCCAAAAAAAAAAAAAGTGTATTGGGTTGTTACCATGTTCTTATCAAATGATTATGTCCATACTGTGATGTTTTTTGTTTTTTCCTCTTCGTAAAATACCCCCTATTTTCATGATTTCGCTGTCCTTGCTGACAAACGAAAATATACCCCTTTTTCCACGAATTTTAGAACAGTCATGGTTACCAACTTTTGTGTTGAGTTGGGGCGCCGGGGCTTGTAGGGTTCAGTAGTTGATATTTATTTATTTATTCATTTATTCGGACATACACTTTTGGAACAGTAGCAAAAGTCTTCTCGACTAATGCGTCCATAAACATTACACACTGTTTTAAAATACAAAAAGGAAATATTATATACAAATATTTATATAGATTCATGCTATGTTACTGCTACGTGAGGTCAATGCACGTTTTAATATGATTTACAAAACACATCAAATATATAAAGTAAGTGAACATCATCACTTGCAGTAAGAACATCATGTTAAAGACCTATAGCATAAGACTCAATTTTATTGTTAGATTACCCGATATAATTATTCTTCAAAATTCTTCTACGTTATGGAGTTGAATTTCGAGCTTACGATATTCATCAACTCTGATATGATTTAAGCCGCTACATAGAAAAAGAAAATGTTTCAGATCCTCAATATCTTTATCGCATGATGGAGAGTAAATATTTATACCGGGTTTCCATGAATGAGCACGGCCATTTAGTGGTAGTGTATTTTGACCGTGCTCTGAATTTCATTGACGCACCATAAAAATCTAATTTGCATATTAAATAATCTTCTAAACCAGGTTTACTTTTGAATAATACGTAGTCCTTTAAGGATGATTTTGTCAAAGCTGAATTGAGCCATTGAGTTTATTGAACTGTGACATACAACAAGAGATGGAACATTGTGTAAGTTTGTAATGCATGACAAATATTAGTTGTAATGCAATATAATCATGATAATGTACGAGTTATAACCCCTGGGTTATAATGTTGCACATAGCATACAATCACAGATAATCCAGACGATCTATAATTGACCAAAACTGAACGCAAATGATATATGTTGGCACACGCCCATTTATTCAGTTGCTCTCATGCTAATCGGCTTTGAAATCATTATTTAAATGTGTGATCTCCATATTTGTAAATTGTCAGAAGTCACAAACTGGTCCAAAAAAATGTTTCACTTCTAATAATGTTGAGAAATGCACCAATTCTGATTAAACGGGACAAAACTTAAGTTTTGCATACTTAATGACCCACAAACTATATATTGTTGGAAAGCTTATGATTCAAGGTT
>CM069449.1:17331350-17383443 GCA_035610835.1 Ophiura sarsii
AATCGCTACTTTGTGAACTTCTTTTCATGGTCCTAAATTATATTCGGTAGCGGTATGGTGTAGCAGTCCCAAGTATGCAAATGAGCTCACTGAATACAATGTCATGAATCTTGCGCTGGAACTACTTTACGGAATAAAGCGCATCCTCATTTGCATACTTGGGACTGATACATACGACCCTTACCTTATATTCCGGGTGTTACCAAAATTAGCGTCCTTGCCTTAGACTAACTACATAGAGACGGCTCATTGTGAATACCAATACACGAAATTCGATAAAGCTAAAAATAACATGGTCGTCATGGCGATATTGTTGGATTGTCGGGGGCGTACGATGAGTGCAACATACGAGGGGTATCATAAAGTTTTAGAAATCACCTAGAAGTGATGGAGCCAGAAACTTTATTTTGATATGTGATCCTTCAGACATCAAAGTCCTGTGCAAAGTTACACATTTCTCCTACTATTTATTACCTTGGGTTATTTAATTAATTAATTTAAAAATAAAACCTGAGAAAAGGAGACCACTGACTGCCAACCAGAACACTCCCAGGACCATGTCCAAACTAGGTGGGACAGCCACACAGAGCGATCAATCTGTTGTTTTGTTCGCCCTGCCCCCAGACAGTGGAACGGTGTGAATGGTACTAGGAGGTCTATCATTTGGATAAAATAGATGATGAACGATGCAGATGGGAAAGCATTCAGCCTGCTGACTTGGACTAATATAAAGGAATATGAAGTAAGCGGGAGACAAGTGTAAATAGATGTTAGAAAATGAATTACTCTGTCTTCACATTTATACCTTGAGGGTATTATTCATTTATTTATTCATATTTTTAAATTCCACATACCCTCCCTTTTTTAAGCAATTTTTGTTTGCTTTTTCAACTCAGCCTGCTTCCTTGAACTCCACAAAGTTCACTCTAGGTCATCTTACTTACTTCTATCAGGATATAATTTGTAATCCTCTTGGCCTCCTTCTTACTTGTTGCCACTATTTTATTATTTGCAGTATGTCTCTCTATCTCAAGGGAACAACAACTGCCCTGGTGTGTTTCACATACCTATGTGTGCACTCTGACTTTCTTTTAGCTTGACTTGTATTTTGCTTATAGCAAATACTTTTGTCTTGCTCTCTACTAAACTTGATAAAGACTGGTATATCCAGTCGAAACGTCGTTATTCTCCAATTCTACCCCCCCCCCCCCCCCGCCCCCCCCCCCTCTTTTTGTTTCATCCCCCACTTTCAGTTGGGATAAGTTTCACTTTATTACATATTACATTTTTACTCATCCTCTGTACACCTTCGGGTATCCTATCCTGTTAGTGTTCTTTACCACTGTTCCAGTTGGGACTAGTTTCTCATACTTTTATTAATATTAGTTCGGGTATGCACCCTATCCTGATCCTGATTTAAACGGCATTGTTTGAATTCCCCTATTTGAGAGCTTTCCACTACTACGTATGTTCACATGGTTTATATTCGGGGTATTGGGTAGGCACGTACGATACCAGTGCTAATCGCGTGTCGTAACTTTCACTAGCCTGATTTAATACTTAGAAAATATGTGATGCTCTCTCTGCAATGTTTCCATAGACTGGCTGTGGTAACTTAATCAGGGTAAAATTAGAGAAAAAAAGTGAAAATTAAAAAGAAGAAAAAAAATCGTTCCATAACCCTAACCCACCCGGTGGATTTTCCAACGAAATTTTTTTCAAGCGAAAAAAGCACACACAACAAGAGGTGCCACGCCCCGGGGTTTAAACCCACGACCTCTCGGTTGGCGGGCGGACACTCTACCAACTGCGCCACGGGGGAAGCTGTGCTGGGCGAGTGTATTCGCCCAGCTATATAGCCCGGGGCCATTATTTCAGACAAAAACCTCAGCGCCAGGTGGAACCAGGATGCTGGAAATGGGATTTCATGGGATCTGGGGCTGTAAGGGTTAATCAGGGTAAAATTAGAGAAAAAAAGTGAAAATTAAAAAGAAGAAAAAAAATCGTTCCATAACCCTAACCCACCCGGTGGATTTTCCAACGAAATTTTTTTCAAGCGAAAAAAGCACACACAACAAGAGGTGCCACGCCCCGGGGTTTGAACCCACGACCTCTCGGTTGGCGGGCGGACACTCTACCAACTGCGCCACGGGGGAAGCTGTGCTGGGCGAGTGTATTCGCCCAGCTATATAGCCCGGGCCATTATTTCAGACAAAAACCTCAGCGCCAGGTGGAACCAGGATGCTGGGAAATGGGATTTCATGGGATCTGGGGCTGTAAGGGTTAATGAACATATTAGGCTATCAATTAATCCGTGGATTGTCTGCACAGCTTGAAGGCTAAATCTATTGTTAAAGAAGCCGAAAGGATAAGTAGGCCAATATACTTATATTGAGAGGATACCCATTTACCGTTATGTTAATAGGCCAAATAAAAATAAAAACTAGTTTCTCGTCCTAACTTTTGGAAAAAGGTGAGGATGAGAACCTTTTGTTTTAAATATGTAAACAATGTAAGATCACCAATACTAGCGTGGTATTGCATGATTGGTTGCGTAACTTGAAGAGCACGAGGCCTTTGTAAAATCTTTTTATTTCATGATTCTGAACACAAGACCTGCTTTACAATGCTCATTGGACTAAAGTAAATATAATATTACCAAGATGTCATATTTTTTAAATACTAACAAAACAGTTATGGAAAGAATAAAGGAAACAAAAAGAAAATTATAGATAATGTATAAATATACACTTCATAGTGTTACGAAAGCAATAATAACCAAGCTAAGTGCGCATGGGTGAAATTGCCCACGTTTTTAAAACGCTTTTTAAAACGTTTCCTAAATGTATCCAGAATGTTTGGTTTAATTTATGTTGTAATATATTGTTCCATAAACGTTTTGATTCATTGGCGTAGCTAAGTGGGCAGGGATCCCCCCCCCCCCCCCCCCCCCCCCCCGACAGGAATTTCACTTTTCTTCATTTTTCAAAACTTCATTAGTGTTATCTATCAGTACATGAAAGAAATTTTCAATTTCGAAATCCCAAAAGCCTATTTAGAAGGATTTAAATCCCTTATCATCTACAAAGTGAAATAAAAAAGTAAATTCCCATGCGCCGCGTATCCCATGTTTTGTTTTTCACGCAAATTAGCACGCATCGGCAGGAGTATGAACGGACCTTAGTTGCTAATCAAACCGTCATTTTTGCCGGGGATTGGCTGAAGCAAGAAATAAATAAAACAAGGCTTTGGGCAAGAGTTAGTGTCAAGGAGTTTAGAAAGAGAGTAGGAAAAAAAATTAAAGATAAAGGACAGGGAAAGATTTTTAATCCATGATCTGAAACATTAAGAAGTATCAAAAAGACTTTCATTGGAGTTTTATCCGAGGGTGTTATGTTTTGTGTTTGTTTGTTTCCTTTCGATATTGTCCATGTCTGTCCCACCCGCCCCGTCCATCCAAGACCTGTTTATTTAATAATTGTCATTACTGAATTATGGTATCCCTATTACTTTTTGTTTTCTTCTTTTTGTTGATGCCGGTGTACCAACTATTTATTTGCATTTGTCATACAGGAAACAATAATATATATGAACATTTAGTTTTAATATTCTCCATATAATAAAGTACAGTATTTCATTATTGTCTCTCCACCTTTTATATAAACCCCAATTTTTTATTGTGTTTATATAATCTTCCCTTTCCAATGGCAATATGATTTTCAACTTGGAACATAAAATGAACTAAGCCCATAAACATCTTTTTCTGTATACGTACAGTAAGCTGTTTCCCCAATAATATAATATAATTTAGTAAAGGGTCCGGATCAAAAATATTGTATCAATACATTATTGAACATTTTGTTAAACTGAGATCAATTTCAAAAATGATATTTAAAAAGATCTCAACACTAGTCCAAAAACGTTTAACATGTTCACACTCGTAAAACAGATGAATTAAACTTTCAACATACCCATTACACAACGTACAATTTGGTGAATCAATTAAACCAATTCTATGAACGAACTTATTCGTTGGCAACCGCCTATGTAACAACAAAAATTGAAATGATCTGGTAGGAATATCCAAGACACATTTTAATGCAATCGTAAAAAGGTAAGGCCACATTTCTTCAATAACTTGAATATCATTTTCCCACTTTTTAATTGTTTTTTCGGGACGTTCGCACTTTTTCTTAATTATAACATCATAAGCCATTTTTACAATTCTCTTAGCTTGAAATAATCTATCATTTACAATATTTGTATCATCATTTAACAAACATACATTATTTGTAAACATAAGTATTTTCCAATTTTTAGGAATTGCCCTAATTAACCCATGGTAGTGTAAAATATTGCAATTAATATCATATTTAGTTTTGAAATTCTCGAAAGATAAAAAGCTATCATTACCTTCCGAAAACAAATCTTTTACATACCTCACATTTTTGTTTAGCCATTGTACATAACAGGTTTATTACCAACTTTTATAAACGAATTATTCCATATTCCTTGATTCGCACAGGCACGAATCGGGTTCTGAGAATGAATGAACTCACTGTGCTAATATCTGAGCCAAGAAGGGGATTTACATGGCTGAATGATCATGAATTGATTACACATTACAGTAATATTCGCTCAGCCACGGGTACTTTCCATTAGTGAGAAGCAATTCAAACACTTTTTGTCTTCCATTTGAGCTCATTCAGCCATGAAGTAATGGACATCTTTCATTTTCAAACAACACTTAGGAACATAGGATTATTTGTTAACTAATTTTTATTGGTAAAATGTTTTATCTTACGATGTTATGGCGAAATGTTTAGGGGAGACTTACTTTTGGTATTGTGTTTATATATACATATTAATTCGCGCTGTTCTGACATACCGGCACATCACAACAGAATTAAGTAAAGTGATGTGCCGGTATGTCAGAACAGCGACGAATTATTATGGGCATATGCCGAGTGTATGATCGGAGAAGCATAGTCGAGCAGGCCGATGTTATCATGGTTTATATTATAGTCTAACTTTGTATAGTTATGTGCACACGCGGCAATCCAAAACAAGGGGGTTGAGAATATAGGGAAGGGTAGTGCTGGACATCCTCTCCTGTATTCTAATATTATAACCATTGTAAGCTCATTTATTTCAGTTTGCGTTTGGTTGTTAGGCCTATACGGTTTGGTAACATGCCATATTAAATCATGATAATATCAAACAAAATAAGTTCCAAGCTATCAATCAAGTCATGTTTCTTCTACATCTTCCTAATATTTCATGGTTAAATTGAATAATAATATTTATATAAATTCGGGAACATACCGATTGAAATTCGGACTGAACAAAGGTCTTCCCATTTCGATCGCTAAATGGCTCATCATTCATATTTTTGAATCAATAAAACGTCTGAATGTTCTAGACTGAAAGCAAATGGGAAAGGGAGGGGATTATGGTGGGAGAGGATGGTCTATACTGCTGCCCGTCGGACCCCCCCCCCCCCCCCCACCCCGCCCGCGTATTTTCTTTATGCAAATATAATGGGATGCATATACGACACATTGCTACACGGAATAAAGCGTAGTAACACAATGGGATGCATCCCGTTATAGTTGCAGCCGCCCAACAACAAAAAAATATGGTAACATCGGTTAGTTATCACGATGTTATGAGATGTAAACAATAGGCCTATATAATTAAACAGTGTGTGTCGTTGCACCTTTGATATCCTTGTATTGTTTTTGCGTTTCTCCCAATAAAAAAAGTATACTTCAATCTACGTAATGACCAAGCAATGTATAGGGATAGCTAATAAATAATAAAAACCATACGGTATATAGGCCTATACTACTAGTACTAGATCTAATTGTTAATAATGACAGTGTTTTGACCGTTATCACTGTTATCTTCAGTCGAAAGAAAACTACGGAAGTTGGTTAAGATTTAGACCTTGGGGTTGAACAATATTCCACGGGGCGCGGGCGGGTGGGGGTCTTTTAATTTTGTAATTGAAATTTGAAAACTTTTGAAAACAAATCCTTTTGATTTAAAAACAAAAATGTTTTGAATATTGTTCTATTCCTATGTGTTTCGTTATAAATTTTCCAACACTTATGTGTTGTTTAATTTTGTAGGTGTTCAATCTGGTATTCCCTACTTCCTTCCCCGCTAATAATATTGATAAACTCTGATGATTAGCCGCAAATGTTGCGCACAGAAATGAATACACGAGCGTCTAATCTTTGTCAATCGGTTTAACGCGCACGCGTCACCATTTCATTTTGCCAACTCAAAACATTCCACGCGAGTCTGCGCTCATAATCAATTACCGCACGCGTTTTCATGCGTTACGCTTCCGGAAATTGTAAGGCGCACTTCGAATTCGCATGAAAAGGACGGCTTCCTTTTCACACTCGACATCATGACAAAAGTGCCGGGTTTTAACCACAGAATTATAAAGGAGAATCCAGACGATATTTTTTGCCCTATCTCTTTACCATGTTTACATGTAACAGTCGCCATTTTGGATTTCCACCATGGGGGGAAAATTGGAGGTATGTCGGTATTTTTCGGAACTGCACGGAAAAGAACGAATGCAGTATCGTGCGTGTACAGGAGCAGTGTCTCTCTCCGCGTAAAACGCAATCGTCGCGTGTGCTTACGTGCCCTACTTCGCGTACCACTTCGCGTATTTTTCGTGAACGTCTCACCAAAATCGCCATACTTAAACCAGGGTAAATACCGCGCTACACAGGCACGGGCGGTGAGCAGTCGGGTCCAACCGTCCGATGCTGGTTTACCAGGGAGTTCAAAGGTAACTTACTATAAATAAATGGTACCGTATTTTCATCTTTATTTGCCAAACTAATCAACACAACTGCCCTGTATTGACTTATTCCAACATATCCACCCTTTAAAACACTAAGGAGATGCAAATCCAAGATCTACTGCTATCTAGTGAAAAACAGAACATGTCAGACCATCCAGCATGGTATGAAGGTTTGTACTACCACAGATAGTCAAATCTGTGGTACTACAGGATACCAGCTGCACTATTAAAACAAAATACATGTATTAGCCCAAACCAGCCAGGCTATGTTTTACGGTGTGTAAACCGGGGGAGGGGGACCACTCGGCTAACCTGACAACACTCACCCGGGCAGCGATTTTGTACACACATTTCAGCTTGGTTAATGATGTCATCGAATGAAATGCTAAAGCATGCGCGTGGACATTGTTTTTGACGTAGTGAATCGCAGTGTAGAAAGGTCCAGGTTTTAAAAGAACATTAAAGTGTATATAACATCAAATTGTATAGTCCTTTTCTTCTCTATAGATGTCTATAGCCAAAAAGAGAAAGAAAAAAGTAATCAACCTACCGACCCACTTTTTTCAACTCTTGTTTGGGGAAACAACCTTTTTTTTTTTAGGCCCGCTGGTATATTATGAGATTCAGTAGTGACATTTAAAGTTAACTAGTAAAAGACCTGTATAAACTTGGTCTACTGGCATTTGCAAATGAATTTCCCGGTTTGCGTGGCTGTCGAAGTGAAGCTTCGCCGGACCGTTGATGCGCGCAACTTATAAATCTCCGCGTTATTTTTGGCAGTGACTGCGTACGCGTTGGACCATGGTTTGAAATACGCGGAAAGAATGACACTTTCCGAATGCTCACGAACATTTACGGAAAATACCGACATACCTCCAATTTTGTCCCCATGATGGTTTCAAAATGGCGGCGGCATACTGGATCTCTATTTTAAATCTATGGTTTAACACACGTTTGAGGCTATTTTGATACCAAGAAAATAACGGTTTGTAATCAAACTTTGCACAAAGTTTAGGATTCGTATGCTTCTCATAATATACACTCGTCAAAAGAAGTTCCTTGCCACTCATTGAAGTTCAAATATTTCACATAAATATTTAATATAAATTAAACAATTGCATGTCAAAATAAGCAGACAATAATTCTCTATCATGTCTGTATGAAATTAAGATATACGCATTCATGCATGGCTAAGCACATTCATTAAGCAATGGTAGGTGCGTAAAAGGAAATTGCAAGAAATGAGCATTTACAGTCATTTGAATGGAGGGATTATCCAATTTTGTGCAATCTTCTTGCCATTGTCAAGTGAATGGGATCTGCCATGCATGAGTGATCATGTCTAAATTCCATGTTAAGCTGTTAGAGTATTACTTTCTGCTTATTTTGATATACAATTATATATATATAATTATAAATATAATTATATATATTCTATTACATATTAATTTAATTTAGGCCTAAGTGGCAAGGAACTTCTTTTGACGAGTGTATAAAGAACAGGATTTGAAATAGGTGTATTTTCCCGTAAACCATGATCGAACGGCGGTATTGTCACTTTTCACCTTCATTGTTTGATTTCTTTATGTTCATTTTTGAGTAAAAAGTACGATTTTCAAACAAGATGGTTTAGTCCATAAAATTAACAAACATTTTAGGCAATAAATGCTACCATGTCTTGGTGCACAAGATTCTGATCTGCTAATTGATTTCTTGAAATGATGCCACACATAATTGTTTGGTAGATTCCCATGTCTGTGCACAAAATCCACCAAGAAAATGTCTGTTAATTTATAGAAAAAACAAGCCATAGCCAGTGAGATTTAGTGCCACTTTTTTTTCTGTATATAAATAAATAAATGGCACAATTTCTTATCGTTGCATTGTCTCAAGGCCAACAAATTTGGTATCAAAATGTGCCTAACAATTAAGGGCATCTTTCTAGCTAAAAATATTTAAATCCATCAAATATTTTTGGAAATATTCTAGTATATGCTAGGGGGGGGGGGGGGGGGGGGGGGGGGGGGGGGGGGGGGGGGGACTTACATATATTGTTGGGTGTAGTTTGATCTACATTTAAATTGATGTAGTGTGGCAATAATAATGACATGGATAGGAAATTACATTATAATCAGTAAACCGGTGCTCTCGAGTTCTTGTTACTAAAATCCAATTAGAATAATTGTCAAATGATGTAAAGTATTGTTATCAATAGAAGAAATAATATTACATTTAACATTGCATCGTTATTTATTTCACTTCCTTATTTAACCCTAACACTTCCCCCCACTTTTTTCAGAATTTTTTCTTCAACGCGGAAAATCGACCAAAATATCCCCCCGATCCCCCCGGGATTTGATCCAGGGACCTCTCGCACCAGAGGCGAGGGATTCCACACTTCACCACGGCTGTCAAGCACAGTTCTGGGCAGTGCATTGCCCAGACTGTATTTATTGGGTCCATTTTTTCATCAAAAAACTTCCACGCCGGGTGGTACCAACGTACCGAGTCATGGTATTTTGGGGTATATGGTAGTGTTAGGGTTATGCTTGATTTTAGAGCTGCAACGTAAAACTCCTATACATATATTTAACGGTATGTGGATTTATGCAAATCCCTAGAAAAATCCAAATCTTTAGATAAAAGACTGGAAAAAACATCCTTTCAATCGTTGAGCCATGTATTTACTGTACTTAAAAAGAATATTTTAAAGTTATGATCAACAATAGATTTGTCCTTGGGCACCATTCCAATGGTTCTGGAATCTGGGTTGGTAAAACCACACACTGGGCACATTGTATGGCTACACATGCTTATTTACTGATTCGATATTGCATGGACATGCATCCAAAATCATATTCAGCAACAATACAATACACCTAAATTGGGTGCAGAATTACGCCCAAACATCACCCACATTACTACTATGAAATGCCTGTATCGAGAATCATACTTGTATTGAGAATAAATCTATAAATTGAGAATAAATCTTGAGTTATTGTTTTAAATAATAATCTAAGATAACCATGATACCATGATGATAATAATAAGAAAGTTAATATCATTAATACGTGTATTAGTGTTGCCAAATCAACTATCAGTAAATACAGATATGGAAAACATCCTAATTTTTACTAAGTGTCTTAAAATTAGAAAACTCTGGAAGAATTGAATTAAATGAAACAACAATCTTAACATGTGTGTGTATTATGATATACAATATGCACAGAAAATATATAACTATCCACTTGTAATTAATGATATACTGTGTAATGAATAGACATGCTGAAAAGCATATGAAAAGCAATGATGTGAACATGAATGTTAACATGCCGAAAAGCATATAAAAATGTGTAAACATGCTGAAAAGCATATGAAAATATGTCATGTAATGATATGCAATATAAACATGATGAAAAGCATATGTAAATGTCACAGTGTTATACATGTATTTGATATGAAAACTATGTGAACATGATATGCAATGCAAACATGATAAAAAATCATATGAAAATGCAAGTGATATGAAATGTAAAATGATGACACTATGAGATGGAAATTATGTGAACATGTACATGCCGAAAAGCATATAAAAATGTGTAAACATGCTGAAAAGCATATGAAAACGTGTTATGTAATGATATGCAATGAAAAACATATGCAAATGTGTTATACATGTATTTGATATGAAATGTGAAAATTATGTGAACATGAATGTTAACATGCCGAAAACATATGAACATAGTGTGTAAACATGCTGAAAAGCATATAAACATGTGCTATACATGATATGCAATGTAAACATACTGAACAGCATATGAAAATGTGTTATGTAATGATGTGCAATGTAAACATGATGAAAAGCATATATGAATGTGTTAATCATGTATTTGATATGAAATTAAACTAGGTGAAATGTGAAAATGATGTGAACATGAATGCAAACATGTCGAAAATGTAAAATGCTGAAAAGCATATGAAAAGTGCTATACATGTGATGATATGCAAGGGAAACATGCTGAAAAGCATGTAACGTAAACATGATGAAACTATGTGAAATGTGAAAATTATGTGAACATGTATAAATATAATTGATAGTAATAAACAATAATAATTTAAAAAAATCTAAGATAAGCATTTTGTACATAACCATGAATAATGACATATCAACCAACAAAGTTGTACTAATCAGTCAGTACGCAACAGGCCGCTTTCAATGCGTGACCTTGCCGATTTCTAACCCGCGCAAAGATCGATTTCAGGATGTCAACCTTGCGCTAAAATCTTACGAGAAGTTTGTTTTCCCTGAATTAATTGAAGTAGGGTTAGCTGGCAGCCATGATGGCGAAGTAGGTGGATTGTTCGTAATTTTCTCTATAATATGATGCCAAATCTGACATATTTGGTCCACAAACAGTGATTTTATCGCTAATTTTAGAATTTAACAACTTTCGTGACTTTGCTTCTTGTAACTATTCACTTGACTGGACTAAAATTCGTACGATATTTTAAGAGCAATTTCCGTACTAACGGAATCTTAAGCTTTAATTTCATATCAAAAACATTGATGCCCGACTTCTTTTTTGATAAGAAAAACCGAGTTTGATTTTCACCGATTTTCGGTCAGAAAACGAAACTTACGATCCCCCGTTAGGCCTCGCCAACTTGATTTTTAGTTTCCTATAACCCGCCCGCGCTTCATTTTCATGCCCGCGTTTGAATTCATTAGAAATTTTGGGGAAAAATACCGTTTTTGCAATGAAAACGTCCGAATTTATGCATTTTGTGTGATGAAATTGTGAAAAATGATTTTGACGAGAAAAAAAATATCATATGAAATTGTGCAGAGCAGAAGGATCGATTTCGAACCCCGGACCTCTCGCTCTTCAGTCTACCGCTCTACCATCTGAGCTATCAAGCGAATCTAATTCAATTCGTGAGATTTAAACACTTCATCAACAACCCAACGACGGTACGAAATGAATATAGCTCGAGCCAGATTCGGACACCCATTTTATTAACTATTCACTTGACTGGACTAAATAATTTTATAATATTTTAAGCATGTTTCTAGTTACAAAAGACTATGAATATTATGATACCATCAATACAATTGGTGCCTAATTCTTCAAAAAGGGAATATTTACTGTTAATTTGGCTTTAGTTTCGTCAAGTTTTTCTCGAATTCGGCTGTGTGTGATGACAATAATTTGCACCGAAAATGCAACATGTCATGAAGTCACAGCTAATATTAGATAATATTATTCGCATAATATGCCTTTTTATTATACAATTTCATGGCTAATGTGTGATTATAATCATGAAAAGAGCTCATTTACATCGTGCTATTACGAGGTCAACTATGACTGCGAAGCAGTATCGTCTACGGGTGAGTACTTCCGGGTCGCTTTGCTGGGTTAGAAAAGGAACGACTTTTCGTGTGGTTGCATACTGGCTGTAATGTGATGGAACCGTTACAATTATAGGAATATGGGCCAATGTTTTAGACTACATGTAGATGTAGAACAACAAGTCATATGTACCTAGATTGTTCATTTGGTAAATGTTCTCATTAGGGTATATCGACTAACTGCTCCCTGCCCCCCCCCCCCCAAAAAAAAAATAAATAAATAAATAAAAATAAATGTGAGACAAAAATATGCGACATATTTTCTGCCAAAAAACGGCTGAGTTAACATGATTTGAGAAAGAAGAAAAAAAAATAAAAATAAATAAAACAACTCGCAAAAAGTGGGTCGATCGGACCCGTAAAACCGTGTATGGTTTTTGTCCTCGCCTAAACACTGTATTTTCTATAGCATGTGTTAAGAAATATATCTTAATGATTGTTAATAGTTTTATTCCGATACTGGTATTTCATTATGTATGCTATGTTTGAAAGGGTGCCATGCATGTACTACTTGTTTATAAAGTTGGGAAACTGTGGGAAAACAGAAATACTGTGAGTTTGCGAAGATGTGCTGCTTTTTTTGTTTAATTAATAAACTGAAAACGCAGCAGGCCCTTACAATAAATAGTCCTATGAAAAGTTAACACACTCGTTACATTATCGAAAATACACAAGTATAAGAGGACCCTGGGTTGGCAGGGATCTCCTTTATCTAAAGTTCTCTACTTTTAACTTGCTAATATGATTTAATTTAAATTTAAAAATAATTAAAAAGAGATGTACAATAGACATGTAGGCGTCTGCAGACGACATTCCAAAATTTCACAAAATGTTTCAAAAATGTCAATATTATTGAATTATATTACTATATTTGGAATCACCATGAAAAATGCATTCAATTAAGTACAAACATGCCTAGTATAAGTTCTGTAATCCTTGAGATAGACCTTGAAAATTACGAAAAGGTTTCGGAAAATTCTGTTTTGTAATGGTAAAATTAATGGCCGCGTGGAAAGTGTTAACAAGGACCATTCATCATTAATAAAAGGGGCAGGGGGGGGGGGGGGGGGGGTGACGGGAAATTGAATTCACGCCAGTTTGTACGAGTAGGCTATGATAGGCCCTTATTATTATTTACTCATTTTCCCCGATCAAATCGATAATGTGCATTTCCCAAAATATGTGGTGAAAGTTAAAATATAATATAATATTATTTGAAACATATTAATTTAATGCACACATTCACCGATCCGATAGATGTAACGCCATTATTTCACCCAGATTTTTATTACACCTGAACTCGAACCCAATGATGAGCGCGATGGACAATATAACATCTTTTTTGAAATCAATTCCTGAGTAGTGTTCTGAGTAGAACTCGTCGAGTTTTACCATAATATTAATAACCATTTGTGATACATTATACTTGCAGTAAGATTTCCCGGATCAAAGAATGATAAAAACCCAAGTGGTCCCATTTTTGTGGAATGGCCCGTATAGTCACATGCGCACTTTACATTTATTTAACAATGTTTAAATAGGCCTACAATATTTAATATGTTTTATACGATTATCATCAAGTTTTACTTATGTCCACTGTTGCTAGGACCATATACTAGGGTCAATAACTCGGTATTGTGTTGGTGCAGGGAAGCGTTTAATGTGCATACATCGGTGTGCACTCAAGCTGATCTCATAGCTACCAGTGTGATGGCTCTAGCTCAGCGCCCCATATTCTGGTCCGGTAAGCAAAACAGTGCACGCTGTGTACGTAATGTTAGATATTTTGTCCAGTATTTAAAATTTCGTATTTTATTGACACATGTCATGGTTCAGAGATTTTCAATGGTTGCAGGTATTATCAGGCGCCTGACACTGTATTGTTCGAATCGCCGAAAGCATAGACGGTCATGAATATACAATGAATAATCATATCAATGAATATACGTCATTTGTGAAGTCGAAAATGAAAAGTACCAGACCATAGTGGACATGAACGGCCGTAATCTTTGAATCTCCGTTGATTTCAATGTTATGTCGGAGTGTTTTACCTAATTTCATACTGACACGACCTGAGTGATAATCAAACGGTCCCCGAACGATGCCCTGGTGCTGTTGAAGTCAGAAATATCATCATTCCCTACAGTCCGAGCGTTCCCACATCGAATTTCACCTAGAATATTCGTCACACGAACTTATGTCCGCCATCGTCTGAATATCGAAAAGGCCCTCTGGAGAGTCAAGGGGACAACATTTTTTTCTACGCATGCGTCCGATCGCTTTGGATTTGTCCACTAACATTTTGGACAAATGCCTAATGAGTATTTGCTGCATGGCAAGTGACACAACTTCTTGTAATGCGCTAATCAACTGTAGATCTAACCCCCGGGCTCCGGCCAGTTTGGGGTGGAAAAGCCCAATCAGGAAAAGTTCACGGAAAAGATTCAGGCGTTGACGGTTCAATGGTATATCACAGATAGGCAAAGTGGGTATATCCAGTGACAGTTGTATATCCCTTGGTATATAATATTTAATTTTGACTAAAGCAGCCGACAATGCAGTGATTGATGATAACATCCAGAAGTGGTTTGATGTGATAATAATGCCGCCGTGAGGAGCCGTGTAGCGAGGCGCCACGCCGAACTATGATCGAGAGTGACCAATAACGCCGCAATGCGGACCACTGGCGCGACGGGCCGGCACATCCAACATGCGCGAATCAGTGGCGTAGCCAACTTAACAGGGCCATAGGGAGGGGGGGGGGGGGGGGGGGGGGGGGACTTATCAGACAGTAATCCGAGTTGTACCGACGAAAGGCATGATGTACAGTCAATAAAACTATACGGTAGTGCCCACATGTTGTGGCGAATACATATCTCCTAAGATAAAACATCACTTGTTGCTGATTATTTTTTTATTTTTTCCACGCATTGGCCAAGTGGCGCCGGAGTCTACCATCGGACCGGGCTTTCAGTTGACCTACGCATAGGAGCATCGTTGAAGCGAGAATGTCCCCTGTAACCTTTTTCAAGATCTTTGGCACTGAAATTACAATTTGGTTCCTAAAAGAGGGAATCCACTTTACTCATGCGTGCCCGTAACAAAAGGTTTTCGCTCCCATATTATTCGTTGTTCAGATCAAGTCAATGTACGACCTTCAACAAGCCAACCCTTTGAATACAAGCGTTACTCTGTTAACATAATGAAGGGCTATTATACATTGGCGGGTCATTTTCAAACGAGTATCCATCAACATGTGTGTTTCACAGAGTAAGATATATGTGGTGTTGGTCTTTTTAAATTCTGAACCAACTCTAGCTCTCCAATGGCCGATACGTGGATTACTTACCTCTAATCACCTTTCAAAGGTACAAGACTTGATCGCGTCTATCAATAGTTGTCTGATTGCCTTTCCCACATATATTTCGAAATGAATATTGCGTTTCCCAATTCGTTTATTAAAGCTAGCTAAATTTTGTAAAAGAACTAACTTTCCTGAAATGAAGTTGTAGGCTACCAAAGATTTTCCAGAAATTCATCGGTTGTACAGATTTTTAAAAAAATGGTATAAATCATGGTAGATTTAACATTGGTAACGGTCTCATTTCTCATGTTGTACGTTTGGCTATGGTCTGTTTTGGAAATGTGTTTGCTTCGTGTATCCAAATAGCTTACACTTGTATAATAGCCTAGCTATAACAAGGGGGGAGGGCACAAATTTGATAATGATAATGAAATGTTAAATAAAGCAGGGGGAGCCAAGGGCGTATCCAGGACTGTTTTGATAGGGGGGGGGGGGGGGGGGGGGGGGGGGGGCACACATTCTCAAGCCATCTTGTTTATCTTAAATATTGAAACGTTGAAACTAATACAAAGCGCAAAATTGGCATTTCTAACACTTAAATATATAGTCAAGTATGACGTTTTTGAAGGTTTGATATTGCATAGTTACACATATCCTGATCCAAATCGTATGGTTTGAGGGCCATTATAATGTTAAAACCTGTAGAAAATATGCGCGCAGAGGGTAAAGTCATCCCTTCCTCCTCCTATGAGGACAATATCCTGAGTGCCCTGGTAAGTAGTTTTTACGAGATGCAAAGATAGGCTAAAATATCAATTTTCTTAATATGTCAAAACTAGCAGTGTTGCCAGTTCAGAAAATACATCAAAACAATTGTTTTAATTTTTTTTTTAAATTTGTGTCTAAAGTTTAAAGATGTGTTTTTATCAAGTAATAGCTACTTTTGAAAAAAATTCTTGCATATTGCTGCAATAAGATAACGAATGTGCGGTAAATTTCGACTATTTTTAACTGATATTGACCAAAAATGGCTAAAATCTAAATTGGGCTGTTGCCATGGCAACGAGTAAAAGATTAACAAACTAATCTCGTTTTTCTGATATGCTACCAAAGTACTTCAACCAGGCCATGAATCGGTGAGCTTTGCCACCTATACTCGATATTTACCTGCGATGACTCTTAAGCCACTCCTTTTATACTCCATATTATTACTTTGATGAATGTATATATACCGTACTGAATAAAATTGAACCAATGTTTATGCTTATAAAATTCGAATTACAGTGACTATTTCCTAATTATTTTGTTTGTAGATTCAACTTAAATATACAGAAATTAAATGATATTATATTTATGAGTATGAACCAAAGGAAGTCTAAACAAATAGGCCTAGGTCTATGTCGTGTGCCTACATGTTGATTGAAAATTAAAGTAAACATACCCATGCATTTACAGTCACTTCCAATCAGTTTGGTCTGGTATGCTGGTGTGTTTTCTGACCTGGATTGAATACTATCAAGTTCCTGGATGGCTGTGCACTTTAGCCCTACGAATGAAGATGTGGTCCTACAAGCACACGGTTGATCTGACCTTAACCCTAGCTTTTAAATCAATAGGTTATCTTCAAATCAAACACGAAAGCGTAGGCCTTCTGCAATCACATGATTCGGTGATAAGCTTCTTCTGTCCCACTGGACATAGTAGAGGTAAACAAATATACTGTACCTGTTCCAAAGTCAACCAGATAAATGAAATAAGCCCAAAGGCAAGTCATTGTTCACGACGATACGCAGACGATCAGATGGTTTTCACGCAGATTTTGCTGATACCAAGCGTCTTTTTTTACCATGGTTGCCAATTGGAGCCCGACAGCTTCAAGGGTACACCACCAATGCGCTCCCCATAGACGCTACGTACAAAGTAGGGGTCAAACAATCGTCTCTAACTTGTTTCGTTCTATATCATTACGACATTTGGGCTCAATAATTATGTTTCTATAAAGGACAATGTTGTGCTTGCGGGACACCTTCTTTAATAAGCTTATTTATGAACAACAACACCACTTGATATCAGTTGAAGCGTTACACTGCCGATAATGAGCTAATTGATATTCATGAGGTGATTTACTAAGGCAATTTTATATGGGAATTGAATTGTAATGCTTTTAAATCATAAATCTTAATTGGAAACATGAATTTATTGGTATAACAAAAGCCAAAGTAACATAATGAAATGGTAATTGGGTCTGATGGCTTAATACTTTGACAACGAAGCGTAACTTGCAATCTTCCCGGGGGCATATACTTTTAAGCGGCAGTGTATCGCACACTGTTTATGAGGGTCATTTTTGGACCAATTGTGTCCCTCACACCATCTGCCCCTATGTTAGATTGCACCCTCTTTAGCGCGAAATGAAGAAGGCTTAGCAGTAATACTAACGTAATATCTAGAGGGCGCACTGCAAAGTACGCTATTTCACAGACGACGCTGGTCACGAAGAATCATTGTGGCAAGACCCCTGGTCACGTGCTGGTTTTGTAAGAAGACACCGGCAACACGAAAAGAAAATAATACATCGTCGGGATCCGCCTTTCGCCGTGCTTCTTGAAAAGCCGTACATTTCTCTTATATTATTTTGCAATTAATTCGAATGTCATATTTCAGAGAAAAAAAAAGGCATTTTTATATAAGTATAAATTAAATTTCCAATGTTTAAACTGATAAAACAACTCATTTTGTACATAACTAAAGACAAAAGAAAATGGGCCCCCAGCGAGATTCGAAATCAAGCGAAAAAGGTCTCACTATTCATAGAGGCTAATGCCTTATATTAGACCGCTCTGCCACGGAAGCAGATACTATTTTCGATGTCAAACAATAAGTAATACCTAATACTTATTTAAGTTTTCGTTATTTCCCCAATACTCAAAAAACTATAATATAAGGCCATAATATTGTCAAGTATTATTTAATATTGTCTATGACTATCCCTTTTCTATCACTTCGCATCAAAATTGAGGGGTATACAAAATTTGGAGCTAAACACGTGACTAATTTAAAATTACCCGCCATGTTCAAGAACTGTTATTTAATTTGGAAAAATGAAAAGAAAGGAACTTAGAGTGGAGTTGGTTAGCCAACTCCATTGGTTTTGGGATTATTTAATTTAGCTGTACCTTATAGGAATGTAATATTTCCGATGGGTATTCGCGATTACGTGTTAATCCAATACGAATTGCAAAGTTTGGCAAATCTTGGCCAGCGTCTGCTATTTCAAATTTCGGATAATAGAATATTTATTCTGATTCATATTAAATAACATTGAAAACCCTTTCGGACTAAAGAACCCGTTTGAAAATTCGAACTGTATAACTTTTTGTTCGGATACCGTCGGACTTTAGAACTTTTTATTTTCGGAATAGTGAACATTTATAATAAAGAACCATTTTTTTCGGATTGAAGAACATTTTATCAGATTCGGACTATCGTATGGTCAATTTAAATGCGTCGTACTATGGAACCTTCGTACTATAGAGGCGTCGGATTATAGACTCGTCGGACTATAGCAGGGCTGTCAACTTTTGGGATTTGCTGGGAGGGAGAGATACAATATTACAAATATATTGACCAAAGTGTACCAACAAAAAAATAGTAAAAGGTAGCCCAATTTTTGTTTGCAGCCACTTCGTGAATTTCAAGGGAGGGGGGAGGTAGGATTCAAAACATTCGCACGGTCAAAAAAAACCGCACAGTCAAAATATAGTAAATTCCGTGTGATTCCATAACAGATTTGTGTTTTTCACCCATTTCCCGCACTCCCACCCCATCCCTGAGTATTCACCGTCTAGTATGTATTGAATGTCGTTGGGATACAACGTGTGTCCCGTTCACAACTGTTGGACAAGCATTTTTGCAAAGCCCGTAGTCTATATTTGGTATCGATAATATGTTGTTACGACAACATAATGTATAGTTCTGTTTTTGTGATTATCAAACATGGTAAATGAATATAGGAATTTAATATGCCAAATGTCAAATATTTGAAAACATTGTATTTGACGGTTGACGTACTTATTAAGCCTACGTATACACATTAACACCTAGTGATTTTAGAATAAACACGTCTAAGAATGCGAGAGAATTTCTTTAATGACCATTTAGAATGTTTATTAATTACAGCCCCAAGATAAGACGGCCGTTCTTTTCTTGACTTACTTACTTGACTCACTTGACTTATGGCGGATGATGTGGTTTTGATGTCCTTTTCAGTGCTGTTCATCCAGGCTCCAATGTATTTGAAGTCCTCCACCTTATCAAGGCGCATGCCTTCACTTGTGGTGATCACAGGTACTTGCGTCTGGTTGAAGGACATGTACTTCGTCTTTGCAGCGTTCATTTTGAGCCCAACTCTGCCCACTGAAGTCTCCACTCTGTTGAGTAGTGATTGCGCTTGGAACACTTCCTCAGACAACAGTGCAATGTCGTCAGCGAAGTCTAAGTCAGTTAGTACGGTTGGTCCTATTCTTCTGCTGCTTCTTTTTGCGAGGTGGAATCCTAGCTCTTCTTCTCTACCATCTATGGCCTCTCTTAGGGCATAGTCAAGAACAATGATCATAAACACGTTAAAGTAAGACACCACTGTGTCTACAGATTATCCTTGCTTACAATGTGCGTAGTTCACTTAAATGAGGTGCCCAGCAAGCACAACATTGCCAATCTTATATTAGAAAAGTAATTATTGAGCTTAAATCGCGTTGTTATATTGAACAAAACATCATATTCATCATAAAATTCGCGGCGATTTAAAGCCCAGGTATCAATTAAGTCACAGTTATACAATACATTTGAGCACCAATGACGTCATTGATATCAGGATTTGAATCACCGCGAATTTTGTTGAGAGATCGCAGTTTATATTCATTTTATAATTAGTATAAGGTTTTGTTCAATACAATTACGCATTAAGGCTCGTTAATTACTTTTCTAACATACAATGGACAATGTTGTATTTGCTGGACACCTCCTTTAATGTAGATTTCAGTTCATCAACCTCTGATTATCTAATTGTATCTATGAGTCGATAGCGCAATCGGTTCAAACAAGGGCGCTAGATATAACTATAGTCAATCTATATTAAGACAAGGAGACGTTGCATAAATAAAATTAGTTTAACAAATATAATGGCTTAAATTATCTTCTCGAAATCTAAAACGGCGATTTCATGTCGGCGCAATAATAATATTAGATTCAGTTAGGGGAGACGTCAAAACTCGACCGCCCGTTGACTGCCGGTTACGGGCGGTTCCGCCCGGTTCTTTCAGGTCAAATGTTTTACTTGTATATGAATATTCGCGCATGCAACACTGAACAACCGCCGGTTGACTTAATGCTGTAATCTGACCAATTTACACTATCAATCTGTTACTTCGCGGTCATAATAGCTCTCTCTATAATCGTTCTATAAAAAAAAAACATTCATAGACTTTCGGTATTGATTTTAAAAAGTTAATTGAGCTATAAACAGATTGAAAAAGCCAACCCCAGGGAAAATCAATAGCTGTATTGTACTGGTTGTCAACTGAGACTTTTAAGTCTTAAAAGAGCCCATTACTTCAAGATGTTATTGCTCTCGCGTGTGACGAGGCACTATAAACCGGTCGTGTTCACCAGAGTGTTGCTATTTGACCTCATTATGTGTGTATATTATAACAGACGACACGTTTTGTGAGAACCGGGCGGAACCGGCCGTAACCGGCGGTTGCCGGGCGGTCGAGTTTTGACGTGATCCCTTAGTAGAGTTTATGGACATGTATAATTAGAATTGTGAATGTTTTAATACTACAGTGTATCCTATAATGAGTTATACCGGGAAAGGGGCAATTATTTGGTTATGAATACTATCATAGTTAGTGGCTGGATTATAACATTCGGACATTTCGGAAAGAAATTATGGACTCTTTTGTGAAAATGGTATTTCAAGTTTGACCGAAATTAGATCTTTTGACACTCATAAATGTTGACCATGTTTGATACAACGCTTAAGATATAGGCAGGAAATCGTCTGTGTGTGTCCTGAAGTTAATGACTAACAATGTCCTTAATGTTTTATCAAACACTATTTCAATGAGTGGTATTATATTATACTTTTGTTGTTTTTATACTGTTATTTAAACACAGTATAAACCATGTTGGACACCCTGTGTACACGTCCTTGTTTGATAGATAGGAAGACCTTTCAGAATGTGCCCTTTTCTAATCTTCCGCTCTTTGGTAATAACTTGCTTTTAAATGTGTTCTAGGTATGTCAAATTATACATTTCTGAAATCTTGCCTGCATTGTCTTATTGTTCTGTATTGTGTCGCAAGACGTCGGTATACGAAGACTGGCCCTGGTATATGTAGCCGTGAACACGAATCCCATGTAGGCGACAATAACCTAGGAAATGTGACGTTGGACGTTTCTTCTTTGACAAATCCAGTTAATTGTTTTCAGGTAGGGAACACTGAGTAGAATTGGCTTCAAATGTGAACTTTCCGTTAATCCGAAAAAAGGCCAAGACAAAAAATCTGCTTTACATACCCTTCGCACATAAGTATGTGGAATCACTTTTGCCGTAGGCCTATAACTGTTCGCCATAGGCCCAAATTTAGGGGGTTTTAATGTTGTTGTTTTTTAGTTGTCTGAAACCAATTGAATAAATTGCTCCAAAAACACAATACAAATTTTGTTATAAACATTTCCGCACTTAATATAGGCCTAGCTATTTTTTGGCACTTTTTGGTCTATAATTTAAAAAATAAATTAAAAAATACACCTCCTAGGGAATGTTATTAGGATTATAATACAACTAGTATGACAACATTTGACAAAATATATTTTAAGTTATCGTGCACGAACCTAAAATGGGTCATAAAGCATGTTTTTTGTATTTTTTTCCAAAATGGTCAATTTCATGTTAATGGTTGGATGCATTGAATCTTTTCCTTCAAGAAAATGTATACTTTTATATAGATTAAATGAATAATGAATAAGTTACGGCAGTTTTATGGAGGCTGTACCTGAGAGTCCACACCCGCTATTTTTTTCTATCAAGAAAAGAAATCGCAAACTGCATAGCCATTTTCCCAAATGTACGTGAGACAGACTTTTTTGGGGCCTATCGCATAGTTGAATCTGTTACTTGATGGACTACACCTCAAAGTCCATGAGAATTTTAACTCATGGCATATAATACACATCTAAGTGAGTTAACATTTGGGTGGAGATACCTGATTATTATCACAGGAATAATAAGATATTCTAACAACCAATTTTGAAATGTCGACATGGTTAGCTTGTTTGTATTCAGATAGTATTGTATTATCATGTCAGCTGGCAACGGTTTCTACTTTCACATAAGAGTAACAATATAAAGGAATATTGTTGAAAGGATATGGATGATTGGCAATGTGTTAGATGTAAGGTAATAATAATTGAAAAAAGTATCGAGAAATTAAAACCGCTCGGACAAAAGTGATGTGGTCGGATGACACGGTGCTTTTTAAAATGAGTATAAATCCGAGACTGAATTTCGTGTCACTTTAACTCACCGAAATGAGGGACATGATTCCATTTTTAGCTCATGCAGACATGCTCCGAGGATATGCCACGAGCCTGGGCCACGAGCCGCAGCAGAAGCCCCCATAGCATCAAACTCAACGCGGGCCTGCCTATGATACCGAAGTTGCCCCATTGTCAATTTCGGACAATTTTCGCCAACAGTAGGGCGGGGCCTAAACCCGACATTTCACCTGAGACATAGTGACTCCGAAGATCTGTATTCGATTTCCACAGTATCGCAATATCAGCATCGGCACTTGTTAGGGTAGCACATGTTTGGCCGCCTGAAACGATGTATTTAGATTATCATCTTATAATCATAATGGTATAGTAACCTTTTGAGAACCTTTCTTCAGCAGAAGTGTATTGAAATATGTTTAACATTATAGGATTAAACTATTTGAAGGCTAACAGTAACAAGTTGAATTGGATTACGGTATCGGAAAGACGGAATGGTTTCCATTTTCTTATCAACCTGTCATCTGCTCTGAGTGATGTGTCAATGTCACAAACACTTGTATGCCATTACGTTAGGTATATGCTAATATCCATTAGAATAAATTGAAGGCGTGGTTTAGACTTCACAATGTATATCAGGCACTGTCAACGGGTCCCAATCGTTATACTGCGACAGTTTGACAACTGGTTGAAATGGTCTCGGTGTTTCGTTATAAAGTGACCGTCAACAGTATAATGAACAAGCTACTAATCGTGATGTCATGGATGTGCGTAGCACAGTGTATCTTCGAACATGGTAAGTGAACTAAGAGGGAGAAACGTAGTGGTTTAGCATTCAAATTCTATCCAAGGTGCATGCTGTTAACGTTCGCATTGGCGGACGTGGGTGTATTTGCAAGTTATTGCATGACATAAATTGCCCGCTTAGGAGCGCTATTAATTCGGTCTGGTAAACCTATTGTTATCAATTACTACGAGATGATTACCTGGTTGTATATTTAAATTCGGGGCGTGTACGAGCAGTACTTCTTGCTAACTGCATGAGTGAGTTTCCATTATGTTGCAAATTACATCCACGCTCATGCGTTTAAACTACTCAATGGGCGTTGCAATACAGCCGGTTGGTTGCACACGAGAATTATGTCATATAGCAACCAGCTTTGATGGAAGGCGAATATTTAAATTTGTTGCCGGTTTTTAGGGCAGCAATTTATAGCGCTGCTAAGCGGGCCTTGTAGCGTAATGCGAACGTGATTGTAATTAGGTGATGTATCTGGAACAGTTCATGGGGTAGAGCTTACTCTCAAGACGGCACTTAGACACAAGCTCAGATCTTTTGTTGAGGAGTCTACTTTTGTCGGCGTTGATGATGTACAGTCTCTCCGTTAAGCAAAGGTCGCACCGCTTAGACCCGTTGACTTAGGCAAGCACTCGTGTGATGATAACATTCTAATCATATCAAAGGTGCTGTTAACATTGGCATTGTGTTGTTATTCCCAATGCGATCTAGGGATATATAGAATCATTTGTAATTAACATAATCATGTCGTGTTATTTGCCCGCTAAACCTATAGTGACTATAAAAATAGTGGATGGCAAATCAGCTACAAACCAAATTTTCTAACGATTCTGATTGTCTAATTTTATTTTATCGGTACTTTTTTTTTTTAAGAAACATTATTCGATTAATATTTTAATCAATACACAATGGATTGTGCACTCATAACAATAGGCATCTCATCGTTGTCTATCACTTCGGCTACGTCAAAAAACGCGTTATTTACATAATACATGTCGCGTTGTTTTGTATTTGGTATTTTAGTATTGTTTTAGTTAGCCTACTATTAGAGGTATCTTCTTACACACATACAATATACATATTTTATTGCTTAAATAGGTGGTATAATGTCAGAAATTTGACCACTTTATTAACTAACCTGGTCGTTAATAGCAGGTTAAAACATAGTGTGCCGCTCTCTTGCTGAGGGAATATTTCCATTTGTACTTTATGCAAATAGTGAGCATCTAACCTGTATCGTAACGCTATTTATTAATAAGTCAGTTTTCAATTTTTCTTTCTTTCTTGTTTCTCAGAACAGGAGCTTTATACTCACGCGATATAATTATAGACCTCTCAGTCTGACCAGCCTAAATAAATGTAATCCTGATGAAAGTATGACGTGCGAAGATATAACCACAAATTATTTTTGTTTTTTTAATTGTTTCGGTTTCTTTCTATAAAAGTAAATAACATACGTGATTTGTGTTATTAATCACGGTATGTCTCAAGTATAAGAGTAATAATCAATATTCAAATGAACCGATAAATCATTATACCATGTTGATAAGATCCTCAGGACAAATGCACCCCTCGATGGATACCGGATTTAAAATCAATCAATTATTTGGAATCAACACTGCATTATTATATTGTATATTGTGTATGAATTTGAAGTTAGACCTTTTGCAACGGTAGTTGCTACTCCGATTTGTTGGTATTATGTGGGTACAGGGGAAGACACTGTTTACTGCGGACGTGGGTGTAGATGCAAGTCATTGCGAACGTGATTGTATTAATTAGGTGATGTCTCTGTAACAGTTCGTAGGGTAGAGCTTACTCTCAACAAGGCATTAACGGCACTTAGACACAAACTCAGATCTTTTGTTAAGGAGTCTACTTTTGTCGCCGTTGATGATGTACAGTTTCTACGTGAAGCAAATGTCGCACCGCTTAGATTCGTTGACGTATGCAGGCGCTCTGGTGATGATCATTTGATGGTGAATGGTTGGTTCTTCTTCTATTTAGCTGCCACACGTGTCTTGAGAGCTATGTGTATGTTTTTTTTTCTTAAGGGCTGCTTGCGACTGTACTATCTCAGCTTGAAGGAGGAAAGGTTCCGTGAGTCCGATGGTGACATGGTTGTCGGTGGATGCGATATCGGTGGCGCGGATGATGCTCGATGCTACGCATGTTCCTTGAAGCGGTCAGTCGTCCTTGCTTGCGGAAAAATTGCATGTTTTAGGTGTTGCTCTTTATTCGCTCTTTGGGTTTTTACGGTGACATTTTCTTTATTATGTGATTTGATGATACTAGCTAGGCTAAGCATGCAGCTGTAGCTAGCTTTGACTATCTTGTGAATATCTTGTGAAGCTTGTCGATGAGTTTTAAGAAGGATGTCCTTGTTGGTGGAGACGCTATTGCTGTATGGTGGGTTGAACTAGATACTATTGCGCTGCCGATTTCGGGAATTGAATGGTCAGAGTTTTTTAAAAATAACATATACATGTATTGCATATTATCGGCATACATCTCTATACCGCAACCACGAGCTTCAATAAGATCTTCAATTGGGGCGGTATACAAAGTAAAAGATAAAGGGTCGATGACAGATCCCTGAGGAACGCCTTCAAGTGGTACACGAGGTTTAGATAGCGAGTCATTTATGATAACAGATTGTGTACGATTCATTAAATAATTGTTAAACCAATTCAAGGTATATAGTGCCGTTAACACCATATCTATGAGATAATCGATCAAGAAAAACAGTGTAACTAATAGTATCGAAAGCTGCGGAATAATCTAAAATAATTAAAACAGCTTCGTTACCTTGATCTACGGCTAACAATAAATCATTATATACACCTTAAAGAGCAGTTTCTATACTGTGACAAGATCTTCATGCAGATTGCGTTTTACTACAAAGATTGTTCAATGATAAATAGTCGTGGATTTGAGATGCACAAGCACGCTCAGTGGTGTTTGCAAGAAACTTAAGGTTGGCAACAGGAGGATCATTTTTCAAAATCTCACAATCAAAATTTGGTTTCTTTAAAAGAGGAGTGATCTGAGCAGATTTCAAAACGTCAGGAAATTGACCACTTTGAAAAGACATGTTAATAATTTTAGTGATGACTGGTAATAGCTCATCCAAATATTTCTTAAGCAACCATGTATGAATTGGATCGAGACTACAGGAAGTCGAAGAAGATTTCATGATAATGTCTCTAACATTACCATCATCGGTCGTCCTTGGACGGAACAGTGAAAGCAGCTGACACATATTGGTACCATGCAGCATTATTCAGCATGAACTATGGAATGTTCCAGATTTTATGAAGTTTGTTGCATGTAACCCATGCCTGATCTTTTCGGCACTTGAAGTCATGTAACGAATTTGGTAGTGATGATCCCAGATTCTTGAAGCCCTTAATATTATCAGGTTCAGAGCCATTCAGTGTTTGGACATTGGATGTATTAGGTATATTCACACGGAGGGTCTTGGTCATTCAGATGAAGCCCTACACAACTGGAGGCAGTCTCTACACTCTGTAAAAGCTCTTCAGCTGAAGCACTGGATCCAGATCCAGCAAAATCCAGATCATGTAGGTTCATTTCGGGATGTATCCTGCTTTTTCTTTCCTCAATGATGATGCCAGTCGAGTGTTGGATGTCCTTCAACATGTTCAAAGCATAACATAAAGAAAATTCAAAAACTGACTAGCATGCTACTAGACATCACTGTGGCATGAGTTGTTACAGCGAATTTGACTGATAAGTAGTAGTATTGCAGTATGATAAAGGCATAGCAATACATTCGAGTTTATATAATACTATTTGCTAGTATGTCTACATGAGTTAACATTGCTTACAATCGTATTTATACATGATAGTACCGTATTATATCTAAATGTCATCCATTGTTTTCCATTTTCATACAACTATGGAGAGTTAAATGTATTCATGGTTTGAGTAATTAACCGTTTCCGTTGTCCGAAAACAATTATTATTTACTTTATATGTGTAGCCATGATTCAGAGCTATAAACATGACGGATGTCATGAGGCTGACATTCATATTAGCGATGTGATGAGGGAGGGGTAGATCTTATTGAATGACCCTCGTATACACACGCGAATACATCACACAGCCCCTCACTTAACTAGATACTACATGGCAGTATGAACCTCTTTCGCATAAACATGACACTTTTTTTCACATCAAGATATTTTGATATCAGAAGAATCTCCACATTTTTCTCATTATGTCTGTAAAATCTTAGGGCCAGAAATGTTCCATTTAGAAATTATAGGCTAAAATACTGTGAAACAAAGGTGTTTACCCACCGGTCAGTTTGTGTTTTACTCAATGGGAAAATGTATGGTGACCTTGTGCTTCTAACATTAGAACCATTGCAGTTATGCAACTCAAACTTTGGAATGCGACAATTTTAAGGATGACCTTTCAAGTAAAATAGAAAACATCAATTTGAAAATCGGGCCGGAAATCAGAACATCTACCTTTAAAATGAAATGGTTATTTTATATTCCAGGGTTATGCACGGGATTGTCTTCTATTGGATTAAGCAGTAACTTTACCTACACGTTCGCAGTCCCTCGTCTTTACCGTGCAGATGAACCCCAAGTGCTGCTAACAACGTCAGCGGAATCATCTGTAAATGTGACGGTTACCATTCCCGCTGTAGATTTTATGGCAAATGTGACCATCACACAAAATGAATACTCCAATATCACACTTCCTAACTCAGCGTACATTAACGGTAATGGGACGCATAACAACACAGTGATTGTGCATGCGTCTGAACCTATTACAGTCCACGTGATAGACAATGACTATGCAGAGGGCGATGGATATACCATTCTTTCGGATTCAAGTCTAGGCTGTGTTTATTATGTAATCTCATATCAACCTTTTCACTCGTCTTACCCGTCATTCATCACTATATCCGCCATCGCCGATAACACGACTGTAAACATTTCAACTGTAGAAGGAGGTCATCTCCAGATCACCATTGATGCGCTCGATACATATCAGCTACTTGGGTCTCCCTATGAAGATTTAACGGGGACGCGTATACAGTCTAGTAAGCTAGTATCTGTTATAGCCGGAGTCAGACTTGCCAAAATCCCAACTGACGCTTCCACTTACGATGGAATTGTAGAACAACTACTTCCGGTTACCAATTGGGGGCGCCGTCATGTTTTGGCACCGTTCCTTGGACGAAGTTCGGGCTATATCTATCGCGTGTTAGGTACAAATCTCACTACTACATTGCAAATTTCAGACGTTGGAATTGTGGTAATTAACGAAGGGGAATGGTTCCAAGGCGACGTCACCGATGACATTATGGTATCAATCATCGCTGATAACCCTGTGTCGGTAATACAGTTTATGAAGTCCAAAAACGCTGACTATCAACCCAATGGTGATCCATCCATGCTAGTTGTGCCAGCAGTTGAGACTTACGCAAACAATATCACATTCCCCGTATATCGATTCAAATCCTTCCCATCGATGGCGTATTATATCACCATCGTTATTAAATGTGAATCACTCGAGGGGCTAACATTTGACAATGAACTGATATTGATGAATTGGAGTTTCTTGCAAACCGAAGATGGAACGATGTGTGCCGTTCGTGGCGCTGTAACTTCTGGTTTGCACCATGTTGGTCATCAGGATCATGCCGCTCGTTTCACAGTTGCAGTATATGGCGTATACCCATCCTCTTTCTCGTTTGCATATCCAGCTGGCCTTAGCAATGAATATGTCGGTGAGTCTTAGAATAATTGTATAATCATGATAATAGACGAGGAAATGGTGTAACATTCTGTTTGGTTTGTTAGTTTGTTTGTTTGTTAGTTTGATTGTTAGGGTGTTGATTTGTTTGTTTGTTTGTTGGGGTGTTCGTGTTTGTTTGCTTGTTTGTCTGCTCATTATTTCGTTCATTCGTTTGTTTATCCGTTTATTTGTTTGTGTTCGTTTTTTATTTACTTATTTATCTATTTGTTATATATTTTTGTATATATTTATTAAGTTATTCAAATTATGTATTTATTTATTCAAATTAATTATACATTTAAATATTGTTAATGTTAATCCAATGAATCATTTTAGTTTGCAAGTCTTTATCTTAACACGTTTACATTTAGTTTCGCCGACCTCTCAGCCGACACGTGCGCCCGTCAGTAGACAGCCTACGAGGGAACCAGGACCAGTTCAAGAAATCCCAGGTGTGTCTTGTTTTGATAAAGAGGAATAAAATACTTTAATTATAAAAAGACTATTTTATTGGTTTGTTTTAGTGTACAAATCGTTGAGTGCAGCGACATATTTGGATAGGTGGACAGCTTAAATTCAAAGCGACTGGGCTTAGTATAGTATGAAATGAAATAACAAATATGACGTTTATCATGTCTCGAAACCTTAAAATATAAAAACAAGCTAAACATATTTTATCTTGTGTTTTAATTATTGATTCCAACCTTATAGAGATGACATTAATATGTGAAGGAACCAACATGACGGCTATATTCAATGCTTCAGTAATACCTTACGACCAGCCTAGTGATGTACACCTATGGGACCCTGACTGTGTAGCGTTGGAATACAGTGAAACCCAGGCGAAAATATCAACCAATTATGACATGTGTCATACGCAAACGATGGTAATTCCCTCAAATACATTTAGTTAATTGAAACAAGTTTGAAAAGTAAAAATTCTGGAAGAAATTAACACAACTGAAATCTCTATTTGTAAGTCTTGAAAATACATGAATTGAAGCCAATTTGATAAACTCATTAAAATAATTATATATTCATAATTGAACTATTTGAGTTCGGTTCAGTTTCCTTGTGGATTTAACACTTTATAATTCAATACAATATTCTGTGAGCTACCTATTCCGTGTGTAGAATTCAAAATGAGACATTTTTAAATTATAATAACATAACTCCACACAACCACAGCCATCAATTTGTAAAACTCATAATTTCTGTGAAAGCTTGTGTCTATCGGTCGGTCGGGATTGGTTTCTCTTCGAATTGACAAACAATCCATAAAGAATAGGGGGAGGGGACAGGGGGGGGGGGGGACTATTTCCCGTTAACATTTGTTTTCATCGATTTCTAAATTATAGGTCGGTCGGGCCCGTAGAAAAGATTTTTTCTTTTCTTCTTCATCGCCTTATATTCTAATTGCCAGAAAGAAATGTGCGAACTTGGGTCCAAATCATTCTTACTCGCCCTGTGAAGGAGCACGGTAAAACGTGCACCATAGTACAGGGGAGGTTAAGGATCTGCGGTCACAGCACCTGGAACTATAGAAACATAATGCCCCTACAACACTGTGAACCGGCGAAGTTGCCAAATCCATACGTTGAGCTCCAGAAATTGAAAGTGACGCTTAATGTTGACTACGATGTGCGCGAGAAATATTTTGATTTTCCATCGGTTGTCGCAATACTATAATTAAATTATCATCCAAAGATGAAATACAACATTTTCCATTCGCTTAATTATATTCCTATATAAAAATATTTGATTTTTGTCTTCTTCAAAATCATAAATTAATACCTTGTTTTGTTAACCCGCGATGCCATGAAACGCAGTAAACATTCCACACTCGCCAGTACAACACTAAATGAGACTTTAAATATTCTTATTTCCAAAAACAGGTATCTGCTGATCATGTCGTATACAGTAACGCCTTAGTATTAGGAGACGACGATCTTAAATCCCCAATTATGCCTTTCGCGGTAAGTTTCGAATGTCGCCTTGATCGTCGCCATCGTGCGGATACCAGCTACCAGTCCACTCTGAAGAAGCACGTGTCGTATGGTAACTTTACGTATGACTTGGTCATCTATGAGGATGAGACTTATGCCACTCCATATATGGAGTATCCTGTTGATGTGAGAGTTGGGGATACTCTGTATCTTGCCGGGATGGTCGTCAACCTCAACAAATTTGCTCTGTTTCTGGACTCCTGCTGGGCAACTCCTTCTTCTGATCCATGGGATGATATCAGTTATACCTTGATATCCGACGGGTAAGGACTCTGTTATTTTATTTTAATCACCTCTTAACACTTTCCACGCGGCTGTTAGTTTTATCAAATACAAAACAGATTTTTCAGAAACCTTTCTCAAATGTCAAGGTCTATCTGAAGGATTACTGAACCAATACTAGTCATGTTTGTACTTATTGTAATGCATTTCTCATGGTGATTCCAAATATGGTAATGAAAATTCAATAAATTTGACATTATTGAGAAACATTTTGTGACATTTTGGAATGCCGCGTGGAAAGTGTTAACCCTATGAAAATAAGATACGACAGTATGTGTTGCGGGCGACGAATTGACTGGCAAGTTCATAGTACATGGGTTTCATTTGGGGTTACTGGCATAAACTACGATGCACTAGCGTCGAACCCATGTACTATGAACTTGCCAGTCAATAGCGATATTATTTACCGTAAACAACATTTTATACCTTGACGAAATAGAGCGTATATAGTATACATGATGAGACTGATAATACACAAGGCTCAAGATAACATTGACCTGGAGCTACTTTTTTCAAAAGTAGCGCCCGGATCAGGGGGATTTATTGAGAACCACGAGCTACTTTTAGTCTACCGGGAGCTAACCTTTTATTAAACCAAATAAGCCTAAGTGAAATGCAATGTTTTGGGCAAGCTTCACGGGCGCTGGTTTGGAGAAAATATCAGCGCGCGCTCGGGTGTTTATTTTCAGCATTACCGGGCGCTTTGGCAGAAGGACCGAGAGGTAAAAATCGCCCAGCGCCCGCTTATCTTGGGCCTTGATAATACATGTAAACAGTGTTTGGCCAAATATTTGTTACGGTTAATACATTCGCGCCCCGGCTTGCGCGGATTAATGTTGTGTCGAACACTTAAATGCGCCCTTACGTCGCTGCACAGTTTAGATGAACGGAGTACTAATAATGTACGAGTACATATATTATTTTTACACTTTTCTTAGGTGTGCAGAAGACGAAACTTTGACTTTCCACGATTCTGGCGATCCAAGTGTTCAGCAATTTTCTTTTCGTGCCTTCGCATTTCGTGATGGTAATTGGCTGGTGAGTTACAGGCTATTATGCATATTTATTTTGGCTTCCAGAAAAAACACAAAATACAATAACAAATCCGGACATCAATGCCATTTGCAATTTGGTATTAACACTCATTATCGGCCGAGTGCACCAATGACGGGTAACTTAATAGGGAGGTAAGCTACCTCCCTAGTTGTTATGCTCTAACTGTAGCATAACTTACTAAAGATGTAAATCTTAGAGCATAACTGGCGAATAACACCAGAATAGCAACTAAATATCCACATTAATCAGCATCGTCCCCTTACAAAATTAATTGGCGCATATGCCAAGTGTTAACCTATAGTTTAATGTAAAATTCTGACGTGATTAGTCCTCCGTAATATTAAAAGCGTGTCGTCACTCGCTAGGTCATAGGTGAGTGTAAATCAAGAATCACGTGAAGTCGGCCTGCGATCCGGAAAAAAATGATGCCATTTTTATGGCCAAAAATGTCGAAGTTTGTTTACCGCTTTTTCAAAAATAAGGACTATCATGACATTACACACATATTTTGGGCGAGGGGCACCTACAAACATTGCACCAAAAAGCACAATTTTAATGACAAACACAGGCACCCGATGGCAACAATTATATACAATTATAACACATCTCTTAACACAAATACTTCCGTGGCGTGGATACCTTGTCCTTCGCTTGTTAACCGCAGAACCCCGGTTCGAACCCCAGACCACGCACGGCACGATATCCTTTTTTTCTTTTTCCACTCAAAATAATGTTGAAACTTGGCTTTATCAGTTTTTAATTAATAAAAACAACAATAAGTTTATTTATATGATCCTTGGACAATTAGTACATTTTGGTTAAAATATGACCCAAAGTCGGTGCGATTAGTGTTTGAATGGGCAAAAGGAGTTGTGATCTAAATTTTGACTAAAAAAATCACCAAATTGCATGAATGGATTTTCAAAAATACAAAATCTTTCAGCTTATGAGGGGCCACATTCCACTTCAAATATACACCACCTGGGCATGCAAGCGCAATTGGTCCTTCAGCATCAGCGAATCATCCCCTCCAATGTTCACAACACATTTACGCTACTGCTAGAATCGACTGACTTGTGGCATAAAACGTTATGCCCCAACTTACTCTTGGGTCCGGTCAGGTATAACATTTAGCGTAAATTACCCGCCAGTTACTAGCCTAGTAGCTTACCCCGCATTGGCGCTCGAAAAAAAATTGGGGTTATGCCTCCGTTACTAGCGAGGTAGCGCTATTCTTCAGCTACCCGTCATTGGTGCACTCGGCCGATTGTGGTTTATCTTGATAAGCCGGTAACAAATTGGTTATGGCATTGTGGTGTGTGGGAGTGTGTGTGTGTGTGTGAGGGGGGGGGGGGGGGGGGGGGGGGGTGTCACCAAGTTGTTATTATTGTGGGGGGGTAGCACCAAGTTGTTATTATTAAGTACTCTACATATTTAAAGCTTCATACATTAGTTCATATTATGATGAACTTGTTATTGTTATTTGGCTTAAGATTGTGGTGAGGGTGGTGAAGTTATAGGAAGTGTTTCGCATCGATGGACAGGAATAACAAATAGCTATTATTGTATTGCTAAATAAGGCAACTACAGGGTGTATCAAAAATGTAACATGAGGAACACAGTGCTAACTACCCCCGTTAGTTAGCCCTTATTCCTCTATCAAATAGACTTCATCCCATTATATATCGTCACCTAACGCTAGAGAAGTTATCCATTCAGTAACCATCCAGTTTGGGCACTTTTGAACCAGTATTGGACTTTCTTTAATATATTTGCCACGGTTTGATAACAAAAGCGCCAAAGTCTTATTACACGTTACATATTGTTGAACTTGATTATTAGCACTTCACGTCCAATGTCTTTATTTGTCATGTCATAAGGTTTCACATGGACACTTTTGGACTGTATACACATCTAACTTTAGTTTACATTAGGTAAAACATTTGGAATAATTGTATCAAAAGCCTTCCCTCACGAGTAAATTATTATATTTCAAGCAAAGTTGATAAATAAATTAAACCCTTGCGTTATATTTTCAACAGTTTAGGAAATGTAATAGACGTAATTGTGTTCTCTCATTTTCTTGCACACTTATATTTTAACAGTCGACATTTGTCTTTGTTACGTTCGCGCGTATTCAAACGTCGACGCATTTAAATTACGCACGATATCAAGATGCATTCATTAGACATTAGATCTGACATCATCTCACAACTCGAAGTGACATGAAGTATTATAGTTCCTTTTTGTGATGACATGCTTTTTGTGATGACATGCCATCTATTATAATAGCCAGCGTTACTTATAGTTTAGGGTTCAAATTGAGACCAAACGTGACTTGGAAGTGAATTCTGATTTTTCCAATTTAGAAGCATGTGACATTAAACACTATAGTTAAGAATGTCACATCAAATTAGCAACAAACTTGTTGCTCACCGATCTAAACACATCCTACTTGATAGAAACTGGAATTTACATTCATTTCCAGGTGTACGTGCATTGCAGATGTTGTCTGCGACGATGATGATCCTACTTCCGCTGCGCCCAAGGATGCGCTGAAGTAACTGAGGTTGCCGAGTCACGCATGCGAAGATCGACGTCAGATCTGAAATGGTTAGCAGCGGACCACTGGTTGTTCGTGGTAAAAAGGAATAGCTTGGCTGTGGAAAAGGAGTTCCGTCAGAAGCCATATTTCCTGAAAATGTGGTCAATTTGTTTCTCTCTTTCATTAACATATCTATTTTTAAAATTAGAAAATGGGGTTCATTCTATTTTTGTTCTCTCTTATATTAACATTATCTAATGTTAACGGTCTAACTTTAAGTATGCCTTACTACAATAATTACTAAATAATTGGCACACTTCAGTTGTTTTACGTTATTATTTGCAGTGGAAATTCAAGTCTTCATTCAAAGAGTAGTGAATAGTTGGGGCTGTTAGGCATCACAGGGGAGGTTTGGTTCTCATTCTTCTAAAAGCACCAAATGTGGCCCATATGTTGCTCATACCATACACAAAAACACTCCAGGTGGTAATAACTACCATATCTTGAACCCTTGTGATCTGACAACAATTTAAAATATCGTTTGTCAAAATCGGAACATGTTCAAATCTTGACCCTAAACGCAAAGGTCAACGACCTTTTCACCGTTGGCTCAATATTTCAGAAACCACAGTAATATATCAGTAACCACACAGTTAAGTAAGGCAAACTATACATTTCAGAATCTTTGTGCTTAGAAAAACAATTTGGTATGCTTGTCAGCTTTAATTGAAGCAATTTGAATTTTAGATCCCCCAGTATGGCGGTCATATTGGAATGGCCAATATGGTCGTCCAAGGCTCAAATGTTGGCATCCATAAAAAATCCAAGAGTATGGTATGAGCGACATATGGGCCAAATATGGTGTTTTTGGAAGAATGTGATCCAAATATCCATAGGCCCCAACTAGGACACATTCCTTTTTAACCATGCCCCCCCCCCCCCCCCCCCCCCCCCCACCCCCCCCCTTCCCGTCAACCAATGCGAGGTATATACACTAAGGAAAGAGCTTCTACCAACACTGAATTGAGGAATGGGTGAGTATTTAACCACCGTGTACCGTACCAAACCAAAGTGTGCCAACATGTATGGTCTGCACTTCAGTGCACGGGTATTGATAATAAAGGGATAACAAAAAAGTAAGCACCCCCCCCCCCCCCCTAACATTTGATCGCGTTTGTTTGCATAACTCTTCAAACAATTACACATTTTAAATGATTGAAACACTTAAGAAAACAAAAACACTTGGCTCCCCATTTCAATATCATTATTGTTTTTCCCAAAATAGTCACATTTCACAAACATGAGTTTAAAAAAAAAAAGTGGCACTTTTCAAGATTCTATACGAGTTTGTGACCATAAATCCACACTCAATTTGACGTTTTAAGATATTGAAATATTACGAAAAGAGGAAATCCTTGGCTACAAACAAAGTTTCCCCTTTTCAATACCATGTTTATTTGTCCCAAAGCAGTCTCATTTGCATAAAATGATGTTTTCTGAAAAGGGGCACTTTTTAACGATACAGGGAAGTTATTGACGTGAATAGTGGACACTATTGGCTAGTCATGCATGATTTCAACTAGGACCAGCTAAAGAAAATCATTCTTTTAATTGAAAAGCAGTCTCATTCTTTTAATTGAAAATAAAGACAATTGAAATTAATTTTAAACAGCACTGGAGACATGTTTGTAAAACGTCATTTTGAAGAAATGTGAAGGTTTGAAAGAAGCGAACATGCTATTGAAGAATAGTTAGCCAAGCGTGTCATCTTTCAGTCAACGTTTCAATTTATGTTAACACGTACATTTGTCATGTTTGTGTGTAGAGTTATGCAATAAACGTTATCGAATTTTAGGGGAAGGATGACCATACACAGGCTATACAGAATATATGAGAAATGTATCATTTTCCTTCATCATGGTTGATAAGTTAAACCCTTTAAAGTGATACGCAGGAGGCACGCCGCAATCTTTAAAATCGCCCGTTTTATGCCTGTTTACAACAACGCATACTTACGGTTTTATATTCCATGCATTGGTTATAATTGGTGTACTTATCTTTGCTTAATTTTATCAAATATTCTGGAACACGTGTTTAATTATAGACCTATACTCCAAAATGTGCAGCAGGATCCCAGTGCTGTCTCTCAATTTCTTCAAATACTTTTTCGATTCATGTATTTCGACATTTCAAGTATAGATCCATTATCAAAAAGTATTTCTTTATACTAATGTATATTGAATAAATATTCGAATTCTAGTAGCCAAAGGTGTCGTGAAACCCGACATGAATTTGTTTGTTTGGGGGTGTTTTTTTTGGGGGGGGGAACACTATTCGATAGGCCTACCCTTCCGTTCTGTTTGATAAATTGATCATATCGGAGGTTGATCGGAAATACACATCACTCATTAAACTTAAACTTACAAGTCAATCTGTTTTAGGCACTGTCCTGTTTTGCACCTGTATACTTTTCGGCTAACGTATTATAAAGATTATCTTCAAATTTCATTAACGAAAAGGTTCTTATCTGTTTGTGCTGTCTCTATTCGAAACAATGTTTTACCATTTCAAGTATTATAGGTTTTACCATGGCGAATAAACTTCGATACATACAGGGTGTATCAAAAAAATTAGGACACTTTTTGATGATGGTTTAAATCCTTGTTAAATCACTGAAGCATGACCAATTTTTATTTCAATGTAAAGTACAACCGATAAAGATAAAATCCTGAAAAGATGAGAAAAATCCATCATTAATTAAGGAAATTGTGACCTATTAGGCAAGGCAATCTATTTTGTAGTATGTACAATGGTCATTCACACAGTAACACTAACAGTATAGTTACATGAACGCGCACACTAAGTATGCCAATTCTACTTCTTATCATGCTAATGAACCATCTACAGTGGGTTCGAGATCTTTTTTAATTTGCACAGAATATGCATGCATCTGATTTGTGGATTATTTAGCCAGTATTGATTTGTGCCAGAATTATATGGATTACCAATCTAGTATTTACTGGTCTTTACATGTAAATCCCATTGTACAAACCAGTAAATGACATGGTTTACACAAAGTATGCTAGTTTTCTTATTTTTCATCGGATTTATCTCATATTATCAGAATATCATAATAATTAATTGGGCTTTACATTGGGCATGGTCCAATGGTTATAACAAGTATTACACCGTCATGAAAAAGTGTCCTAATTTTTTTGATACACCCTGTATATTAGTTATGTGACCATAATTTTTCTTCAGCTATTTTGCTCTGTTATTTTGAGTTTGCTTGCGTTTTGATATTTCTAAAAAGGTGGCATTGTTTCGGCAGTCGCAGGAACACAAGCTGCCACAGGGGCACTGTATATTTCACACCACTAATTGGCTCGCCTATAGGTTTACATGATAAAGGAGTGTTACAAAATGCCCCTTATAAAGCGACTGGATTTTGCATCCAAAAAACCTACAAAATGCATTGAAAATATTTATTTTTGCACTGTGGTATTAGGTGATAGTCCTAAAATCTGGATTAAACTACAACTTTATTAATTTGGTACCATTTCTGATTAATTCTATAATCATTTGGCCACAGGATCTAAAGGGGCAATTGTTTTAATTAGCACTGTGTTAGTTTAGGGTGAAATACCATGGAATATGATTAGCTTGTATATTTAGCCTGTCCGACATGCAAATTATGCTGAATCACACCTCGTGGGGGTACAGGGGGCGAAGCCCCCGGAAGCTCTGAGCATTACAGCGAATTTAGGACACAATTTTCATGTATCTTGCCATCGTTGACCCCATTTTCCATTAATAAAACAACATGTTTTATGAGTAGTTTTTCAAGAGATTTTCAAGGGGGTGCGTCCGCACCCAACGCATCCCCCATCTGACGGCCCTGGCACTTATCAATTGCATCCCCGGTCCAGGGGGACCCGGGTATTAGCGGGGATTAGTGTCGGGACGTACACATTGCCGATGTGACGTCCCGGGTACCGTCGAGTACGGTACAGCCCCGCCCCCCCCCCCCCCCCCCCCCCCCCTTAGCCGGGACAAAGTGTACGGCACGCGGCGTACAGTCCCGGCCCCCATAGCCGGGATAACACCCCGGCTACTTTCCCTGTGCAAGCCCGTTGGAAGTGGGGGTTCTGGTGCTGCAGCACCCCCATGTTTTTAAACAACGACTTTGCTTAACCTACACATATGTTCTTTGCCCGATAACTTACCAAATGGTAGCGACTGACGAGCGTAGGCATTCATCGGCCACGCGAAACTATAGTATCGCCCTTTGCTATAAGATTTTATCTGTAAATCGTGAATAATATTTCATATTCATTTGATCATATATTACTCTAGTTTTATTGGCTTAACTATCAAGTTGAAACACCAATTTCTTCCAATTAACTAGAGTTTAGGCCTACATGTTTACGGAATAAATCTATTTCACTATAGCACTCAATTTTATCAACCAATAAACCCAAAGTATCACCACTATACTTTGCATCGTAACATTTCACTATTTTCATCCAGGCTCGCCATGTAGGCTATCCCCCAATCATGATTTGCTCAAGGTGTTGCGTCTGCATGTTGCGGTGTTTATAGTTATTCGATTGACTTCAGTTTGTCTTGTAGCTATATATTACTGAGCAGTCCCTACTATTATTACACAATGATTTAATATGACCAATTAGAAATCGCACCTGTACTGCAAAATTTGTTTCAATTGTTTAATTATTCAAGCATAACAAGATGGCTTCAAGAACGTTTTCTGGAACATTTTAGTTTAAACACTGGAAATGTTTGCGCGCTTCGCGCGAATTAGCGGCCAATGTTTCATTTTTCAACTATAACAAGACGGCTTCAAGAACGGGGTTTTTTTATACAAGGGGTGAAATAATCATGTGATCGGGGATAACTTATGACTGGCAAGTGAATCTATTAGATGTAGCAATTAAAAATCTGTCCCCAATATAAACTTACTTGCACACATAAAACTAATTTAGGCTAGAATTCAAGGTAAGCTTCAAAATCCAAAAGTCAGGCAATGTATCCTTCCAACAATGTTGAATTTTGAAGCTTGATCGATTCAACTAGCCGATATTGTATGCCTTGATCCAGCAAAAAACTAACCTGAGTCATTAGATAGCTGCTTGGAGGTAGACTTGATCTCAGGTCTCTGGCATAGGGATATAGACTAATATTTTTATAAAAGACACCCACCTTTAATCTTAATTTCACTTTCCACCAACACTCAAACTGACCTTGTTTGCAAGGCGATATACTTCAAGGCAGCTATTTGTTAGTTATAATTTGAGCTTCTAATATGACCGAAGCTTAGTAATGGCATGATGTAGCGAGCTTATAAATAATTTCACTTTTTACGCTGTTCGGTTGATGATGACAAGACTGCTGAATCCGGTGGGCTACTTTCATCGTGTAATATCGTTTGCTTCTGAAATTATGGTGAAATCGAATATTTTGCCCTATCTAACCAACGTTTTGTAGTGAAATTGTCAAATTGGACCTGATCTCTTTGAATTTCAAGCACTTTGATTGCAGACTTATCAAAATATCAACAAGGAAACTGAAGCGAACACTATATAAACACACCAGCACAGATCAACATTCAGGGACAATTGTTTTAACTTTTATTGTTTTTACTTTCAATTGCAATCCTCATAATGATATAAAAACTATTTTTCTGCAAAAACAATGAGCTACACATGTTTTTTTACCATTTCAAATCAGAGCCAATCTTGGCCTACCCCTAAAACATGTACTATCTACTGAAGACAGCAAACTGTCAAAATATAACCTGGGATTTTTGGGTCACACCAATTATTATTTTAGGACTGAATATGGAGAGAAGAAGTAACAGTGTCCATTTTATAATGTTAATTTACATTTTTTCACTTGCTTTTATAATTTTTACAATAAAGTGAGCACTGTATTAGTTGAGTGTGAAATACCATGGAATATGATTGGGTTGGATATTTGGCCTGCCCTACATGCAAAAAAAAAAAGTTGAGAAATGTTACCAGAACATTTACAATCAAAATGCACCCCAAAAACCTACAAAATGCATAGATTTTTTTTTTTGCACTGTAGTATTAAGTAATGGTCGAAAAATCAGGATTAAACTACAACTTTAATCATTTGGGAGCAATAAGTACCATTTCTGATTAATTCAATTTGGCGGTCAATATTTTGCGCGCCACTGTGTTTGAAATAAAACTAACCGAATTAAACAAGTTTAAGACACACTAAACGGTTATAAACCAATAATTGATCATGTCATTATCGAGTTCTGAATAAAGAATATCATACTAAAAATATATTAACAATATTTTGTGCATGGGTGTGGAAGAGCCCCTTGTCAGACTGCTCCCCCTGATTGCTGGCTGGATGGTTGATCATGTTGAAAGGTTGGTCGGTTGGTTGGTCGAAATGGTTTCTGGATGGTTGGTTATTTGGTTGAACGGATCAAAAAGATTGTGCGCGAAGTACGTTATAAACGCTCCGGATCCGACAACCTGAAGAAAGAAGGAAAAAACACACATGCTAATGACACAAGTAATAAAACAGTATATAATATCGTTTGCATTCGTGACAACAAACGTTTTCTTCTGTATCATCACAAAAACATGATGCTATACCGGTTTTGGAACGTAATTTCAGCATCTGTTGGCCATGCATCCTCAGACAGTACTATGTTTGACTGCACCCCACCCCATCTCTTGGGAGAGGAGGTTGACACGGTGACGTCAGACGAGCGCGTGCCCGAATACGAATTTGGGTACACTAAAGTCCGTGACATACTACCCAATCGCTCGGAGCGATTTGCCGCTGACGCTCCTTATTTGGTAAATAGCACTCTTTATAAGGAACACAAACATGATGCTATACCGGTTTTGGAACGTAATTTCAGCATCAGTTGGCCATGCATCCTGACAGTACTATGTTTGACTGCACCCCACCCTATCTCTTAGGAGAGGAGGTTGACACGGTGACGTCAGAGGAGCGCGTGCCCGAAAGCGAATTTGGGTACACTAAAGTCCATGACATACTACCCAATCGCTCGGAGCGATTTGCCGCTGACGCTCCTTATTTGGTAAATAGCACTCTTTATAAGGAGCGTAAGCGGCATCGCGCGATTGTGTAGTATGTCATGACCTTGAAAGTGTGAAGGTAATGCCAACGTTTTTATCAAGATATAACGTTAACAGAACACGGTATTTTCATGGTTGCATCCTCGAGCATCCTCGCAGACTAAGACGAATGGCAGTTGTGGCGCATAGAGTGCACAAGATGACGTCAACTCCGAATTTGGGATTGGGATGACACCGAGTACAAAGGACAAATCAATTTAAAGGATAACACCAATCGAATTGAATATTGAATACTGGAGTGTTAGTTTCAATAGCAATGAGGTAAAGGGTTCAACAAAAGAAAGTATACCACTTTGTTTATGTCATTTTGAGTAACTTTCAATTTGTTTTTGTTTTAGATAGGCATTTATATGAATCTTTAAGGCATAATTTGATACCAAATTTGCCCCCTAACAACAAAGATAAACCATGATTATCACCATTTAAAGCAAAATATCCCATTTTCAAAAGTCGCATTTCCAATACACAGCACAAGAAGAATAGGCCAATTGTTAACACACACATATGCCGTATTTATCCCGTACTGATCACCGCGCATATCCCTCAATGCGCGGACTAATTCAAATGTAAACTGATGCATGGGTGAAGGATTTGAGTGTAAAGGAATGTTATGGATGGGGGGAACATGGACAGATTAACCAATCATAATCATGCTAATCATGGTTTATCTTTGTTGTTAGGGGGAAAATTTGGTATCAAATTGTGCCTAAAAGATTTATCTAAATGCATATCTAGCCTGTTTGGTCAAAATCAAATTGAAAGTTACTCAAAATGACATAAACAAAGTGGTATACTTTCTTTTTTTGAACCCTTTATTATGGAACTTGATATTCAGCTATTGTTACATACACTCGCATAAATGTCGCTCCTGTTAATTAAGTTAGGTTACTCTCCGGAGAAAGATAATTAATACACTTCACGCGGATTTATATCATCATTTTTGCCGATAACACGGCATAAAACATTCCATTTGTTGTTCTACACTCGAGAACCTCTTGATGTGTGTGCTTTTTAGTTCTACCGATTAACGTATGCTAAAACACACATAGAATTGTCAGTTACTTTATTACCATTGTTTGGTCAAAAATACTCATTAAAATCAGCATTTGGAACCGTCTAAAGTCCCCATACATGGATTTTATCACATGTATTATTCAATTAATATCATTTATTGTTATTAGGGGCCTTTTAATGGAACCGATTCATCTCGTCTCAAGTGACATTGCATTATCCATACGTTGTACATACCATCAGTATGAACTCCTTGCTCGGTGGTAGAGTTAATGCAATAAAATGACCGGTTAATCTGGCTAAGAACATTCATATGTTTATGTTCATGAAAAGAAAAACCAATACACTTGATATTATACAGTTATATCGGTAGTATCACTGTAGGCCTCTTACAGTTTTGGTTTCATCAATATCTCAACATCTAGCTATAGAAATGAATGCAATATATCAAATAACGAATAATAATAATACTTACGGATAAACTTACAGATAAAAGTATAATTGTATTCCATTTGAAGCTATGATATTTCGTTGGGAAAACAAAAGCGCCAACTACAATTAGAACTTCATGAATGATAACCTAGTTTCGTAACGTATGCATTGTGGGCCAAACGATGGCGCTAAACTAGACATATTATCATGGTATGGTATATCGTCAGCCTGCTTCGATAATTGCCTAACTCATTTCTTATAGTTCTTAGAGAGCAACAACAGTATGAAAAGTGAGTTAGGCAATTGTCGAAGCAGGATAACGATATGTTGAATAGCAAAATGAATAGTGCATGTGAATTCAAACAGGAGCAGTAACTGTTGGATAGAATTAGGTTTAAGTGAAATTTTGCTTGTTATATGCCTAATAATACGACTTAAGGGACACTAAGAGATACGTTGGAGGCTGCGCCCTCAATTATGATAAAAACTGGGATTAGTATATTTTTATAATTGTATTACATGTATAAACTTACACCTATAAGAAAACGTCGATCCAAAAATGCTCGTACAGCCGTGACGAGCATTTTACGTCCGACAGTATCTCCCTGCAGTACGCTCATACTGAGAGGATTGGACCAAGCCGATTTTACTTCCTCATGTTTGCTGAAGTATATCTCCGGTTATAAATAACCAATTGGAACGAAATAAAATGCAAATGAAAGCTTATTTACTCAGCTTTCATAATACATCAAGATTAGACCCATGTGTTCCTGTCCTTTTAAGATATCTTATGTGCCCGGAGTGTTAACATTTTTTTGGGTCACCCTGTATACAAGGGTATATTGATCGGTAGACATTTCACCAAGTTTGGTTTGGTATTATATACCGATCGGGTGTTAATTTTGCATAGTGGTGCAGGTATAAAACTTGAGAGTCATAATTTCAAAGTCTGGGAGGCACATGCACGTAATTATGTTTCTTACCAAAATCAAACGCCGACTTGCTTCAAGTCTCTCTTGTTAGTCATTTCCATCTTCCATCTTATTTTTGCTAATTACCTTTTAGTATGCCAGTCATGACACTTTACAATAATGTCCTTAAATATAAGGTCACACCATTGACCCTATAGCCACTGTTGAGCCATATTACTAATCTACTACCCCAGTCACCAATCTACCCAGGTTACTGATCTGCTCGCCCACAGGGATGTGTAGGTATGTAGGCTGGGACACAGTCTGCTTATTGTACCTGTATCCAGTTAGCAAAATTGTTCTGTGGCAGGAAATAATAAGTACAGCAGTTTTAACTGTAGTAGTACAGTGTAAAAGGGGGTGAGTGATCAGCCTGGAACCAAGGCTAAATCAAACGTGGGAGGCAAATCCACGTATGATTTTGGTAGAAGACCCCCCCCCCCCCCCCCCCCCCCCACACCACGGGCTTTGGACAGCTGATTTACGGCGATCCAAAGACTAAATAGTTTTTTATTGGAAATTGAAACAGCAGTTAAGCTATAACCATAGGCATCGGATATTTATTTGACCACATTTACGCACTCAAGATAGATTCAAGAGTAGAAAATAATCGCTGCTATACCTGACATGATGTTTTTAAAAAAATTTAAACTGGGAGTGACATGTGTTTGTATACAAATTTACGAAACCGTACGGTATTCAGTGGCGGCCGGATCCTAACGTTCCCCCACTGAATGTAACCTATAAAAATATTTGTACGTCCGGCATCGTCTGAAAATCGAAAATGCCCCCTCAATCCTAGGAGGGGACTTCATTTTTTTGGGTGCGATTTCCTATTGAGTATGTACTGCAATGCAAGTGACAGAACTTCTTGTGATGCGTAAAAAAATCTCCAAGGCTCCATGCATAAAAGCCTTAGGAAAAGTTCCCGGTACTATGATCTAGCCGGCCGCGGAGTCATTCTTTGGTATCCCATGGTAAGGTCAAGCAGACCGACAATATTGATATTGAGACACATATCCATAAAAAGTTTGATGTGATTTGATTTTAATGTTCCCGGGCTGGATGATATAATAATAAATAAAAATAATAATACCGCATGTTATAGCGCTTTACAAAACACCTCACCTGATTGTGACCGCGCGGGAGCACTTCTCTGGCCGGCCAGGCCCTGTGAGACGTATATATATGTTTTTAAAACTGCTTATAACTTGGCATAATTGATGTTTTATTGACATTTAAATCGCAATGTTTTTATCAATAGCAGCTGATTGTATTTTTCTCCTATGGCTGTTTTAACAAATTTGTTTGTATTTTTGAGGTGTTCTTTGCATTGTATATATTTATGATCTTTTTATCATGTGTTTTAATGTATGTGTAGTTTTTTAAGATATTGATCATTTGTGTGTAAAGCGCATTGGTGCCGTTGCTTTATGCGCTATATAAGTGTGTGTTATTATTATTATTATTATTATTATTATTATTAGTATTAGTATTAGTATTAGTATTATTATTATTATTATTATTATTATTATTATTATTACTAGCGGGCACCCGCGCTTCGCGCGGGACCCGCTAGATGAGTAGACATGGGCGGTTAATATTTTGGGTTCGATGAGTGAACCTGGGCGGTTAGTTTTTGAGGAGTACCGCATTAATGTATTTGATTTGTAATGTTGTTACAATTCAGCCGGTTGGCTGCGATGACAATAAAATTTAGACCTTTATTATTATTATTTTGGTGAAGATGGGACATTAATAATTAATGTCCCTTAGTTGTGTTGTTTTAACTTCGTTGACTCAGTACGACGGTCAAGCGTGCACGGGGAAGACTTTCCCACTCCCAGATGTTATGCCACTGATTTACATCTTTTATTTTATAACTTAATATATATAATATGGGGTATAATTTATCATGTCAATTTGTAGACTATAATACTATGTACATCAATGGCAACAGGCGATTTGTTTTTTCTCAGGTTTGCCATATGGGACATGCATACTTGTCAGCCTAGGCCCACGTTTTCAACAAATAGGGGACGTGGGGTGATTCGAAACACCACGATAACCGTAAGCAAGTGATAAAGGACGTTATGTAACTATACAATAGAATAAAGGACAATTCATTACGGTATTACACCATAGACTTGGTGCAGGATTGGGACCCGTACACTAATTACATTTGTACACGCGTATTGTAGTGCTGAAGTAGTGTACAGGTATAATAACAGTCAGATGTAATGTTGTCAAAATGTATTTTTAAATGATAGTTTGTGTGCCGAACAAACCACAATGAAAATGAACTGGATATTGATAACAAAGCACGTACTACATCGATCATGTAGAAACGGCAAAATATACACCAATCGTTTGAAATCGAGTATGGGATAATTGCTGCTAAGTAAAGTAAAGTAAAGACTCGTGCCCATCTCTCTTTCATTAGCGTTTAGGCCAGACTCCCCATGTAATACTTGGCTGTGGGGGTAAAAATAGTAAAACAAAATGAGTAAAAAATCATTGTTGCAAGACTCTGCTCACTTGCTGCTCATTCTACTTATTCCAAGATTGATTGTGTCGTATCTAAGAACACACCGACAACACACAAAAACCCGTCGGGATCCGCGTCGTCGCCGCACCGTGGACCAGGAAAACACACTGAGACCGAGGAAAACACACCGAAATATATTTCTGTAAAACAACAGTATTGATTTTAAAAAAAAAGTAAAGAAATAATAAGAAATAATTGTTGCAAGACTCCTGGTCACTTGCTGCTCATTGTACTTATTCCAAGCTTGCTGGTATCGTAAGAACACACCAGCAACAAACAAAAAACATTATCGGGATCCGCGTCGTCTTCTTGAAAATCAATTCTCTAATATTAAATTGTAGTTAATTCTAATATCATATTTCAGAGGGGAATAAGCATTTGTACAGTATAAATTAGATTTATTGAATATAGTCTTGTAATTTGTAAGAGATGAATAAATTAATTATGATATTTTTTTTGTAATGATTAGTAATTAGTAATATGAATATTCACATCTCGGTTCAAGCAGGACCATTTCAGTTCAATCTGGATCATTCATATTGCTAATTAATATTCATATTGCTAATTAATTAATTATTTATTTATATTGCTAGTGAATATTCATATTGCAAATTAGTATTCATTACAAAATTATAATTTATTAATATCTCTTTACCCCGATTTTAGACTATATTCAATACTTTACAACGTCTTTCATATATTCAGTGGCGTAGCCCCCCCCCCCCCCCCCCCAGTCAGAAGCCAGTTAATGAAATTATGACAAAATACAATGTTACCCATAATATTAGAGTCGTATCGGTTGAGACTCGAAACTGTCGGTCGAGATTGGCACTACCGGTTTTTGAATACCTGTTTTTTGCGAGCGGTTTTGGTAAAAAATGTGTGTTGGGGCCCGGGGGATGTAACCCAAATAGTAAAATAGTCGGCACATTTGTACATGTAAAAAGTAGTCTACAAATGTATGCAGCAGTGGGCTAAATGAACAAAGGAAAATGTTATAAAGAAAACTGATGAAAACCCGGAGGATTGGCCATTAGTTGCTGACTGTGGTTTTTTTTGGACTGTGTGATTTCTTTGACCGTGCGAAGTGTTGGAACCGTGCGAAATTTTGAGACCTCACCCCCTGCAAACAAAATGTGGGGCAACCTTTTACGAAAAGTTCAGAAATCTTGCCCCCCCCCCCCCCTGAAAAAATCCTAGCTACGCCACTGCACTGTCGGTTCACTTTCATTTTTCTCCCCCATGAAATACCTGGTTACGCCACTGTTTGTGGATGGGTCCGATGGGATCAAGCACTGACATGACACCATGCATTTCTCCTCACTCCCCTTAACCTTGGAAACCCACGTTTAATATATCCAGGATGAAGGCCCAGTGTTCTCCTCACTCCCCTTAAATCCGGGATGAATGCCCAGTGTTGTATTGTATGTTGGGGAAGGGGAGGGGTGAGGGGCGGGGGGATAATTCATCATTTAATTTAATTGATTTATAAAGTTATAATTTTAAAACAAAAAACTAAGACCTAGGATATGTGTCATAAGCCTATATAGGTTTCATTCCATATTTCTCAGTATAACAATCAAGGCCCTTTAATATGGTCCGTTTGTCGACATGTATACCCGAATTAAATAGCGTATGCCTGCAGCAATTCATAGTTTAATTTGATTGATTTATGAAGTTATAATTTTAAAATCGACATGTATAGGCACCCGAATTGAATAGCGTAAAGCAGTATGCCTGGAGTTGTTCATCATTTAATTTGATTGATTTATAAAGTTATAATTTTAAAATCGAAAGCTCCCCCTTTAATTTACATGCACATGTATACCCGAATTGAGCGTATTTGATTGATTTATAAAGTTATAATTTTAAAATCGAAAGCTCCCCCTTTAATGTACATGCACATGTATACCCGAATTGAGCGTATGCCTGGCGCACTGTAGGCCGTATGTCTCATGTCCCTAGGTTTCAGGGGGCACTGTTAGCAATGCCAGTAGGGCGCTGTGTACTGTACAGTATAACAGTATGTAGTAGTCGGTCCTAGTACTACTACATATGTACGTTTGTGGCAGTATTAAAACGATAAAATATAACAATTGGAGCGCCAACATTGACTATTATGACGGCTCGGTTATGTGCTATGTATGTTAATAATACTAATAGGTACAATCAAGCCTTGAAGCGTATAAATGTATAAGACTCGCTCTCTCTTGTCTCTCTTGACTTCACCTCTTCGGTTCAAATTTACATTCGGTTCAAGTGAGCAGTGTTGCTATAAATGGTGATTGAAGGAGCCCAAAGCGCCCACTGACCTAATATAATTGACACTGTCCACCCGTCTCAAATCGCGCAAAATGACGCCAGTCATGCCTCTTTGCATACGCTTAGCAACTTCAACGCATAGTAATATCTTACTCAGCGTTGCTACATTTCAAGTTCAGAATGCGGCTGCGCTCCGTCCTTTATAATTGATTGAGCTGTGGAAGAGTTTACATTTACATTCAACCTTTCCCGCATTCTTCTATCAACGTAGATAAGGCTGATTCATGATTAGCGCTAACTAAACGACTGACTGGTACTGGGTTGACTATTACGATGGCTTTACGTGAATTGTAATATAGATTATTATTATTATTATTATTAGTATTATTAGTATTATTATTATTATTATTATTATTATTATTATTATTATTATTATTATTATATGCTATAACCGTCTCCTAACGTTAGTATTCTACTGAATAGCACACATTTATGCCACGTGTGATACATGCGCTATCTAACTGAAGGATAGCACACATTGAATTAAAAATTCTTGCACACATAATACTAGTAATGCCACATGTGACGCATGCGCTGTCTACTAAAATTGCACATTATAGTAATGCCACATGTGACTATTGCGCTATCTACTGAAAATAGCGCGGCCACCGCGTACGCATGTGCTTACTTTTAGCACACATAGTAATGCCTCATGTGACTGACTGTAGTGTGACATGCGTATAGCACACATAGTAATGCCACACGTGACTATCATGCGCTTAGTTAGCACTGCCACCACGGTTATACATGCGCTTATCTACTGAAGTAGTGCCACATGTGATAAATGCGCTATCTACTGAATGAGACAATGTGCACATAACTTCAAAAGAAAGAACAAAATAACTTGTTTCTGAGGGTCCGAATGCTGGCTCGGCGCCTTGAGTATACTATCGGACCAGGCTTTCAGTTGACGTACGCGTAGGAGCATCGTTGAAGCAAATGTCCCCTGGTAACCCTTATTCCAGATCTTAAATACAAAATCTTGTGTTATTATACAGTGAATCCACTTTACTCATGCGTGCCCATAACAAAAGGTTTTCGCTCCCATATTATTATGTTCAGATCAAGTCAATGCACGACCTTCAAGCAACCCTTTGAATACAAGCGTTAAAAGTTTCAAACGTGTATCCATCAACATGTGTGTTGCACAGAGTGAGTTATATTGCCAATATTGAATTTAACGTTAGTAACGGTCCCGGTGCTCATGTTTTTCTGTTTTGGAAATGTGTTTGCTTCTTGTATACAAAATAGCCTAGCTATAACAAACTAAACGTGATGTACACAAACTTGGGAACACTGGTAAAATGGTTTTACAACAAGTTTTGCTATCATTATCAAACCGAACTCAAATTAAATCAAATTAAATCACTTATATATCACGCTAATATACATGTATATTGTATGTTTTGTTTACGCATACAATTGTTTAGAAGTTACATAAGGTCATGTTTTTATACTGGGTACCCAAAAAAGGTGGATCTGTTACATTTGCACTACATATTATTACTTTGCATGCATATATTTTGGCTATTCGTTATCACACATACTCAAATTTGGTCTTATTTTGATGAGAAAGTATTTGGCCTTTATTTTAAAAAGAAAAATATAAACTACCATGGTTCTGTTAATTACAATAGTTCGTTAAACCTAATTAGTCAGGGGTGGAAGAGTATGCGGAGGAGGAGTATGCGGAGGAGGAGGAGTGCATATAGTTGAACAAGTATGGTGCAATATACATTGGGCAAACATAAAATGCACTGGTTTCACACTTGATACAATTCTATATTGAAAAAAATAACATTATTGAATCATATTTGAATTAAAAATATAATTAGTTAATTAAGGAATCATTAATTAGCATTAAATAAGAAGCTCAAAAAATTGTTAAGAAACGTAAATTGGTCGCAGTTTGCGAATGTATGCAAACATTTGCCTGCACCAAACTGTCCATTTTAAAAGTATAGAAAGGTTGAGGTACCCTTTTGAATAAATAAATTTAACTATTTAATTAAAAATTAAAAGAAGATGTAATTAACCTCATGTATTCTGTATTGTCTGGATGTTAATAAG
>CM069449.1:17383543-17408914 GCA_035610835.1 Ophiura sarsii
CAATTTGACGTTTTAAGATATTGAAATATTTACGAAAAGAGGAAATCCTTGGCTACAAACAAAGTTTCCCCTTTTCAATACCATGTTTATTTGTCCCAAAAGCAGTCTCATTTTCATAAAATGATGTTTTCTGAAAGGGGCACTTTTTAAACGATACAGGGAAGTTATTGACGTGAATAGTGGACACTATTGGCTAGTCATGCATGATTTCAACTAAGGACCAGCTAAAGAAAATACATTCTTTAATTGAAAAGCAGTCTCATTCTTTTAATTGAAAATAAAGACAATTGAAAATTAATTTTAAACAGCACTGGAGACATGTTTGTAAAACGTCATTTTGAGAAATGTGAAGGTTTTGAAAGTAGTGAACATGCTATTGGAAAGAAGAAAAAAAAACTATCAATAGTTAGCCAAGCGTGTCATCTTTCAGTCAATGTTTCAATTTATGTTAACACGTACATGTGTCATGTTTGTGTAGAGAGTTATGCAATAAACGTTATCGAATTTTAGGGGGGGGGGGGGGGACTTCCAAGCTTTATTTGACCCCTTTATAACATAACCGAGTCGGGATTCGTTGCCAACGTACCCTTGCTTATAATGATCTCATTTAACGGGGAAGGATACCATACACAGGCTATACAGAATATATGAGAAATGTATCATTTTCCTTCATCATGGTTGATAAGTTAAACCCTTAAAGTGATACGCAGGAGGCACGCCGCAATCTTTAAAATCGCCCGTTTTATGCCTGTTTACAACAACGCATACTTACGGTTTTATATTCCATGCATTGGTTATAATTGGTGTACTTATCTTTTGCTTAATTTTATCACATATTCTGGAACACGTGTTTAATTATAGACATATACTCCCAAAAAGTTCAGCAGGTTCCCAGTGCTGTCTCTCAATTTCTCCAAAAACCTTTTCGATTCATGTATTCGACATTTCAAGTATAGATCCATTATAAAAAAATATTTCTTTATACTAATGTATATTGAATAAATATTCGAATTCTAGTAGCCAAAGGTGTCGTGAAACCCGACATGAATTTGTTTGTTGGGGTGTGTTTTTTTTTGGGGGGGGGGGGGGGAACACTATTCGATAGCCACCTTCCGTTCTGTTTGATAAATTGATCATATCGGAGGTTGATCGGAAATACACATCACTCATTAAACTTAAACTTACAAGTCAATCTGTTTTTAGGCACTGTCCTGTTTTGCACCTGTATACTTTTCGGCTAACGTATTATAAAGATTATCTTCAAATTTCATTAACGAAAGGTTCTCATCTGTTAGTGCTGTCTCTATTCGAAACAATGTTTTACCATTTCAAGTATTATAGGTTTACCATGGCGAATAAACTTCGATACATATATTAGTTATGTGACCATAATTTTTCTTCAGCTATTTTGCTCTGTTATTTTGAGTTGGCTTGCGTTTTGATATTTCTAAAAAGGTGGTATTGTGTCGGCAGTCGCATGAACACAAGCTGCCACAGGGGCACTGTAGATTTCACACCACTAATTGGCTCGCCTATAGGTTTACATGATAAAGGAGTGTTACAAAATGCCCTTATAAAGCGACTGGATTTTGCATCCAAAAAAACCTACAAAATGCATTGAAAATATTTATTTTTGCACTGTGGTATTAGGGTGATTTGGTACCATTTCTGATTAATTGTATAATCATTGGGCACAGGATCTAAAGGGACATTGTTTTAATTTTTATTGTTTTTACTTTCAATTTCAATCCTCACAATGATATAAAAATATAATGAGCTACACATGATTTTCTTTTACCATTTCAAATCAGAGTCAATCTTGGCCTACTCCCTAAACATGTACTATCTACTGAAGACAGCAAACTCACCAATCTAACCTGGGCTTTTGGGGTCACACCGATTAATCTTTTAGGACTGAATGTGGTTAGAAGAAATAACAGTGTTCATGTTAGTCATTATAATGTTAATTTACATCTGTTCACTTGCTTTTGTAATTTGTACAACAAAATTGACCACTGTCTTAGTTTAGTGTTGAAATACCATGGAATATGAATTAGCTTGTATTTTTGGCTGTCCTACATGCATATTATGCTGAATCACATAAAACCTGATCATGTGAATTGATCTAATCAATGTATTTTGTAAACACTTTTTTATCATGGATACTGAAACTCTCTAGACCCCTTAATTAATATACAGGGTGACCAAATAAAAAGTTTTACCCAAAATAAAAGTGATATTTTCCCCACTTTCTGTAACCTGAGATCTGTGGTATTTGTTTTATTATGAAGAATGGGTGATGGAGCATCTACCCTGAAAAAATTCTCTATTTTGGTAGGGTGGTTTTCAAGATATGGTCCATTCAACATTACTTCAGCAAAACAGACTTGTCCACGGAGCATCATTTTTCCTAGGCATGGTTAAACACAACTGCTTGCTCTTGGATTATTCTGAAGCTCTTGTTTTACAGCTCTTATGTTTGCAGGTGTTCTGGCGCTCCTAGGCTGTCCGCTTCTCCCTTTATTGACATTTTGTAAAGTTCCCTCCGTTTCAAAGAGCTCATTTTGCGGATAGCTGGCTTGGTTGGTATTCTCACTCCATGGAACCTGTTTTTGCCATTGCGTTGCACTCCTACTTAGCTACCATTTGGTAGTAAACCTTAACTGCAAAGGCTCGTTGTTGTGGCGTAAATTGAGGTGCCATGTGCCATACTATGAGAATGTATAAAGCTCTGGTTCAAGAAAGATATCTGGCATTAATTTAGATTTGAAAAGCCCGCCCTGACTCAATACAGAACACTGGCATTTAGCACAACTGCACGCTATAATTTCAGATTTGAAAAGCCCAACCCCCTGAAAAAGCAATCTCTGTGTGTTCTTATCATATCATAAACAACAACAAAATAACACCTGTGTTCCTTAAAAAATAATAAATAATTGTAAAAGGATTCGTTTTGATGTCTAACTTGTGTCAATCATGCCTTTGCTCCAAGGACAAGTCTGTTTTGTTAAAGCAATGGTCAATATACCATATCTTGAAAACCACTCAACCAAAATAAATATTTTGTTCAGGGGTAGATGCTCCATTACCCATTCTTTATAATTAAAATAAAAAACACAGATATCAAATTACAGGAAGTGGAAAAATATCACTTTCATTTTGGGTAAACTTTTTATTGGGTCACCCTGTATATCGTATATAATAAATTATCAAAATAATGCACTGCCCGTATCAAAAGTGCTCAATTCCTAAGAAAGAGCGTAATATGTTGAAAACAAGCAGTAAATTAAGAATTATTTTACATAGTAACTGGCATTTCATGCACACCAACCACACAGGGCGGTGGCAATCTTCAGACTGGAGTACATCTAATTATAAAATAGGCAACAATAATAATAATAATATAATATAATACAGAATATCCAAGTAATTGGCACACATAAGTGGAATATCAATAATCTATAATACTAATAGGTGTGAAAGTCATTCTCTAGATAGCCATAATCCATTATTAGTTAATCACCAGATTAGGTAGGTAATCACTAATCAGTCATAAAGTTGGATCAAAATAATGAAAAATGAAACAATAGTCAATCGAAAACAGGATGAGCTGGTAGACTGGAAAAAATATGGCCATCCAGAAAAAACATTACGTTACACCAAAACATTGAGTTTGTGTTTCCGTTTGTGTCTGCACATAGAGTATAGTTCCGAGCGTTTGTTTAGAGTGCATATCCTGGGGTGCAGTCTGATTGTGAAACTTCTCCGCGATGCATAGGTTGCAGCGCTTTGACGTTGGGTTGTATGGAGTCGCGTGTTGGATGATGGACCATTTGATGAGGAATGGATCTTTTTTTGCGTTTTAGATTCCAGATGAATTTGGATAGTTCCGATGCGAGAGATTTTGATTCATCCTTAAATGATTGTGTGTGATTACCTAGTCTCTCCTTGAAGGTGGTGCTTGTAAGACCGATGTATTCCTGCATTGAAGGGAAACGTAGGTTGGACGGTGGCTTTGTACACAATGTTTTTCACCAGACAATTTCCATCAAGAGGGCAGTTGGCCTTTGCACTTTTGGGGCAACTACAGCAGCGGTCGTTTAAATCCCGTATCGGGTGTGTTCAACAGTTTTTTTTTATTATGAGCGCTGATGATGGACTTGACTTTCTTTATTCATTTATTTATTTATTTATTTATTTATTTATTCACGGTAAAAAATAGCCAGCAGGCAGCATAAGCTGAAAAAGCCGGCTTTACAATATAAAAAAAATATATATATAATATCAAAAATACATGCATAAAAATATTGCAACGAAATACAGACATAAGCAAAATACATTAATCATCCAAGACGCCATTGAGCTTTTTTATGATGTAAGAATGGTGGATTTTTGGTATTTGTTGGTATTGCACAATGGTTGAGGAAATATGTTGCTGCGACGGAGGTTGTGGTTAATCGATCTCTTCTCTGGGAGAAGGTGGCGATGTCTTTCAGAGTTGAGGACCTGCTGATCAAATTTCAAAACTAATTCTTCCCTGCGATCGACAAGACTGGTGATGTTTAATTCGCGAAGCGCAGACTCGTAGTCTTGATATTTGTTGCCAATAATGATTTTGCAAGTTGCGCTTTTGAATCCTTTCAATTTGGTAGCTTTGATTTTGGTAGCGCAGGATGCCAGACAGCACAAGCATATTTCAGAATTGTCGGATATATGTTTGAAAGATGGTCAGCATGTCCTCAACTGGGGCAGCATGTTACGAAGAGCATATAACATAAATAAACGTCTACTGGCACGAGATATCATATTTTTGACTTGGATGTTCCATCCAGATTGTTTTGGATTTCAAGACCAAGTAATTTCATGTGATCAACACTTGCACGACCTCACCACCAAGAGAAAGTTGTGGAAGCAAGACAGGTTTTTAAAATAAATTACATGCAAAACATGACATTTGGTTGGCTAGGCAGTATATGTTCACCTTACACCAATCATCTAAAGCATTCAGATGGTGTTGGAGCTGATGATTGTTTGTTTTAGAGTTAATAATTTCTGCCAGGGTGAGATCATCGACAAATTTCAATCGATCAGAAGAAGTTTCAGCAGCGTCATTAACCATCACAGTAAAGATACCGGGCCCTAACTTTGTTCCCTGTGGAACACCACAAGTGATGGTTTTGAGACTAGAAAGTTTGCCTTTGTGCTTAACGCATTGGGTACGATGTGTCATAAAAACTACTGATCGTTGGAATTATTGAGGGTCTCACTCAGGAAGAAATAATGTTATGATTCTCGGTGCATGAATAGTTAGGTTTCACCGTTATTCCGATTAAAGATCTTGGCTAATGGTGAACCCTTTGGGAAATGACGATCAACGAGCTTAAAGAATTCCTTGCAATATTCCTCGAGAAAGGGGGATTGAACCATGTGACGTTTCTTGAGCGTTGCTGTCTCATGGATGTTTGGGCGCTGCTCTGTATATATATTTTGTTCTCGTGTTTGCTGTTGCTATAGACACTTAGGAGTTTAGATCCTAAAGCTTATGCCACATAACAGGTCTGTCTCACAAAAGTAGCTCATTTGGTGTTGTTTGACCTTTCGGGTCCAATTTCTTATTCTGTTTCGGACAACTGAAATTGTAAGGGGTCATGAATCACAGCCTTTTTCGATTTTCAACCAATCGTCTCCAATAGTGTAATGCCGCGCCGCCCACACCTAAACACGAATATTGTTACGTGATATCCACGCCTTCTCCACGCCGATTGGACCGATCAATTCATGAAATCGGCAAACACAAACTAGGCACTTACATCACACATGGTTTATAAGCCATGTAGGAATACAGATTAGTTAGTTGTTTATTTGGTTTTGTTGTTGTTTTATTTTCTTGCATACATGGCCAATCTCAATCACTAGGCTTATAAGTTTGGTTGTGGAGTATTTTGTTCTCTTCGAGTACTCTCTTGGTTTTTTTATTATTATTAACGCCAAAGTGTTTGCAACTAAAATCATGTCCCGGTTTCTCACACTTCCACCTTCCACTTATTACATTCTGTCGATAACATTAATAATGTTCGTAATCCAGATGATTTCAATCTGAAATGTTCAAACTATTTTTCTTCGCTACCTTTCTCTTTCCCTCTCTTCTTTCAATACATTACAAGCTCTTTCAATTCAATTTTCAATTCAATTCAAGGTTTAATAAACATATCATTATCGCAGCAAAATGCTGAATTACAACAATATTTACAATATGTAATATATAGAACAATAGAAACAATATTTATTCATAGAAATAACTAAGCATGCATAACACAACAACCCACCCCCGATTGGAAAGAGAACTATAATGTATGATTTAAGAGTTTGACCATGTATGGAATTGAGCTTCGAGCGTAACACAGGGTACGTGTCTTAGGAACAGTTATTTTGTGAGCACTACGGAGAGTCATATTATGCACTTGTTCATCTCTAGATTTTGGTAACCAACCACGGAATTCATTAGATTTTAAAAGGGATTTAGCAAACTTTAAACAAATTTGGTCTCTGCGGTTCCTGAGTTCCGGAATAGCACATGTTATTAAGGCATCCTGATAGCCAATGTACAGGGTGGTCCCAAAAATATATATACCCAACTTTGGAGGCCATTTTCTCCTAGATGATAAACTATTGTAGTAATTTGGTTTGCATATTATAAAGCATATATCGTTGAGCATTATTGGTGAAAATAGGGAAGATTTTACATTAATATTTTTTGAGATATTGCTATTTTTAGCGAGTATGTATAAAAATGGCTTTTCCACGGGAGCTGTCAATGCATCAACATGTTTGAATATGATATGACAATGACACACCTTTGTATTCATTGCACAGTTGACAATGACAAGCACACCTTATTAAACGTAACCCTTAACTGCTTATATTGGGTCTTGGGTCATAACATTATTGTGTTATATCATATTGTCATAAAAGTGCATATAGCACTATGACAGTGACTATGAAGTAATGTACTTCCATTGCACAGTATTTTATTACGTCATTTCAAGGAAATATTGATTTCATTTTTCGAATTAATTATCATTGTGACAATAGATTTCTACAAAAATGCCCATAAAATACGAGATGACTTGTTCAATAGACGCAGCTGGCTAGAGTGGAAACAAACGAGTTAAAACCTAAGATGATTCTACACGCCCTCTTCTGAATACGCTCCAAATCATAGTGGAGATTTTCTGTCAGACCAGGATGCCATACTGGTAGAGCGTACTCAAGAAGGGGGCGAACAAAACCAACATAGATTGTTACCAGGTCTTTAACACTTAGCCCATGCCGTTTTAGGATGTTAAGCATAAATAGCCGTCCACTCGCACGTTTCGTAATGTCACCAATGTGGGTGTTCCATTTCAGATCTTTAGCAATTTGTATGCCCATAATCTTTACCACGTCAGTGCAATGAAGGTTTTGATCATACAAACGGAGGGGGGGGGGGGGGGGGGGGGGGGGGGGGGGGGGGGGGGGGGGGGTAAGCATCGGTGGATCCATCGCAAAGGTGACATCCATAAACATGCATAGTCTTTTAATACACTATAGATGCGTTTATATGAAAGTACAGTTTCACAGTTCAGGAAACTTTCTTCTGTAAACACTTGCTATCATTGTGAGTTTAATATAACAATATTTATACAAATCTTTTTTTTCTATCCAATTATGTTAATACTGCGATTTTTTTGTATGGGAGATATACAGTTTTAAAAAGGTATCATAACATTTTGGAACACCTGCACATACAACAGCAACAATACAAACACGTTTGTTTCCACTCTAGCCAGCTGCGTCTATTGAACAAGTCATCTCGTATTTTATGGGCATTTTTGTAGAAATCTATTGTCACAATGATAATTAATTCGAAAAATGAAATCAATATTTCCTTTGAAATGACGTAGTAAAATACTGTGCAATGGAAGTACATTACTTCATAGTCACTGTCATAGTGCTATGGACATCATTCAAGCTATTTCACGCGAGCGTATTTTGTTATTGTTTGCGGAACTGAGTCCAGATGAATGGAATGCGCGATCAATTATGCATGCATGTGAGCAACAATTGTGCGATTGACCAATCAGGACGCGCGATCATGTTGACAAATTACCTATAATGGAATTGCAATAAGGCCATGTGTTTTGAACTCGCCACCCTTACCGTTGGATGTCCATATTCGTACATTTTACACCATCTGAGATTCGAATTAGCATATCGCAATAACTGCTATGGTTTTGTCCATAAAATTAACAAACAAGATTATGATATGCTTATTGATTATGATCCGCTTATTGATGTATGGACAATCCAGCCATAGCCAGTGAGATTTAGTGCCACTTTTTTTTCTGTATAAAACTTGGTAAATTGCACAATTTCTTATCGTGGCATTGTCTCAAGGCCAACAAATTTGGTAACACAATGTGCCTAACAATTAGGTGCATCTTTCTAGCTGAACATTATTTAAATCCATCAAATATTTTTGGAAATATTTTAGTATGCTATGGGGAACTTACATATGTGGTTGTGTGTATAAGCATACAGACAAACATAAACATTAAACGCACCATACTTTATGCACAAAGTAACCACGTCAAATTAAAAACAACAGAAATGCAATCTAAATTAAAAAGATTGCACGTGAGATATTAATAAGCATTTAATTTGAGGGTAAATGACCTATTGTAGATAAAATGCACTACTACTACTCAAGACCCTTGCTATTCCATAGATCAGTCATGTATACCATCGGGCTGTTTTTGTTACGAGTTGTATTGCACTTTTGGGTTGACAGTTCGTTAGCACCACGCAGATTTCTCTTATGTACACTACCTCAGGTAGGTGGAATCCAACCATTGTATTTCTCGGATTTCATTAGTGAATTAAACAAATTCAAGCAAAGTTGCTTCCTTCTAGTAAAAAAATGATTTAATCCACATACATCAAGAGCCTCATCATAAGTTGTATACTGCTTACCCATGATGATCTTGCAAGCCCTTCTCAGGATTCGTTCCAAGCGGCACATTCGTCAGATTTAAGACCAGGTTTGCATACAGGGGTGGCATATTCTGCCAAAGGTCTGACGAAGCCAGAGAAGATGGTGACAAGATCATTTTAGTTAAAGTGTTTGAGTAATTTTAGCAATACAGTCTCCCATAAGCCTTTTTCAACATTTCTGACACTTCGATGTCCCATTTGAGATAAGAACACCATGAATTTCCTAGCGATGCATTATATTTACATAATCACATTGATTTGAGATTATTTTACTTAGTTCTCCGGGTAATAATAATTATTTATTGGCTTATTTATTAGGCCAGTGCACATAAACATTGAACAATATAAACAAAGTGCTTCGAACCAGCAACCTTTGTAAAAGATCCTCAACGGGTATGTCTTATGTTATTCAGACACTGACGAATTTACGTGTCAATCTTAATTTGGTGCTGGGGGGGGGGGGGGGGGGGGGGCGGGGGGGGGGTGCTGGGGGGTTGGGGTTGGATGGGTGAATAAACACATTTAAAGAATATGAAGAAAAAAACCATTTGCACTTTATACGGAATAAACTATGCATAATGACAAGTGTTGGGAGGGAAACGATTATAATTATTAATAGTATCTTTCACTTACTGATAGTCATTACCGGTCTTCCGAGATCATTCATACTCGACTTCAACACTTTCCACGCGGGTATCGGTTTTACCAAATAAAAATAAATACAAATCAAAAACCTTTCCCAACTTCCAAGGTCTATCTCAAGGATTACTGAACCAATACTAGGAATGCTTGTACTTATTTAATGCATTTCACATGGTGATTCAATGGTAATTAATTTCAATAATTTTGACATTCATGAAACATTTTGTGACAATTTGAAATGTCGTCTGCAGACGCCTACCGATTTGAAAGTGTTAATTTAGTGACTCTCAATGGTTCACGAAAACCAATGCCAAAAACAATTATTAGAAAACATCGTGAAAACGAACAATACAATCATTGGCATGAAGAGTTTTCCTGATAAATATATTTGTAATGGAACATCTGGAGGCTAGGACTATAGACAGATAATGTATAAATATGGCAACTGAATTGAACGGAACCACACACACAGCTTCTATTCTTGGATCGACGTGTGACTCGCATCTTATCTTCACTACAGACAGGTAAGCTTGTTTCTTTACTTCATCTCACAATCCTTAGCATGTTCAGAAAACTTGCCACTGTGGACTGCAATCGTGTTTATACACGCAGCATAATACAATATCTAGATAAGCCAACTACAGAGCGAGCGCCTTAACCATGCCTTTGTAACATCAAGATTCGACTACTGTAACAGTTTGATATGAACACATATCACCTCACCTTCATCGACTCCATTGGCTCCCCATCAACAAGCGGATTATCTAACAAAAATCTTCTTCTGACCTTCAAGGCCATGCACGATCTTGCTAATAGTATTTTATCTAACTAATAATCTTTTTTTTCTTCAATTTACGTGTGAGGAAGATAGATAGGTCGAAAATAAGAGTTCGATTTTATCATTATTAGCTTGCTATCATGTGAATACATTTTTGAAACTAACTATGAGTGTCCATATTTAACTTTCTAAAAATAGTTAAGATGGTTAAACTTTTTTTTTTAAATTTGGTGCAATCACAAATCGAAAACCAATGCAAACAGCGATCGACGAGTCAATCACGCTAAGAGCTTGGTCAATTTGGGTAAATCCTGGGTTTTTTCATAGCAGTTTGTTATAAGTATTATTTGTGAATGTCCAATCCTCACGTGATACAGGAATACAGTCAACACAATAACTGACCAGGTAATAAATGTGCTGATACATGTAGCACTAAGAGTATAACTTCTACATAAACATATCAAATTATAAAGATGTTCAGAAATGTCTCCTTTTTAATTTGAGAGGAATGGTTGATTATTGACCAAGTGACAATCCTAAATGAAATATCTAGTCTGATTTTTTCTTTTCTCATTTTCTTTTCAACACGGGAAGAGGCAAAGCGTAAAACTGGAGAGCTTATAACTTAAGAAGTTAGCAATATAGCTGCTTCATATTTCATGATATAGTAGCAAATATATCTGACGGTAATTGGTGAATAGACTAATCTAACTTCAATAGAGCGTGGTCAGAACCCGTTTTTTTCCAATTTATCAAAACAAACCACCCATGCGCTGCACTTGTGCGTTGTGTGCAAGTTTTCCGAGCATGGAGTGTTTTCTCCAAAATACTTTTCCGTTTGGTCAAACTAAGTTCATTTCAAAGTTCTGTTCTACATTTGGGTTCTCGTTATTCACTATTTGAATATTCAACAATAATTGCATCGTAGCAAATAACGCTGTTTTAAACTTTATATAAATAATAAACTCATTTTATTGCAATAACTATTTTCAATTCTGCTCGTAATCGGAAATTTGTTCACAGCTTCTAAATTATTTGACATGTAAATTGTAATTTTCTCTCTCCAAATAGAAATTTGACAATAATATGATAAAGATATTTATAAATAAACAATAAATTAAAAACACTTTCTTCTTATGTTAAATTGCAGCTTTTATATATCGATATTCAGCATTAAATATAAATACTTATTGCTGAATCCCAAATGTAAGCAGATGGACTTTAAATGAACTTAGTTTGACCAAACATAAAGTTATTTCAGGGAATAAACTTCATTTAGAAATAACTTCCGATACATGTCTTGATATAGGGCGATTGTTTTCGACTTATGATAAAGAAAGAAAACACGAAGAAAGACATTTGTTTCCAATTTGTATGCGTTTATAACATTGGTCAAGCAAAAAGATTATGTTGAAGCATGTTTGGATAACAGTATTAAGAAAAAAAACCACCAACAAAGAAATTTAGTTTTTGTTTCTACTTTACATGCGTTCACAACATTGGTTAAGCAAAAGAAACCCATGTCGAAGTATATTTGGATATCGGTATTTCATTTTAACGGTACTTAAAAGTCACGACAGCGCCAATTTCAACTAAGTCGAACGATTTGTATTGGCTTATTTAACAATAACTAAACAATTTTGCCCATTGTAATAACACATTAACATTTTTAACTAAGCAAACGTTTATAAAAAACGCCCTAAATTGTGACCTATATGAAACTTTCACGCATCGCAAAGATATGCATCGCATTGGGGGTTTATGCTAAAATCGGTAAAAAGGGGTTCTGACCATGCTCTATTCAAAGCTTTGTATTTCAAAACGCGTAAGGGGCGATATCCAAACTCTACAGTGATTTTAAAGCATTTTTCTAGCGATTTTACAACGATATTCCAACGGTATTTCGTTCTATTGTTAAAAGCATCGGAAAAAGATCGGTGATTAACTAGAAACCTCTCTACTTATCTGGCGTTAACAATATAACTATTGTAGTACTCTCGATGGCTGCATTAGTGAAGCAGACAGATCAAAGGCGCAAGGAAGGTTGTGTTATATTCTTTAAGAAATACTATATTATAGTATTTCGTTAACATGTTTGCTGTGTAATTAATTTATTTATTAGGCGTTAAATGGAATATTTTGAACCACTTTTTGCATGCCCAATTAAGTTATGTAAGGTTTCAGATTAATCCTTAAATTATGCTTAATAAAAATGGTCAAACCAAATTTCTCAATTTATTGTAATATTAATAAAAACTTTAGTTTTGCAACATTGTCTTGTAATGATAATGTATTTCGATAAACTGTGCTCAGTCTTGGCAAAAGTCTATTAATATGTGCACGCAAACAATAGAAGCAATCTTCACGGACGTGCTCATACTAAGGGACCAATGTTTTGAAATCCGCGCTACAAGAAATTTGAATTCCATTCATCAATGTGCAGTCGAGGGTTTTACACATAATGGTGTATGTTACTTCAGATGACCATGTGCTGACATGTAGTCCTGGTACCATCATACAGGCCTGCACTAAGTCTAAAGAAAAAAAGAAAAAAAAGTAAAAGGCCATAAAAGCAAGTATCCGGTAGCTGGTTGGACACCAACTCCTGATAGTTCGTTACAGTAACTACTGTAAAAATCGTAACCATTCCACTACAGTAAACAATAAATATTGCATATCCAACATTCTTAAACTGTTTTGTTAGTGTTATTGCGGTTTATTCCGTGTTGGACGCTATAACGGAATAAATCTAATATGTAACACAGGCACATGTACAACTGTAACGGACTGTAACACATGGTACATGTTATAACATAGACATCAGTAAAACTGTAGTGGAATAGTTACGTTTTTTACAGTAGTTACTGTAACGGACTATAATGATTGGCTGGGTTGGATTAGCGTGTGTGGATACTCAAGTATTGGCTGATCCAAAAATCAGGTTTAATAAGAAATGTAACAATGCTGATAATGAAACAAGGACAATAAAGAGTACTTAAAAACAAAGCTGTTATCATAAGTTTGAAATGTTCATGGTTGTGCAACACTAAGGAGGCACTATTTGTATAATTCAATATAAGGGCATTTATGCTCTGTTGCACTGTACCACTACCCGTAATCAATAATTTGTCGGTTTGAATCCGCGTGTAGAAAAGCAAAATGCGAAAATGAAAGTCGTAATATCTCAAATAAAAAACCAAGACATTTCTCACCAACTTTATAATTTAAATTTAATATGTTTATGTAGGAGTTATACTCATAGAGCTACCAGGACATTTATCACCTTGTCAGTTACTTATTACGTTGACTGTATTCCTGTATCACGCGATGATTGAACATTCACTAATAATTATATACTTATAACAAACTGCTTATTGTGTTGACTTGACTGTACCGGGTGGTTAAAAAAAAAGTTGACCCAAGTTCAAAGTAAGGTTTCAACCACATTTAAAGTTTCAGAGAATTTATGTTAACATAGTCTTAATCAGCAGTAAGTTTTGAAATTATCCTGAAAAGATGGCACGTTTAGCTTGTTTGGTTCTTCAGATATGGTTCATAACAGAAAACATGTACAAACTGACTTGTCCACGGGAGCGTCATTTAGTTGTTGACTTCAACAAAACATCATGCTCTAGTTTCAGAATTGAAAAGCCCGCCCAACAAAGTATCCCAATCTCTATTTTTATGTGCCATTCACATTCAACAAAGAAACGTAGGTACGTAAGTAGGTAATGTCAAGCACCAGACAAATGTTTCAAATGTCGCCTTTTTCCTTTTTCTTCATTTTTTTACAATTTGTGACCAATCGTGTGTAAGTCCACTTTGTGCATTCCATCTCTACTAAAGGACGCTCCCGTGGACAAGGCAGTTTTGTGCATACTTTCTGGAATGAACCATATCTGAAGAACCAACCAAGATAAATGTATCATTTTTTCAGGATAATTTCAAAACTTACTGCTGATCAAGACTTAGTAATCACATATTCTCTGACACTTCAAATGTGGTTTAAAAAAATCCTTGAACTTGGGTCAACTTTTTTTTGAACCACCCGGTATATAACGATATTTACTCTTTACAAGGAAAAACATCAATGTTTATGATGTTCAGTGTTATAAAAATGGGTAATCATTATAGATTACTAAAACTTGATTCGTAAAGCTGGGACCTGTTGTTTGGTAACAGACATGATATGGTTTATCTATTCCAGGCTTTCTCAACTAGAGTTACTGATGCGCCACATTTTAGTAACCAACTTGTTGAAGCTCCACTTGGTCATATTTTTTAGAATTTACAATGGCAAAATTCCCTTCACAAAATATTTTAACATATGTATGTAGGCAACATAATAACTAATATTACTCTTTTGAGGGCACATGCGCGCGCAGCGCGAGAAAAATTGCTGTCTTTATACATCTGACCGTCATATGCCTATGAAATCTGGCTATATCATGATATGATTTTTTTTTAAAAACAAGTTTCAACCACTCTCGCGCCACTTAGGATGCCTTGATGCGCCATAAGTGGCGCGTGCGCCACCAGTTGAGAATGCCTGATCTATTCCATTGACAGCTATGAAGCTTTTAATACAAGTGATACTAAAGGAACTCCTTTCTGCCAAATCATACACGCTATTAAAAGTATTAATGTCCATGTGTTGTAGCTGAGCACGGGTTCAAGTCGCTCAATAAAGTATTGCACCTATTCAGGTATAAAAAAGTATATGTTATGACAATAAGGTTTAAAAATGTCTCTTTAGATTTAATCTGTGCAGGAATGAGCTGACCCGCTAAAAGAAATAATAACCGTCACAGTCAAAGAAGATTTCTTACCAGCATTACCAGCATGCTTCACTTTCATCACATCACATGACCACTGATTTCTGTCACCAGTGTCTACTGTTTCCCATTGACATAGATATACAATGTAATGCTTATAACATAGTTAAACACGGGTCTTTAACAACATCCTGCTGCAAGTGGCACAAGTGGTGTGACTTCAATTAAACCCTCTCTTGTTTTTCTTAAAGCCCCTTTATTTTTTTGAATAACACATTTTAGTTGAGATTCAACTTCTTTTCATATCAAGTGGCCATGCTCTCCATCTGTACCATGTATTATGATGGTGGAAATCTGACCCTGGTCTGATGATCTCCAGCTGTTAAAGGCATATTATGTGATATTTTCCAGAGAGCGCCCTCTATTCATGTTTTTTTAGAAAGTAGATTTTCTTGCAGATTTACATTTCTGATCATAAATCGGACATACATTCCAAGTTACAGAGCGATACGATTCCTAATTACCTCAAAATCATGGTTTTAGAGTGAATTTAGACTAGAGTAAAATAAGTTGTCGGACAAAAATCGACAATCCGACAGTTTATTTTCACTCTAAAACCATGATTTTGAAGTAATTAAGAATCGTATCGCCCTGTAACTTGGAATGTATGTACGATTTATGATCAGAAATGTAAATCTGCAAGAAAATCTGCTTTCATTTTGTTTTCTCGATGTTGAGGGCGTTTCCTGGAAAGATCACATAATATACCTTTAATTACATTAACACATGTTTTGTACCGTTTGTTTTGGGACAAATTCCTGATGGTACCGTAGTGGTGCTATTAAGCATGTTAGACTTCACAAGAAATATTCTTTGTTTCACGGTGAACCGACTGCCTCCCGATCATCGGACGAGCGCTCTAACCACTTGGTATAATTTCAAGAAGGGTCGTGACTCGTGAATAAAAAGCGACAGCGAAAGATAAGGCAATTTAATAATAATTAAAAAAAACATTTTACATTATCATTGTTCACAGACCTCTGTGAGATATCAGTATGAATATGCCAACCGCCCTCGTTATTGTGGCATTAGCTCTCATAATGGCCGCTAACATCAATGACGGCAGTGCCATTGACATAATGGATCTGGAAGAACGTGAAAAACCTGTAAAAAGAAGTATGTATAAACTATATAACTTGGTTATTACATAAGCCAGTCTTACAAAAATGTAGCTGTGAACCACAGCAACATATTCATTATAAATTGATTTGAGTAATTGTTGTACTTTTCCGACACCCATCTGTCAATGAAAACCGTTCTTAATTTCAGATGTCTCTTTCACAGACTATAAACAATAAAGGTGACTGATTTCTCAGAAAAATATATGCCCTCTGGTTAGCCAGAACCGGATCAGGACAGCCATTAAGTTTACCCTCCCTTAGAGAACCCTGAGCAAAATTATTTTATTTTCATAATAACTTAGAGATCTTCAATATGCAGGACTAATGGAAGGATTATAAGTCTTTCGAAGAGATAATTTTATATCATTGACTACCTATCTTGAAGGTTGCACATAAGGTAAAATCATAGAGGGACTATCATTTTAAAGATTTCACATACAAGGCATCACTAATGGCTTGATTTGTAACAACGAAAATTGGACCAATTAGCAGTATTTCAGTATGCATTTGAATTGATATTACACTATACACAAGCCTACACGAGTCATTATTGCTAACAATCTTCTCTATACAATCATAATAACTGTAACATACTCAGATATCATAATTTTGAGCTGAAAATAGAAGACAGTATACATATTCAGAAAATATATGCAAATGTGAATGACTCGTTAAAATAAACTAGTTAAATAGTACATGCGGAAGGTCAAAATGATGTCGATCAGATTGAACAGTGCATCAAATTGACTTTGTAGTTCGTCGGAGAAGACGTAACAACAAAAGTTGTTAACATCTTCTTAATTATCCCTAGTTGCAATACGAGCGAGATTCATAATACGACCAGGTTAGGTTTTACAATGCTATTGCCGGTATCATATGCAACTATATAGTTACATGCATCCCCATTGACATTAAAAATGTCTGCATTCTTTGAATATTGGTAATACAAATTCCCTTTAAAAGGGATAACACATGCCCAAGATGATTCCATTTATAAAGATAAAAAATAAAATCAAAGGAAGGCACGAAATTAGTGTGTATTTTTTGACTTAGTGATTTCATTTTAGCCCAAATTCAATTGATGATCCGCACATGTCACGCTTTACTCGACGTTTTACTTCTTGAAAATGATTTTACTCGGGTCACTCCTTAGCCCAATTAATGTATCAATGAGGACCCATGACGTGAATTACCCCCCCCCCCCCCCCCCTCCTAATGCTATATTGTTACAGGCAGTTACTGTTAATCAGACATATAACTCATTCGATAATGACCGTGAAAATGTAAACAGTAATAACATGATTAATATGACTCTTCATTGTTTTAATTTTCCTTAACAAACAACACTTTCAACAGGATCGGAGCGTAAGTATGTTAGCTAAATGCAATGTTACTTTTGTAACACGTTGCATTAATACTGCCCCACCACGACAGAAGGAATTATGGGAGTTGGGACAATTTGAATTTGTTGATATATGATGAAATAACTATTTTTGTGGATTTTTCATATTTGTTCAAACAATGAATTACATTTGTTTTACTATTAAACAAACGTTATTAATTATTTAAAAATATATGAAAAATCCACAAAAATAGTTATTTCACCAATATCAACAAATTCAAATTGTCCCATACTTCCTTCTGTCGTGGTGGGGCAGAATATATTGCGGGTTAAAAATGTACATCATTACTTAAAAAATTAAAAAATTAAATAATCAATCATCATATTCAACTACAAGTAATCACCTTTAACCTGATCAGGAATATAGTAAGGCAACTTACGTGGCAACCGATTATTAATCATACGTAATAACTCATTCAATTATGAACGTTAACATGCAACGAAATATAACATGATTATTGTGATTATTTATTGCTTTTAATTTATCTTACCATACTACATCTTTAACAGGACAATTCACTGAAGAGAGAATGGTTGGACGCCATTGGATGCCATGGATATAAAGCAATTAATACGGTTCTCATGGTCAAATAGAACGACGTTACCCACTATCTGTGCGTTACCTCTTTATCGTCAGCATCGTCATCGTCGTCATCTTTGTCGTCATTTTGGTTGTCGTTGTCTTCGTCATCGTAATTATCATCATCGTCGTAAAATCTATATTTCTCAGTATTCCAAAACCGAGTGATCATCTGCAGATCATAATAAAATAACATGTTTGAAATTCAAAACAATGTTAACTGCTTATTCGAACAATATTTAGGGTCGATTCTACGTTCGGATAACAATTTTGTCAAGCCCCATTTTTAATATAATATTGACTCTCACGTACAAAATTATCAAATGTTATTAGTTTGCATTACCCAATTTTCTAGTCATCGATGTGAAATGTGGCAAACAATCTAGGAATATGCATTTGAATGATATACCACAAGGTCTTAAACATTGTTATGAATTGAAATTGTGTACTTATTCCGAATCTGGTGAGTCTGCAAACCGAATATAATGAGGAATATTTAAGAGATTCATTGCGTATTTAGCAATGCTTGTAACATTTCCTTACCTATAATTATATTTTTAGTGTGTGGAACATGATAATAGTACTTTTGGTAGAAACTAAGGGGACATTACCCGACCCCACCTCAAAATCCTGGAATATTGCTTAAAAAGAGTATTTACCCTTTATTGTTATCCCTGTAGTTTGATGGAATAGCACACTCGATATTTGAAAAACAAAGTCTTAATATACTGATATTGAATCTGGTCATTTGAAATGCCATACGTGTGTAACATAGTGAAATTAACATTTCATGTATATTTCACTTATGAGAGTGGTTATGATTTTACTTCCTCTGTGTTTTTTTCTCTCTAAAATATGATGATCTTAAGTCTGTGGGGTTGGTGTTAATATATTAATACAAAATGTATTTAATAAAGGATTTAATGGTTCAAAACCCTGGCTTTGACTTAGTAATATCACATTAAAGTTAAGTGTTATCTTTGAAGACGCATTATTTTAACTGATCCTTTATACTGAATCACATGCTGAATAACAAAGGAAGAACAAAAAGTTCAACTCAGTAAAAAGTTTAAAAAAAACCCTTGAAGGACGCAGTCGGAAGCCAATGGTGTCCCCTTGTTTGGCAAGAAAAGTATTGCGAAAGGCCCACAACAATCCACATATCACCATCAATGTTCTCCTGAACAACCTTGGCACTTCTTGGACCAAGATATCATGGCAGACACTCCAGCAGACATTCCACATGATAGGTCTCCATGGAGGCCGACCAAGAAAGACTCTACTCCTGAAAAGAGACACAGAGAAACTCGTCTTGCATCTTAACTAACTCCACCCAACACTGAGGACCAAAAGCTTGTATCTTTGTCCAGAAGTGCTCTTGCAAATGCTAAACGAGTTTCTCTTTGTCTCGTGTGCAATGTATGCTGGAGTGTCTCCTTGTTCGGAGTCCATGGAGAACGCTCTTGTGCAATGTCTGCTGGAATGTCTGCCTTAATATCTTGTCAAAGACTTACCACGGTTGTTCGGGAGAGCATTGACGGTGATCTGTGGAATGTTGTTGGCCTTTCACCATAGTTATCTTGTCAAACAAGGGGACACCGTTTGCTTCCGACTGTGTCCTTCAAGGGTTTTAACCGAGTTGAACGTCTTGTTCTTCCTAATTATGCTTTGTATGGTGGAATCTGGCACTTGGAATTGATTCGAAATAGCTTTGTAGCCTACATGTATATATATATATATATTTATTTGTACTTGCAAACTAACTGTCTTTTGTGTAAAGCGAAAGTTTCACCACTCCAGCTGGTATAGATATGACAAAATGCAAAAAGCAAATATTTTTCAAATGGTATGAATAATTGTGGGCTTAACTGTATAGATATATAAAACTATGCATTCAATGTGATTCATAAGGTTAGCGTTAGCATCCTTTTTTTAAATTGAATTCAGTGTGATGGCTTTAATATTTCCAGGAAGCCTATTCCATCCTTTGATAGCATTGCAATACAAAACTTCATGAATTATAACCTATTCTCGAAACGAATGCATAGTGGGCCAAACGATGGCGCTAAACTAAAAAAAATCCTGGCACATGTGATGCGATCTGTGACAACCCGCCACATGGTGAGATATTTATATCATAAGAAATTTAAAACCGTGCTGAACACAGAGCTGTTTCGATTTTTTTTTCTACGATAACTAGAACAAAAGTGAATGATGCTTGTGATGTCATAAAAAACTACAACACATGAAATCATGAAAACAGGCCATACATAGTTCAATATATGGTTAATAAGAAAAGTGACATAAGAAAGTGTTTGAGAAATTTCATTAAAGATGATGACACAAAGTATTGGACATTACTTTTCTAAACAAATCTTTAAAAAGAAAAAAAGAAAAAAATCAGTGGTATAGACCTTCCGGCATATATCGCTACACACTAAGAAGTCCGGGGTCAACAAGACCCAATTGGTCGTGGTCATTCTGATAACCCAATTACGGGGTCAAATTAACCCAATGAGGGGGTCAAATTAATCCAATTACTGGGTCAAATTAACCCACTTACGGGGTCAAATTAACCCATTTACTGGGTAAAATTAGAATGAAACACACAATTAATAATGATATTCAGAAATAGATTGTTTCAAGCACCATTTTATTTTGCTGTTTGCATACTTTTCTAATTTACTTCATTAATATAATGCATGTATCTGGTTTGTGAACATTCACGAAGTGAGTGACGTCTTGAATTAATCACGTTAATCAAATGGATATATATTTTTTTACTAAATCTACTTTCCATGGTGTCAATTTTAAAGCCCATGCACACCCGTGTGTCAAATAGTTCTGAAGTGCAAGTCATTATAAAGTTGAAAAATTGTTTCAAAGTAATGCAAACACATTGGCCCGTATTCTCGTACGTAGTTAAACACGGTTTTAAGCTAAACACGCGTCTAACTTTGACTTTAGACACAGCGTTTAACTAAACGCGATTCTCGTACATTTGTTTTACTTTAAACACACGTCTAACTCACCGAAAAGTGTCTAACTTTAAACATGGGTATGGGGTAGTTTAAGGCGCGTTTAACTAAACAAATGACGAACTGTATGCTCAAATGATTACTCAACCGTGCCCGGTGTAAGCTGCCGATCAGATCGGGTAGTATTAAAAATACACGCGCGTTTGAGGTATTCAGTCGATATCTATTGTAACCCATTAGGGCCACATCAAAAACAAATACCTGTATACAGTAACGCACAACCACCCTGTGGACGAGATGCGCATAGTTTAAAACCGTATTTAGTTAAACACGATGTTTAAAATAATATAAACTCGCGTTTTAGTTAGACACGAGTTTAGTTACACGGTTTTAATCTAAAACCGTGTTTAGTACAAGAATACGGCCCATTTTATTTTATGTTAATGCTAAAACTTATACTAGGTATCAATACGCCACGGTATTGGCATCGGCCAAATGACCCTGAAGGGTTTTGACCACGTTCACCGGGGTCAAAATAACCACACGATCGCGGTCATCCTTTAACAATAATAACCCCATTATGGGTCAAAACAACCCCAAACTGGGTTGATTCCAAACGACCTCGGAAAAAATGACACATTAGTTTTTAGTGTGTACTCTAGAAGTTCATGGACAATCCCATATGGTGATATATGCCATCAGGCGAATAGATGTTTCTCTGATCGCAGTTTCTACGCCATAGAAAATGAATACATACACATAAAGGGCCGTATTCTCGTACTAAACGCGGTTTTAGCTTAAAACCTTGTCTAACTAAACGCGTGTTTAGCTTAAACGCGATTTTATCTTTTAAACAATGGCCCGTATTCTCGTACGTAGTTAAACACGGTTTTAAGCTAAACACGCGTCTAACTTTGACTTTAGACACAGCGTTTAACTAAAAGCGATTCTCGTACATTTGTTTTACTTAAACACGCGTCTAACTCACTGAAAAGTGTCTAACTTTAAACATGGGTATGGGGGTAGTTTAAGGCGCGTTTAACTAAACAAATACACGAACTGTATGCCTTGTGTAGTATTAAAAATACACGTGCGTTTGAGGTATTCAGTCGATATCTATTGTAACCTATTAGGGCCACAACAACAATAAATACCTGTATACATACTATACAGTAACGCACAACGACCCTGGGAACGAGATTCGCCGAGTTTAAAACCGTGTTTAGTTAAACACGTTGTTTAAAAGATAAACTCGCGTTTTAGTTAAACACGCGTTTAGTTAGACACGATTTTAAGCTAAAACCGTGTTTAGTACGAGAATACGGCCCAATGTGTTTAACAAAACACGGTTTTAAATTACGCAAATATCGTCCCCAGGGAACTCGTTGGGAAATTTCGTGCAGGTTTATGATACATGGTGGCCCAGATAAGACACCGTAGTTAAATACATCAAATGCACGTGTATTTTAGCGATACTAAAATCGCCACGCCAGGTACATGTACCTGGCGTGGCCTATCCATCGGGTCTCAGCAGCGGTTGCCGATCGGGTGGGTGGGTGGGTGGGTGTTCAGTTTGTAACCATTATTTTGTCAAAATAAGGACTATTGCAACATAACAAACAACATTTATTCGAGAGGCACATGAAAATATCGCATGAAAAGCACACTTTTAATGATGAAATAAACAAATCGATCAATTAATTAATGGATACGACGATAACACGTGTCTTACAACTGCAACCGCTGTGGCGAGCATGCAGGATCCTATTGTTTATACGCGGCGAACACGGGTTCGATTCCCATTGTTTGCATGTCTTACATTGTTAATACATTGGTTAATTCAGGTTATTAATATCTTTTAAGAGCATTTATCTTTTATCTTTTAAAGAATTTAAAAATGCTTTCTTTGTTAATTATACAAATTTATAGTTTTTTCTGATATCTTGATTTCCTAGTGTACTTTCGTGACAGTTGTATACAAAATGTAATAATGAATTGTATTGAAGACAATTTATGCTAAATGTCCGGCATAATTCTGTTATACCCTACACACCAACATCGGTAGTATGCGTCGTTCTTAAAAATCATGCACTTTGAATACCTCTGTGAAGGGTATAACAGAATTACTCTAAATGTCCTCAGCTAGTTGGCAGAGAGTACCAAATATTTAATGAGACAGTTTAACTAAACTTATCTAATTAAGTATAGGCCTATACATTCATATAGTCGTCCGGACAATCACTATGCCTAGAAACGGGGGAAAGGGATTGCTTTTCATTAAAATATTGGTCAAAAGTACACACAAAATCGCATCAAATGGGTTCGAAAATTGAAAAAGAAATCAAATTCTGAGGGGGCCTCAGACTCCCCCCCCCCCCCCCGTGTTCGAGCTTTTAAAGCATGTATACTTGAATCAAGAATATATCAGTTACGCTCAACTTCTTTCGTGCATTATATAAAAAAAAATAGGCCTATTTACTAGAAATGAAGAGGTGGCTTTTTGATAAAATGTTGGTCAAAAGTATATACCAGATCGCACCAAATGAGTTCGAAAATTGAAGAAAAAAAATCTACTTTTAGTGCACATAAGGGTACCAACTCAATTACCTTTACAGTTTTCAATATAAGTATTTTTGGTATCTTGCTACACCTCTGAAATGTCTACACCTTTTAAAAAAAAACCAAAGCACAACGAATATTAGGTCTATTGGGTCAACGAATTTACAAATGAATGTGTTGAATATTGTATTAACTAAATATTTGTCTTTATATTAACGCTTTCCATGCGGCAGGCGGCTGCAGGCGACATTCCAAAATTGTACAAAATGTTTAAAAAATGTCAACATTATTGAATTCCATTACCCTATTTGGAATCACCGTGTAAAATGCACAAAAAAGTACAAACATGCCTCGTATTGGTTCAGTAATCCTTGAGATAGACTTTGAAAATTGGGAAAGGTTTCTGAAAATCTGTTTTTATATGATAAAACCAATAGCCGCGTGTAAAATGTTAAGGTCCATCATTTACAAAATCTTTATTCCTTTCAAACCATGGTATCACGATAAGAAAATCACGACATACACTTGATGCAGAAGTTTAATTAAACGCGAGTTAAACTACCCCTGTACCCATGTTTAAAGTTAGACACATTTTGGCGAGTTAGACGCGTGTTTAAGTAAAACAAATGTACGAGAATCGCGTTTAGTTAAACGCTGTGTCTAAAGTTAAAGTTAGACGCGTGTTTAGCTTAAAACCGTGTTTAACTACATACGAGAGAATACGGGCCTAAAGATATAATGTGATCTTTTCCAGGGGACGCCTTAAATGCTTGAAAAGAAATTGAAAGCAGATTTTCTTGCAGATTAACATTTCTGATCATAAATCATAATTAATTTCAAGTTACAGAGCGATACGATTAAAGAACAGTGGAAACCTTTCGGAGTTTGAAAATTCGAACTATAGAACCTTTTTTATCTTTCGGATTCGAGAACCCTTTACCAGTTTTCGGCATATAGAAAGTCACCACGTGTGCTAAATCATTTGGTAAGACTGCAGCGCCTGGGGGTTTGCTACCAGTTCCACTGCTGCCACACTCAAGGTCCCCTACCATGCGGTCAATGGTGTTGAGTTGGACGTAAAGAACCTTTCAGAATATTCGTGTTAAAGAACCTTTTTACTGTACAATACCTTTCGAATTTTGGATTAGAAAACCCTTTTTAGAGACCCTATTTCATTTTCGGACTATATAACCGGCGGTCTTTAGAACCTATTTATTTTCGAAATAGAGAACCTTCGTAATAAAGAACCGTTTTTCGGATTAAGGAACCTTTTATATGATTCTGACTATCGAATGGTGAATGTACATGCATCGTACTATAGAACATTCGTACTATAGAGGCGTCGGATTATAGACTCGTCGGACAAATCAGAATTACACTAGCCTAACAACGATTCACCATTAGGGAAAAACACATGTCACCTACGATATGAATGATGCCAGG
>CM069449.1:17409014-17515275 GCA_035610835.1 Ophiura sarsii
CACGAATCAAAAAACTTAAACACCGGCCAATTCCATTATGTCGAGTAGGGTAGTTGTTATTGTTTATTTCTTTATCACGCATTTTATTACATACAAAATGCCTACAAATGTAGGTTCAATAATTCATATGGACATGCTCAGAATATAATTACTGTACATTATCCCAAATCTGCCAGAATATCGACTATCAACATTAAAATGTGCTCCTATAATAAGATCTTACGGTGACTCTTAACATCTGGGCTTTTCGTTATAGACAAACGACCTTTCGTGCTCGCCAAAACACACGTGCTGGTATTACTTAACACCAATTAATATCAATTACGGATGTTTCAAGTTCTTTGTTCCAACAAAGACGGTGGTACCAGCGGATTGTGTTGGTGTATGATCACAGAACGAGATGTGTCTAGTGATGGCACGCGACAACATCGCGGTGTGTCGCGGTGTGTAGTACTGGCAATTGAATAGCCTTTCATCTAGGCTTTGTGGTGCGTAAAACTGTGTGAGCGCCCTCTATGGAAATAGCATAATACTTGAAATAATACTATCGTCCGCATTTATGTCAGACAATATAACACGGGTACGGTCTAAAAACAATGCCTTTATTCTCTAAATATACACCCCTTCCCTTCCTTCCAGGCTCCAGCTCTTAATATTACTGGACACACACTGTATATTTTTTCCCAAAATCTTAAAATCTTAGGGGGTGCTGCAGCAACCTTACTTCCAACGAGCGTGAATGTACGCAACACCATAATCATTCATGAAGACTTTCTAGCCTATCCAACATGTATAAATGATGGGTAGTAACAGGTGGGTACTGGAGTAAAATCAGTGTAGCTTCATGCACCGATACGCAATTACGAATCGGTAAACGGCGGCACGCTCGCAATGGGCACGCACCTTACAAATCATCTGATCAAAGACGTTATCGTCTTATTGGTCTGATGTAAAGTGTGAAGTACTGTTGCAATAATTTATTGTTTTGGATACTAGTATGCAAGAGAAATTGATTTTTGTTCCCAACAGGAGACTGATATAAAAGTGCACGGAAATTCTGTACTATTTGTGGATTGGGAAATGTTACGACAGAATTGAGTATCCCCCCCCCCCCCCCCCCCCCCCCCCCCCCCCGCCCCCGAGTTGTCCTCAAGCCCCACCCCCAACAATCGAAAATGTTGAATTTTAATGTCAACATTATTTTAAAATAAGCTTACAATATTGGTCTGAATTATCTAATTTAGAACAAATTGATCTAATGTCAGGCAATTTTTACAATAAAAGCCCAAAAGATTTCGCGCGCATTTTACCCCCGAATTTTTTTCTTGCCCACATATATTGTTGTGCCCCCGTCCCCCCCCCCCCCCCCACCCCCTCCCTCAAGAAAAAGGGGGCTGCAACTGTCCATGCTTCGTTCATGTCAACGGTCAAACATGAACACACAATGTTTATGAACTATCGCTTTGATCTTTTTGAACCGTCTCGGCGTTGCAATGAAGATATATACATTTATTCAGAATACAATGTTTGAAATACAAAGTTTTACCATTATATTTTATCAAACAACTATATGTTTCTATGTGGAGAACAGCGTTCGAAATAACGGCCATCCGGTCATCCGAAATGACCAAATCTACCGGCGGATGACCAGTTTTTCTTGGCCGATCATCCGGCGGATGACCAAAATGATGGGAGATGAAAGTGATGAAGAGAATCACTAGCATGCATTAGAGGCTATAGACCTGGCTGTGAGTACTGAAAGAACAAGTCATGGTCGCGAATGAACCAACCCTAGAAGCTGCAAATGGGGATGACACTGACACAGCTGACAACACTGACCCAGCAGCTGCAGTTGTGGAACTTAAGGCTGAGTCAGATGAGGATGACTTGGATACAGATCCAATGGAGTCTGGAAGTGAAGAAGAGGATCATCCGGATCAGGATGCATTAGAAGCTGTAAATGAAGATGACACTGACACAGCGGACGACACCGACCCTGCAGTTGGGAAACTTGATGCTGAGTCAGATAAGGATGACCTGGATACAGATCCAATAGAGTCGAGAGTTAAGAGTGAAGAAGAGAATCATCCGGATGCATTAGAAGTTGCAAATGAGGATGACACTGACACAGCGGACGACACCGACCCTGCCGTTGTGGAACTTGAGGTTGAGTTGGATGAGGATGACCTGGAGATATCGAATGGAGTTGGGAGATGAGAATGAAGAAGAGGATCATCAGGATGCATTAGAAGCTGTAGATGAGGATGACACTGACACAGCGAACGACAACGACCCTGCTGTTGTGAAACTTAATGCTGAGTCAGATGAGGATGACCTGGATACAGATCCAATGGAGTCGGAAGAAGAGTGAAGAAGAGGATCATCAGGATGCATTTCAGGGCTTACAGCTGGTCGTCCTATTCAGAGACGTAGTGAAAGAACGTGCGGACTAGAACAAATAAGTGACTGAAGAAAATAGTAGTTAAAAGAAAGGAGATCGTAAAATAAAGAGAAAGTTGTTTATTGAGCATAGAGGTTAATGTGGAGTTGTCGTCATTGTATGTGTATAATATATATTAAACAATATACATATGTATGTGTATGATCCAAATTAAAGCAAGTTTATTCCATTTACACTACAGTATAATGTTTCATGCAACCAAAATGGTTGCACTCCTCATGTGTATATACTGAATACTAAGTAACACTTGCACTGTGTATTATGTATGTGAGGGGGGGGGGGGGGGGGGGGGGGTGTATGAAGACTCGCTTAAAATGTGATTTTTGAGCTTGCCACTGAAAAAATGCGGATAAAAATGCGGATAACCAAAACTATTGGCGGATGACCAAAATCCCAACCTAGGTTATCCGGTGGATAACCAATTTATTTTTCTTATTTCGAACGCTGGTGGAGAATGTTCCATTTTTCAATCTCTTTATCTTAATAAGTCAGGAATGTTGACCATTTCTAAACCACCATTTTTCAAAATAACTAACTATCGTTCTTCTTTTTCTTTCCTCCCCATGCAAATTGGAAAAGGTGTGTATCCGTTCGTTAGTACATTTTACTGAAGATTCAGTATGCTAGATACTCACTTTAGTTGTGACACCAGTAGGCTCTTTATGACGTTGACTTCATTGTCATGATCACTTCCTTTAATTTTAATTTTTCCCCATTTTGAGGTATCTCAATATCAAGGTTACTACAGCAGTGTTCAACATAGTATTTCTATTTGATATTGAATGGTGATTCGATATACCTGCAAATTAACCGTTACAAATCGGGAATATCTCAACAAAAATATGGTTATTCAAAGTCGACATATGTATCAAATGTGAATACAAAATGAATAACTGACCACGCTCTATTCAAAGCTTTGTTTTTCAAAAAGTTGATATTAGATTGATTTCACATTTTCCCTTTATATCAATACATATGAAGATGTTATGTTTTCTACTTTTTTAAGTTATAAAAGTTCCAGTTTATGGACCGAGTTTTGGGGGACATGCTGTAGGATTCACACCACTAAATAAATAATGGAAGAGTCCACGAAAGGCTTGTTGAATTGGTTGGGATGACCCCACTCTAAGTGAAATATATAAAAATGCTTCAAAAATAGTGTTGTTGGCCAAACTTTTGATCGGATGATTATTAAATGAAGATTATCAAACAATATCAGTGCAAATTTTCTTCTTTGACCATTTTTTTATGATTTTTTAGTCATTTTAGAGACTTCAGATAATTGATTAGAATTGCTTAGACCTAGGCTAGGCCTGGGCAATCTACAAACATGTGTATCTTTGACGGCGCATATCTCGAAGATTTTGACTTAAACTTATATTTTTTTTTTGTTTACAGGAAAGCCAAGACCATGATCTTCACACAGAATGCAAAGTTGAAGCAACCAGTTGCTTTATAAGCGAGACAATGGCGAATAATCATGGTCCATTTTACACAGTAAGCAATGGGGAATTTATTAGTGGTGTGTACTCTGTACTCGTATATTCTACTATAACCACTGTATTCTCGGTATTGCTCATTGACATTATTGTGTACACAAATTTGTCGTTCACTCCCATTGAGTACTTAAAATACAACATTTTGTAATGTCCCGTAATAACAATGTGTAACATAATTTCGAATTACTTTAATATTGTAATGTCAAATCAGTATGCACTTTCCAAACGTAGTATAGATTTTTATTTGCTACACCAAATATAAATCGGTAACGGACAGTACGTTATTATTGTATATTTTAGTTCATTGTCATGCAATTTTCGAAATATTTCACACATTTTAAGTAATTTCAGCGGATGGAGGTATTCCAACAACAACAAAATTGAGAGCAGGGGAATAGAGTTCGGTAACGGACAATACGTTATTATTTTGTATTTTGGTTAATTTTTAGGATATTTTCGAAATGTTCAAAAATGTCTAAAACTTCTTTTATTTTTTTGTTTATGGGAACAACAACAAAATCGTGGCCTTACATTTAAACATAACCATGATAACAAATGCAAGCACTGGAAATTGACAAAGAGTATAATTATTTAGTGAGCTGCCTGCTGGTGATTATGATATGATTTTTGTCATAAGGCCCCGGAAATTTATATATATGAGGAGCAGACACTCCATTGAAAGGTCTTGAGTTATTTTGCTGTCTTTTACAAGCTTAGTCCGTGGTCAAAGCATATCAAAAAATAAAATATGTAAATATCATAAACTATGATACTCAGGGGACGATTCCGAGTAGGGACACACGATAGTAAGATATTCGGCCGAGTGCACCAAATTGGTGTAACTTACTATAGTGAGGTAAGCTACCCAGTGGCGTAGCTAGGATTTTTTTCAGGGGGGGGGGGCAAGATTTCTAAAGTTTTCGTTGCCGTTCTGTCTGTGTACTTCAACACAAGAAATTCAAGTCTTCAAATCGTGCTGGAATTTTAAGCAACTACCAGTAAACAACCCTGTTTTTTTAACAACCATCATTTAAACAACCCTGCAGTTTTAAACAACCACCATTAAACAACCCTGGTTATTTAAACAGGCCAATTTCATCCATGAGGATTGAACAACTTTCTTTGAACAACCCAAGATGATTGAACAACTTTCTTTGAACAACCCAAGATGATTGAACAACTTTCTTTGAACAACCCAAGATGATTGAACAACTTTCTTTGAACAACCCATGAGGATTGAACAACTTTCTTTAAACAACCCTTGAAAATTGAACAACAATTTTTAAACAACACCAATGTGTAAAATCTGATTTTAAACATGTTGTTTAAAAAGTTAAACAACTAGGTGTTTAAAACTTTAAACAACCCCAGATGTTTAATATTTTGAGCAACAAGTTGCTCAGCTCACCCGTCAAACAGCAGTTGTTCAGTTTTTTAAACATGTTGTTCACTTTTTTTTTTACTGTGTAAGTAATAAAATATAAGTATGGTACAATATTCAAAAGATGAACAAGTGAAGTAGTCCAGTAAAGGTAGGAATTGTTTTGTATGAATTATTCATTTTCAGTTTGTGATGGTGACATTATGGTGCTGCTCGACCCTCAAAATGATCTCCTTGTTTCAAGACGCATCGACGAGCACATTCCTGCATGAGAAGCACTACTCGACGTGTGTAAGAGCCCAATACGTAACAGTAGCCCAATACGTAACAGTAAAAATACTTAGAAAATTTACAAGAAAGAAAAAAAAATCTTTTTTTTTTCTTCTTTTTTTACACCCCCTCCCTCTGTATTGATTGTTACGTATTGGGCTCAACTATTTTACTTAATTTAAAAGTGGCAAAAAAAGTCATCCGGCCCAATACGTAACAGTGAAAATACTTAAAAAGTTTAGAGAAGAAAAAAAAATCAAAAATTGTTTGTCTTCTTTTTTTCACACCCCATCCCTCTGTATTGATTGTTACGTATTGGGCTCAACTATTTTACTTAATTTAAAAAGTGGCCAAAAAAAGTCATACGGCCCAATACGTAACAGTGAAAATACTAAGAAAGTTTAGAGAAAAAAATAAAAATAAAAAAAAACTTCTTTTTTTCACTCCCCCTCCCTCCGTATTGATTGTTACGTATTGGGCTCAACTATTTTACTTAATTTAAAAAGTGGCAAAAAAAAAGTCATCCGGCCCAATACGTAACAGTGAAAATACTTAGAAAGTTTAGAGAAGAAAAAAAAATCAAAAATTGTTTGTCTTCTTTTTTTCACACCCCCTTCCTCTGTATTGATTGTTACGTATTGGGCTCAACTATTTTACTTAATTTAAAAAGTGGCCAAAAAAAAGTCATCCGGCCCTATACGTAACAGTGAAAATACTTAGAAAGTTTAGAGAAAGAAAAAAAATCACAAATTGTTTGTCTTCTTTTTTCACACACCCTCCCTCTGTATTGATCGTTACGTATTGGGCTCAACTATTTTACTTAATTTAAAAAGTGGCAAAAAAAAAGTCATCCGGCCCAATAGGTAACAGTGAAAATACTTAGAAAGTTTAGAGAAAAAAAAAAGAAAAAAAAATCACAAATTATTTGTCTTCTTTTTACTATTACACATTGGGGTATACAAAAATACCAATGACAGCAACTTTTGCCTGTACGGGGCCCCAGACAGTAGCCCCAAAGGGCCCAACTGATTTATTCAGCCGAAGAGGTACATGGATGAATCTTTTTGATTTGGAACAAGTGCATGATAGGATATACAAAAATACCAATGGCAGCAACTTTTGCCTGTACGGGGCCCAGACAGTAGCCCCAAAGGGCCCAACTGATCTATTCAGCCGAAGAGGTACATGGATGAATCTTTTTTATTTGGAAGTAGTACATGATAGGATATACAAAAATACCAATGACAGCAACTTTTGCCTGTACGGGGCCCCAGAAAGTAGCCCCAAAGGCCCCAAATATGGTTTAACCGAAGTGGTATACATGGATGGATCTTTTTGATTTGAAACTGTTACATGATAGGATATACAAACATTCCATCGACAGCAACTTTTGCCTGTACGGAGCCCCAGACAGTAGCTCCAAAGGGCACCAACTGATTGATTCAGACAAAGAAGTTCATCACAATATTTTTGAATTGGCACTATTACAGGTTAGGATATATAAAAATACCAATGACAGCAACTTTTGGCTGTACAAGACCCCAGACAGTAGCCCCAAGTCCCCAGCTGATTTATTCAGCCAAAGAAATACATGAACAAATCTATTTGAATAGGAAGTAGGCCTATAACATGATAGGATATACAAAAACACAAATGACATCAATTTTTGCCTGTACGGGGCCCAGACAGTGGCCCCACATCCCCAACTGATTTATTCAGCCGAAGAGGTACATGGATGAATCTTTTTGCATTGGAACTATTATTATGAAAGGATATACAAAAATAGCAATGGCAGCAACTTTTGCCTGTGTGTGGCCCCAGACAGTAGCACCAGGGCAGTAGCACCCACATGCCCCAACTGATTTATTCGGCCAAAGGATATACAAAAATAGCAATGGCAGCAACTTTTGCCTGTGTGTGGCCCCAGACAGTAGCACCAGGGCAGTAGCACCCACATGCCCCAACTGATTTATTCGGCCAAAGAGGTACATGGATGAATCTTTTTGAATAGTAAATTACTAATAGTATTAGTATTACATGTAAGGATACAAACAATAACACTGACAGCAACTTTTGCTTGTATCGGGCTCCAGACAGTAGCCCGTCACAAAGGGCCCAATATGCCCAAACTCATTTGCCTGTACAGACCCCACATGCCCCAACTCATTTATTCAGCCAAAGAGATACATGGATGAATCTGTTGAAAGAGATGTAAAATACATATGTTAGGATATACAAAATTACCAATAACAGCGACTTTTTCCTGTATGGGGCCCCATAAAGTAGCCCCAAAGAGCCCATCATCATGATTTATTCAGCCCAATAGATACATGGATGAATCTTTGTAGATTTGAACTATTACATGATAGGCGGGCTCCAGACGGTAGCCCAAAGGACGCACATGCCCCCGCTGATATATTCAGCAAAAGAAGTTTTGATTTAGAATAGGATAGGCCCCATACAAAAAGATCAAAAACAGCTCTTACCTATGAGGCCCGAAACAGTAGCCCTGATAGCCCCGACTAATTTATTCAGCCTAAGTGGCACATGGATTAATCTTTTAGCATTGGAACTATTGCAGGTTACGATACAAAAATACAAATGGCAGCAGCTTTGTTAATAGTTTTTTCGCAACATACTAATCATTTCATACTAAAATACATGTTAATACAACATTATAATTATGAAGACAATAAAATGTGATGCGTTAACAAGAGACAATAAAATAAATACAGACATAGGAGAGAGAGAGAGACAGAGGGGGGGGGGGGGGGGGGGAGAGGGGGGAGGGGGGAGAGGGATATATATATATATATATATATATATATATATATACTGTGAGAAATGTGTTGAAATGTGTGAGAAATGTGTTATTCTTTAATTTATCTTGCAATCGCACACCGTATACACTATCCTGAAGAAGACAATAAAGTCGAAAGCTTGAATACAAATTTACTCTACTTGCTTCGTCCGAGTCATATCTATTATCGCACTCTATATATATATATATATATATATATATATATATATGTTCAATTTCTCTCATTTATATAATTATTTAAACAGATCAACACACTTGGGTAATTATCTGCACCAATTTCTCACGCATATATATATATATATATATATATATTTACAACCTTATGCAAACAAAATAAAAATATGCAACCCTTGGAAGTAGGGCTGCTTCATACAATAAATCCTTTCCATTTATTTTCAAAATATAGCAACATTCACCTGTACAGGGCCCCATACAAGAGCCACAATTTTAAAGGCCCAAATCCCAACTAATTTATTCAGCAAAAAAGAACATGGATTAAGCATTTTGCATTGGAACTATAACACGTTAGGATACATAATTACCAGTGACAGCAACATTTGGCTGTATATGGGGCTTTAGCCAAAAGGGCCCCACACCCATGGTTTATTCAGCCAAAAGGGTACATGAATTGATTGCATATTAAGGTACCTCAAAACACAAATGGCAGAAGTTGTTGCCAGTACGGGCCCCCACAAATAGTTGCCCTAAAGTGCCCACATCCCTTGTTGTATTCAACCAAGGAGATACATGGATCTTTTGAATCTTTATGCATAATATCCAATAGGGCCTACACATGAAAGGAGTCAGTTATTATTGCCTTTGAACTATCACATTGTTAAGGTATACAAAATACTTTTAAATGATTTCAACTTGTTCTGTATAAAGGCTTCCTATAACTGTTTTATTCAGCGGAGGTACACTTCGGATTTATGAAAGAAGGAATGCCAGCAAACAACATTATATACTGATATTTGTACTTTACGTCTTTACGTATACAGACTCAGCTTTGTTTCTTAAAGGGAAGCGGTCATGGTGAGGATTTTAACGAAAATTGAACAGCGCGCGGCGACTATTTGAATCTAAACAAGTTGGACATTGGCGCAGTCTGTAATTGTTCTACGTATGTTTACATGCAAGCGGTATTGTGTGCGACTCTACAACAATCTCTTAACCCAATGTGGACGGCGCGCTCAATCAACCATCCTTCATTTGATTGAACGCATTTTCTATCGTATGATGTAAGTGATGTATTAGTTATGAGCTAAGGTTTAGCTGGTACAAAATCGTCGTCAGCGGTTTCTTTTCCTCACCCTGCGCTATTCCCTTTAATACTACACAGATCTTAAACATTATCTTAAAAGCAATGTTCATGATTTAAAAAAAATTACTTACAGAAATAGGAAACATATACCATTTTAAATATCAAAACATGAGTTTGGTTGATCCCCCCCACCATATTAAACAGTGGCACATGCAAGATTAATGAACAAATTCTGTACATTTATCCTACGATTTGATAAGCCTAGTGAAAGCACAAAATAGAAGATGGGATCTTTATTTATTGTTTTACTGAGTTTTCTTTCTCAGTTACAAAATGCAAGTATATTTTAAAACTGCTTCATTAATTATTTCAGCGATCAGTTGATACAATAGTTATATCCGGACTGTAATGGGTCATACGGTGCTTTGGGCTAATCTTGACCATTGTACGTAACAAGGTTTTGCACACCATACCCTCCTAATGTGTAATGATGGATGACTCATCCACATACCTATTTGACTGGATAAACCAGTTAGGGAACAAACATGGGGCCCTTTGAGGCTATTATTGTCTGGGCCCTAAATACAACATAACATAACATAACATAACATAACATAACATAACATAACATAACATAACATAACATAACATAACATAACATAACGTAACGTAACGTAACGTAACGTAACGTGACATGACATGACATGACATGACATAACACACCAGTTCGGACATGTGGGGCCCTTTGAGGCTACTGTCTGGGAGCCCCGTACAGCCAAAAGTTGCCGTCATTGTTTTTTTTTATAAACTGCTCACAAAAAGTATCGAAACACTTAGAAATGATCCAATATATAACGGCTCGAAAGGGTATGCATTAGTCGAAGCAAATAACCAAGTGCATAATTTTGTTCTGCGTATTTTGATACCTCGATCGATGAGATACGATGTTGCGGAACGGAGTTATTGTCATTTCAATGGTCGTGGGTCCAGTTTCAAAAGTGACAATCATCCTATAGTAAGAGGTTTGCATTACTGTTTAGAATCATCAGATTCGTGCTTTTCAATAGGGATGAGTGTCAATTTTGAAACTGGACCCACGATCATTGAAATGACAACAACTCCGCTCCGCAACATCGTATCTCAACGATCGAGGTGTCAAAATACGCAGAACAAAATTATGCACTTGGTTATTGGCTTCGATTAATGCATACCCTTTCGAGCCGTTATGTATTGGATCATTTCTAAGTGTTTCGATACTTTTTGTGAGCAGTTTATATCCCAACATGTAGTTCCAATGCAAAGAGATTCATCCGTATACTCTTTGTCTGAATAAATCAGTTGGGCCCTTTGGGGCTACTGTCTGGGTATACATGTAAAAGTTGCTGTCATTGGTATTTGTGTATACCCCAAAAATTGGTAAGGCAATTAAAATCAAAAGCATGCGCATTTTAAACAACCAGTGGCGGAGCCAGAGACTGGGTTAACCGGGGGTGCAAGGCACTGCCTTCCGCGGCCACGCGGACACGGCCACGCAGACAGGGGGAGTCTGAGGGTTGATGTGCCTCATGTCATTATTATTTAAAGCCAATAAGCTGTCGTTGAATATATAGATAAAACCAATTATATCATTTTTAAAAACAGACACAGTATAACCGTGTGTACAATGATTTGAATATTTGTATTGTATGTAGGGGTATAAAATGATCGTCCATAGGGAACTCGGACAACAAACCAAGAAGGTTTTTAACGCCAATCTGGCAAAGCCACTATCTACAAACTTTTACATCTGTCAAGAAATGCCATATTGACAAATCTTTTTCGGATGGCACATTATTTACTAGGCCTATAGCCTTTTTAAGTTGTAAGAAAGGACTCACTGACATCCAGTATATTTGGAATTGAAATATCTAGGGTTTCATATAATGTACAATTTTTTTGGTGTAGGCCTACTTCTAGATGATTCTCTAACCCGGCCAAAGCATTACTTCAAATGTTGTTAATATTTTGTCCAAGTATTGTGACAGTATGTATTGCCTTAAAGATATTCTCCCCTCCAAAACATTATTTGCATTATACAATTCTCTTGTGATTCCCCACTTATCTTATTGTAATTTGATTTTGGCAGATCTCCACCAAATCCACCTTAAACAAAAACGAATAATGCTCGAATTTTCACTGGCTTGAGCATATTCAAGAAGTTTTTAAACTTCTTGAATAAGGGCGGGAAATACCCTGACAATTTATGATATTCACAAGCTGACTCTTTGTTTATTTATGTATAATCAAGCATTCAACAATCTTCCCGATACTTTTGCCGATTATTTCATTAAAAATAAATCAATTCATAGCTACCCAACACGCATTTCTTCATTATATCGTCCCTTTAATTTTAACTACAATTTAGCCAGACATGCGATTTGAAGACAAGGCCCTCTGCTATGAAATTCAATGAATAGCGAGTTTAAAATGCCAAATCACCATACCGTATGTGTTTGAAAGAAAGTTTATGTTAATATCTTCTTTCATATTGCCAATAATCAATTAATCATTTTGCAGTCTGTGATGGAGTTAAAGCTGTATTTGTTTAGTGGATGCATAGACGGTTCATGATTAAATCAGAGAGATGTTTATTAGACTCCCAACAGATAGACAATTGTAGCTTATCTTGTTTGACTATAAGGAGAAATCTCCCCATTGTTGTGGGGGTGGTGGGGTGTGCATGTTTGAGTTTCGAGTTATATATATTAGGCCTATAATAATTCCTGGGTTGTTTAATGAAATGTCAATATGGATAACAATGATCGCGGAATGTCATTTTTAATTAGTATAGCAGTTCCTGGACCAACATTTTAGACCAAGTACAATGTCATATAATTGTTCTTCAGATGGTATCTCCCCCTCCATGCACACAAATCAACTTTATTGGTTTCCTGTACTAATGTTAGAATGCGGTGTTCTGATTTGTGTTTTGATTTGTTGGTTTGAATTATGGACAATACATACACCATTTCCCTAGTATTTTGGTATGCAACAGATGCTTCAGAAAAATGGTTACAAAACATGCTTCTTTCTCTTGGATCGCCCCCATTCCATTTCAATGGAATTTTTATTTAAGTTTACCATTTACCACATGAGAAATTGTACCACATGAGATAATTATGTTATAGCTGATGCCATCATTACTGCCAACACTTTAGTGTTTAGTTGCACATGTCCTGTCCGGTCTTTTTTTCTCTAAACTTTCTAAGTATTTTCACTGTTACGTATTGGGCCGGATGACTTTTTTTTGCCACTTTTTAAATTAAGCAAAATAGTTGAGCCCAATACGTAACAATCAATACAGAGGGAGGGGGTGTGAAAAAAAGAAGAAAAACAATTTTTGATTTTTTTTTTCTTTCTCTACACTTTCTAAGTATTTTCACTGTTACGTATTGGGCCGGATGACTTTTTTTTTTGCCACTTTTTAAATTAAGTAAAATAGTTGAGCCCAATACGTAACAATCAATACAGAGGGAGGGGGTGTGAAAAAAAGAAGAAAACAAAATTTTGATTTTTTTTTTCTTTCTCTACACTTTCTAAGTATTTTCACTGTTACGTATTGGGCCGGATGACTTTTTTTTTGCCACTTTTTAAATTAAGTAAAATAGTTGAGCCCAATACATAACAATCAATACAGAGGGAGTGGGAGTGAAAAAAAGAAGATTTTTTTTTCTTTCTCTAAACTTTTTAAGTATTTTCACTGTTACGTATTGGGCCGGATGAATTTTTTTTGCCACTTTTTAAATTAAGTAAAATAGTTGAGCCCAATACGTAACAATCAATACAGAGGGAGGGGTGTGAAAAAAAGAAGACAAAAGTTTTTGATTTTTTTTCTTTCTCTAAACTTTCTAAGTATTTTCACTGTTACGTATTGGGCCGGATGACTTTTTTTGGCCACTTTTTAAATTAAGTAAAATAGTTGAGCCCAATACGTAACAATCAATACAGAGGGAGGGAGTGTGAAAGAAGAAAAACAATTTTTGATTTTTTTTTCCTCTAAACTTTCTAAGTATTTTCACTGTTACGTATTGGGCCAGATGACTTTTTTTTGCCACTTTTAAAATTAAGTAAAATAGTTGAGCCCAATACGTAACAATCAATACAGAGGGAGGGGGTGTGAAAAAAAGAAGACAAACAATTTTTGATTTTTTTCTTTCTCTAAACTTTCTAAGTATTTTCACTGTTACGTATTGGGCCGGATGACTTTTTTTTTTGCCACTTTTTAAATTAAGTAAAATAGTTGAGCCCAATACGTAACAATCAATACAGAGGGAGGGGGTGTGAAAAAAAGAAGACAAACAATTTTTGATTGTTTTTCTTCTCTAAATTGTATAAGTATTTTCACTGTTACGTATTGGGCCGGATGATTTTTTTTTGGCCACTTTTTAAATTAAGTAAAATAGTTGAGCCCAATACGTAACAATCAATACAGAGGGAGGGGGTGTGAAAAAAAGAAGACAAACAATTTTTGATTTTCTTTTTTCTCTAAACTTTCTAAGTATTTTCACTGTTACGTATTGGGCCGGATGACTTTTTTTTTGCCACTTTTTAAATTAAGTAAAATAGTTGAGCGCAATACGTAACAATCAATACAGAGGGAGGGAGAGTGAAAAAAAGAAGAATTTTTTTCTTTCTTTTTTTTCTTTTTTCTCTAAACTTTCTAAGTATTTTCACTGTTACGTATTGGGCCGGATGATATTTTTTTTGCCACTTTTTAAATTAAGTAAAATAGTTGAGCCCAATACGTAACAATCAATACAGAGGGAGGGGGAGTGAAAAAAAGAAGATTTTTTTTTCTTTTTTTTTCTCTAAACTTTCTAAGTATTTTCACTGTTACGTATTGGGCCGGATGACTTTTTTTTTGCCACTTTTTAAATTAAGTAAAATAGTTGAGCCCAATACGTAACAATCAATACAGAGGGAGGGGGAGTGAAAAAAAGAAGAATATTTTTTTTATTTTTTCTTTCTTCTCTAAACTTTCTAAGTATTTTCACTGTTACGTATTGGGCCGGATGCCTTTTTTTTTGCCACTTTTTAAATTAAGTAAAATAGTTGAGCCCAATACAGAGGGAGGGCAGCGTTCGAAATAAGAAAAATAAATTGGTTATCCACCGGATAACCTAGGTTGGGATTTTGGTCATCCGCCAATAGTTTTGGTTATCCGCATTTTTATCCGCATTTTTTCAGTGGCAAGCTCAAAAATCACATTTTAAGCGAGTCTTCATACACCCCCCCCCCCCCCCCCCCCCCCCCCCCCCCCCTCACATACATAATACACAGTGCAAGTGTTACTTAGTATTCAGTATATACACATGAGGAGTGCAACCATTTTGGTTGCATGAAACATTATACTGTAGTGTAAATGGAATAAACTTGCTTTAATTTGGATCATACACATACATATGTATATTGTTTAATATATATTATACACATACAATGACGACAACTCCACATTAACCTCTATGCTCAATAAACAACTTTCTCTTTATTTTACGATCTCCTTTCTTTTAACTACTATTTTCTTCAGTCACTTATTTGTTCTAGTCCGCACGTTCTTTCAGTACGTCTCTGAATAGGACGACCAGCTGTAAGCCCTGAAATGCATCCTGATGATCCTCTTCTTCACTCTTCTTCCGACTCCATTGGATCTGTATCCAGGTCATCCTCATCTGACTCAGCATTAAGTTTCACAACAGCAGGGTCGTTGTCGTTCGCTGTGTCAGTGTCATCCTCATCTACAGCTTCTAATGCATCCTGATGATCCTCTTCTTCATTCTCATCTCCCAACTCCATTCGATATCTCCAGGTCATCCTCATCCAACTCAACCTCAAGTTCCACAACGGCAGGGTCGGTGTCGTCCGCTGTGTCAGTGTCATCCTCATTTGCAACTTCTAATGCATCCGGATGATTCTCTTCTTCACTCTTAACTCTCGACTCTATTGGATCTGTATCCAGGTCATCCTTATCTGACTCAGCATCAAGTTTCCCAACTGCAGGGTCGGTGTCGTCCGCTGTGTCAGTGTCATCTTCATTTACAGCTTCTAATGCATCCTGATCCGGATGATCCTCTTCTTCACTTCCAGACTCCATTGGATCTGTATCCAAGTCATCCTCATCTGACTCAGCCTTAAGTTCCACAACTGCAGCTGCTGGGTCAGTGTTGTCAGCTGTGTCAGTGTCATCCCCATTTGCAGCTTCTAGGGTTGGTTCATTCGCGACCATGACTTGTTCTTTCAGTACTCACAGCCAGGTCTATAGCCTCTAATGCATGCTAGTGATTCTCTTCATCACTTTCATCTCCCATCATTTTGGTCATCCGCCGGATGATCGGCCAAGAAAAACTGGTCATCCGCCGGTAGATTTGGTCATTTCGGATGACCGGATGGCCGTTATTTCGAACGCTGGGAGGGGGTGTAAAAAAAAGAAGAAAAAAAAGTTTTTTTTCTTGTAAATTTTCTAAGTATTTTTACTGTTACGTATTGGGCTACTGTTACGTATTGGGCTCTTACAGACGTGTCATCTGTGCGCGCCTTATTCCCTAAACAGCGTTGGGGATGCAGTTTAAGGTCTTGGAGATTAGTTGGTGGTGTCTTGAAGACTTAACACTTTCCACGCTGCTATTATTTCTACCATACACAAAACAGGTTTTTCAGAAACCTTTCACAATTTTCAATGTCTATCTCAATGATTACTGACCCAATTCTAGGCATGTTTGTAGCATTTCTCATGGTGTGTCCAAATATGGTAATGGAATTCTAATCATTAATTTTGACATTTTTTGAAATTTGGGAATGTCGTCTGCAGCTGCCTGCCGCATGGAAAGTGTTAACATAACCCCAAAAGAAAAGGCTAATGGTGCAAGGTCTAGAGAGCGAGCAGGCCACTCCGTAGCATGTCCAAGACCAACAACTCTATTTATAGGACGAACGATGTAAATCGTATTTTGCATTTGTCTACTAATATCTGTGTTAGGGTGATATGTGATTTGCTGTAATCGTACAGCTCTCGGCAAAAAGTGTTGCGTTTTTGTATACACCCAGTATACAAAACAACCTTTTCTTGAACATGTTGAAGGGGAGGGTTCAATCAATCTAACCATGAACATGAAATTGCTCTAAAAAAAAAAAAAAATTGGAGAAAATCATAACAAACTTGAATTTTGACCAGCAACAAAATTCGGTTTTTAAATTCAACAATCGTGAATTTCCACAAAATGATCCGAAAAATCGAAAATAGGCCAAAAAACAAACAAACAAAGCCGGAACCTGGCGACGATCATGCTCTTTGTGTTAAGCTTACTTGCTTTCCATCAGATGCAGTTTTTATTGAGTAATCGATGCAGAAAATCGTACTTTTTACTCAAAAATGAACATTAACAAATCAACCAATGAAGGTGAAAAGTGACAAACACCATCGATTGATGATGGTTTACGGGAAAATACATGTATTTTATGTTCTGATCTTTACATATCAAAAAGGGCACATGACGATCTATCTTCGTGCAATGTTTGATTACAAACCGATCTTTCTTGATGCAAAAAAAAACCGAAACACGCCCTGTTTTGAAACAAACCCGAAATGTGTGTTAAAACACGCCCTGTTTTGAATTCGTGGGTGAACAAGACGCCATGTCTTTTGTATGCAGCGTTCGAAATAAGAAAAATAAATTGGTTATCCACCGGATAACCTAGGTTGGGATTTTGGTCATCCGCCAATAGTTTTGGTTATCCGCATTTTTATCCGCATTTTTTCAGTGGCAAGCTCAAAAATCACATTTTAAGCGAGTCTTCATACACCCCCCCCCCCCCCTCACATACATAATACACAGTGCAAGTGTTACTTAGTATTCAGTATATACACATGAGGAGTGCAACCATTTTGGTTGCATGAAACATTATACTGTAGTGTAAATGGAATAAACTTGCTTTAATTTGGATCATACACATACATATGTATATTGTTTAATATATATTATACACATACAATGACGACAACTCCACATTAACCTCTATGCTCAATAAACAACTTTCTCTTTATTTTACAATCTCCTTTCTTTTAACTACTATTTTCTTCAGTCACTTATTTGTTCTAGTCCGCACGTTCTTTCAGTACGTCTCTGAATAGGACGACCAGCTGTAAGCCCTGAAATGCATCCTGATGATCCTCTTCTTCACTCTTCTTCCGACTCCATTGGATCTGTATCCAAGTCATCCTCATCTGACTCAGCATTAAGTTTCACAACAGCAGGGTCGTTGTCGTTCGCTGTGTCAGTGTCATCCTCATCTACAGCTTCTAATGCATCCTGATGATCCTCTTCTTCATTCTCATCTCCCAACTCCATTCGATATCTCCAGGTCATCCTCATCCAACTCAACCTCAAGTTCCACAACGGCAGGGTCGGTGTCGTCCGCTGTGTCAGTGTCATCCTCATTTGCAACTTCTAATGCATCCGGATGATTCTCTTCTTCACTCTTAACTCTCGACTCTATTGGATCTGTATCCAGGTCATCCTTATCTGACTCAGCATCAAGTTTCCCAACTGCAGGGTCGGTGTCGTCCGCTGTGTCAGTGTCATCTTCATTTACAGCTTCTAATGCATCCTGATCCGGATGATCCTCTTCTTCACTTCCAGACTCCATTGGATCTGTATCCAAGTCATCCTCATCTGACTCAGCCTTAAGTTCCACAACTGCAGCTGCTGGGTCAGTGTTGTCAGCTGTGTCAGTGTCATCCCCATTTGCAGCTTCTAGGGTTGGTTCATTCGCGACCATGACTTGTTCTTTCAGTACTCACAGCCAGGTCTATAGCCTCTAATGCATGCTAGTGATTCTCTTCATCACTTTCATCTCCCATCATTTTGGTCATCCGCCGGATGATCGGCCAAGAAAAACTGGTCATCCGCCGGTAGATTTGGTCATTTCGGATGACCGGATGGCCGTTATTTCGAACGCTGTGTATGCGTATTCGACGTGCGTCTGCAAATTCCGGGAAGCATAACGCAGGACAGCGCACGCTTTTATCGATGATGAACGGTAATTTAGACGCTTGTGTATTATTGTCTGTGCGTAACATCATCGGATCATAAGCGAGCCTTTTTCATCAATTCAATGTCATCATTAAACACAATGATGTTTAGTATATGATGAGTTATTGGTGTTTAAACAACACCCATCCTTACATAAAAAAGGATTTTGTAAAGTACCTGTTGTTTTGCCGCAACTTGATGGACAATGGATTTTTATTAATGAAAGCATCATTTTGGGATAAAGTTACTCGTTTGGGTAAAGTAAACATGATATTGAAATGTTGAAACTGTCTGCGGGTAGCCAAGCATCCCATTAAATGTTAGAGGAGGGGGGGATCAACTATTATATTCCGTACATAGCTAGGTATGTATATCATCACCAGTAATCATCATCAAGGTTTGGCACCATCAACAATATAAAATATATTACGGTAAGATGTTATATTTCGTATAAAGTTAGGCATTTATAACAACGATCAACCGATACATGTTTTATTAAGTATATATTATTACGTATAAATATATTACGGTAAGATGTTATATTTCGTATAAAGTTAGGCATTTATAACAACGATCAACCGATACATGTTTTATTAAGTTAGGCATTTGTAACAATAGTCAAAAAATGTATTCCGTATAAAGTTAAGCATTTGAAACAACGGGCAACTGTTATATTTCGTATACAGCTAGGCATTTATCAGTTACCATCTTTAAGGTTTCAATCTATGAAGGATAACATATACAATCGTCAGATATTGTGTATCGTATAAAGTTAGGCATTTATAACTATGATGAACAATGTATTCGTATAAAGTTAATAATTTGTAACAATGATCGACCAATATGTTCTGCATATTAAGGTTAGGCATTTGTGGCGGGGTAGTACGACTTTCCCGGTATATACAGCATAGCAATCAGTTGTCTCACAAGCATAACACACGGAGTAGCAACTACCGTTCCAAATGGTTTAACTCATATATCGTCAGCCTGCTTCGATAATTGCCTAACTCACTTTTCAGCGAAATTGAGTTTTTTGCAGAAATCATGACTTCATTACATTATGCACATGCTGTTATAATACCTAAGTCATTGACCAATCAAAAGTGTTGATAAATGCACAATTGCAAGTCAGCATTGTGAGTTAGGCAGATTGTACTAATGACATATTAATTATTCTTATATAGTGGGTGTGGTTTGAGATGTCAGCAGGCAATTTGATTGGTTTTTGGCCGATTTTCAGCCGACACACCCATATATTATGAGACAATGGTGCATAGTTTGGGGTGGGGTTTAATTCATTCGAAAACTAAACTAAACTGGGAACCTGTTGTACTTTCTGGGATTCTAGGTTTATAATTATAATACGTGTTCCAAGATATGTCATGAAATTATTAGTACCCAACAATGCCTGTAATATAACACCGTAAGTATGCGTTACCGTTAAGAGGCATTAAACGGGCGATTTTAAAGATTGGGGCGTGCCTCCTGTGATCACTTTAAGGGTTTAACTTATCAGCCATGCTGATGGAAAAATTGAAACTTTCTCATATTGTATAGAGCCCGTTTATGGTATCCTTCCCCGTTAAATGTGATACATTATAAGCAAGGGTACGGTGGCATACGAATTCCGACTCGGTTATCTTACATTATCAACATACTCACTCATCTCCTCAATTCAATGTTGATAGAAGCTCTTTCCTTAGCAGCCTAGCAAATAGACCTCGCATTGATTGAAGGGGAAGGAGGAGGGACAGGTGTAAATTAATGTGTCCACTACTCTTTGAATGATGACTGGAATTTCCACGGCAAGTAATAACGTAAGCAACGGAAGTGTGCACTTTAATTAGTAATTATTGTAATAAGGTACTTATAGAAAGACCGTTACAATTAGATAATGTTAATGAAAGATAAAAAACAAAAATAAACTGAACCACATTTTAAAAGTAGAGAGAACAAAATGGATACAGAAAATACGTTTCTGATAAAGAGGGACTCTGTCTGACGTAAAATGCTTTTGTTGTACAAAGAAGGCTGATTTTTCTTAATCCATAGGTGTAAGTTCATACATGTAATACAGGGTGAGTCAAAAAAAAGTTTACTCAACTTCAGCGATTTCTTAAGAACAAAGTATTCGTTTGTTTTCAAAACAATTTACTACGGTATAAAGACAAATTAATTAGCTTTGATATGAATTTTATCTGGTTTAGATTGATTGAGGGAAACTTATTTTACGCTGTTTTGAATGAAAGTGACCAATTTAACGTCCGAACACGCTTCCAGATCTTGACCATTATATTTCATAAGATACGACCAATACAAAATTACAATACCGACAGCGAAAGGATCAATTCCTTTGTTATGAAATGATTAAAGTGTGGTAATTGTGTCATAAATAGGCCTTAAAGCTGTCTATTGTCCCTCAGTGCAACCATCCTATTCCTAAGCACACTCTCAAAGATCAGGAGAAAGACCAAACAAGATGCTGGATTATCAAGAGGGTTTCTATTCATTAACAGGAATACATTTTACATGTAGAGAGAGAAAGAGAGGGATAGACTATTGCTTACTAGGTGGACATTGACAATTTTTGATTGGTTCAAGGATAATGGTTACTTAATTGGACATATTTACGAAAAATAAGTGCAATATTATGTTTATTGATTTTATCAAAATACTATATTTTACTCACGCCTACACAATATGGGCCCTCACAGATGGCCCAAATTATTACTTAACGCAATGTTTATTATTCATGATTATGATATACAATTAAGATGGAATTGGCTTGATTCTATTAAACATATTTTATGTGAACATGGCATGGATTTCAACTTCTCAAGCATGCAACCTAATAACCCCCGATGGGTCCAAGTGTTTAAGAGAATCAGTGCTCAACAAAATTACTCTAGATGGTATCAAAATATATGTAGTAAATCGTCTTTAAGTTTTTATGTTCAGTTTAAAACACATCCATATTTGGAAAGTTATTTGAAAGACAAGCTTGATTTTTATGGGGCTAGTTTGAAGTTTAAAGCTCGTTCCAACACACTTCCCCTTAATGGTAGGTTAAGCTCTTGGGATGTAGATAATGATGGTATATGTTTACTCTGTAATAGAGATTGCGAAGATATCAAACATTTTATGCTTTCATGTAAGTCATTACGTGCAATCCGTGACAATGAGCTTCACAATTTACAAATGAATCTTCGTCAAGCAGATCTCTCTTATGTATGGAATTTTTTTAATCTAAGTGATGATAATACAAAACTATGTCTAATCTTAGGTAGTAATTGTTTGTCTGTCACCCCGTTGGTAAATAACTATTCATACAATGCATTAATCGATAGACATTTTGATGTCTTTTGTAAGTCATACTTAAAACGTGCATGGTCATGTAGGACGGTGTTATTAAGTAATAATGATCATTAATCAATATATCAAGCTCCACGTGTCAGGACTCGATGTGCCCATCTCAATGTATATCATTCTCATGATTTCATGAGTGTATGATTTATCTCTCTTGTTTGTATAAGTGTTTTTTCCTATCTTTTGATGTATCTTACTTTATATTTGTTGGATGCACCACCATCTGTTGGTGGGTGCCGCTGTTTTGAAAGCGTTTTCCGAATAAATAAATAAATAAAAAATATATCGTTTATTATTCACATTATCAGATAGTCACTGGTGACAATTTTTATTCAATATCCTCACATTATCAGATAGTTACTGGTGACAATTTGTATTCAATATCCTCATCTAGTTTTATCATGTTTATGAATATCCCTTGCGGACTATTTAATCCTTGCAATTATCCATATTTCATGTTTTAATCTATTAGGAGACAATTTTGAACAAGTCTATTGTCTACTTAATTCTTTTAATAAACAAGATGTGTAATGCGCTTTACATCCTAATCCTAGTAAACATTATTAAGCTCGTTAGCTTGAAATCAAAAACCGTGTTTTTGGTGAAAAAACAGCTCCTGTACAGAAATAGTCATATTTACTTAACGGTATCATCAAATAGTGTGATTTTTTTTCCAGATGATAGCAAAGAAATGGCGCAATCATTTAAAGTTTTGTTTGCCTTGATTTTGTGGTCAAAAACATTTTTTTAGATTTTTTCAATTAGGGTAAACTTTTTTTTGACTCACCCTGTATAATTGTAAACCTATACCAATCCCGGTTTTTATCATAGTTTGTTGCTGATTTGATGCGAAAGTCTTGACTATAGTGTTTAATGTTACATTATGCTTCTATATAAATTGGAAAAAAAACGAATTTACTTTCAAGTCACGTTTGGTCTCAATTTGAATCCTAAAGTAAGTAGGCGCTGGTATGTCATTAGAGAAAGGAACTATACTTCCTGTCATTTTAAGTTGTGAGATGATGTAAGACCTTGATATATTGAAAGCATCTTGATATCGTGTGCGTAATTTAAAAGCGACGACGTTTGAATCCGCCAAACATTACAAAGACAAATGTCTACTGACTGTTAGAATGTAAGACTTTTTTTATAAGTGTGTAATTGAACATAATCAGTCAAGGTAGCTAACTCGGCTCCTACACCACTACAAAAAACTGCTGTGATACCAAATCAATTATATCTATACTCTTTATACTGACACCACAGTAAAGATAAGTCTTTCTTCTACCTATTTCAGGACTTTCGGATCATTTTTGAAATTTCTTATTATTTTTCTTTATTTTTTGAAAATTCCCTAAATTTTCACCTTCTGGAATATCTGTAGACTAAACGGAAAGTGCTATGGCCATGACACTTTGGGAATACATTTATAAGCATATTTCCTAAATTCTCTCGTGAGTTTTTGCAAATACAGTGTTTACTTTTTGAAAACAAATGTTTTATTCAATTTTGATTTTAGGAAATTGTTCAAAAGGCTGTAAAAAGGTCTAGAAACACTTAATTAGTAAAAACTCACGAGATAACTCAACTTAATTACCTTTAATATGACACCTTGTTTGTGCACATTGAACATGTAGTTTTTTTCTGTAGAAATTCACAACATTTGGCAATATAGTGTTTCTAGAAAATAGTGAAAAAGTACTAAAATTTCCAGTGAATAAACCATCCATCACCACTCAGTTGTGGAGGGAAAAAAATGTGTTATACCTTGGTGTTTTGGCATCAAAATTAAATAAAAGTCTTTAGCATACATTGATGTTAAAGAAGAGAAGAAAAAAATATTTACAAAATTATGTGTTTTCTGAAATTTGGCAGTATTTGGGAATTCGGCTACGCCTCCTGTATTAAGTCAATGGGTTTTCAAATAACGAAAAAGTCCGTAAATCAAAAACCGCTTTTTGGAAAAAATTCAAACTTTGCGTATCAACTTTTCTTATCAATATATATACACATCCTCTGTTATTTTGAAGCAAATCATTGCCAGTCACCGTAGCCGAGTTAGCCACCAGTCAATTAATGCTAATCATCCATAATATCCGTGACATATAATAATATATGAATATTAGAAGGATATTAAACAATATATTGATGTATCCTATAATAATGTATCCTTTCATTTGATTCTGGTTCAAAAGTAGCCAAAGTGGAATGGAACTCTTGTTACTGAATGGATCATTTCTCTAGAGTTAGGTGACGATATATATATAATAGGATAGAGGAATAACAAGGCTAACAAACGGGTTTTGAAAACCAATAAATGGGATGCAATTTTATTTGTTGTGTGTTCCTCATGAGACACTGTTTTGATACGCCCTGTAGTTGCCTTATTTAGCAATTCAATAATAGCTATTTATAATTCTTTCCATCGACACGAAACATTTCCTATAACCTTACCACCATCTTACGCAAAATAACACACCAGAGGATTTTCGAAATGAGTCCGTCCGTCTCATCTTTGCATGTCTGTATCTATATGAATTAAGTATGAAGTTTGAAATGAATAGGGCACGAAATCATGACAACTTGGTGCTATCCCCCCACCCCCCCCCCCCCCCCCCCCCCAACACCTTGGCAGACACAAGTTTGTTACCGGCTTATCAAGATAAACCACAATAAGTGTTTATTAATACCAATACCAAACGACATGATGAGGAAGGTACGACATGGTGAGGAATGTACTAGAAAGTAACAAAGGACCAACAATCATCAATAGGAAATTGGAGGAAGGGAGGAAGCTGCTAGCGGCAATTAAAACAAAGGATGGATCAGAAGTTACAGACAAAGTAAAAATAACAAAGACCATTGAAGAATTCTACAGAGAACTATACAACACAGACAAACCAGACTGGAGACAGAACGAACACTGGAGTAGAAAAGCAGAGAAAGTTCCACCTATTCTCAAGGAAGAAGTGGAGAGTGCAGTAAACAAGATGAAGAAAGGAAAGGCTCCTGGGGAGGATAAATTAACATCAGACATTCTCAAGTTAGGAGGAGAAGAAACTGTAACAATCCTAACCAAACTGTTCAACAAGATCATGCAACTTGAGAAAGTGCCTACCCAGTGGAACGAATCAAAGGTTATTATATTGTTCAAGAAAGGGGATATGAAGGACATAAAAAACTATAGACCTATCAGCCTGCTGCCTCACATGTACAAAGTCTTAACACCTCCCCAAAGCTATTCACTGCAGCCATGGAGGATGTTTTCAGAAACCTGGATTGGCAATTAAGGTATGGGAGTTATAGTCGATGGTGAACACCTTACCCATCTCAGATTTGCAGATGATATCCTACTTCTCAGCCATGAGCCCCAGAAATTGCAGAAGATGATCCGATAACTGAGTAAAGAGAGCAACAAGGCTGGACTTAACATGAACATCAAGAAGACAAAAGTGATGATGTGCAACAAGCTGAAAGATTATGCTATAACAGTTCATGGAAAAACCAAAGAAAGAGTGGACAGTTATATATACCTGGGCAAGAAGATTTCTCTGGAAAATGAAACAGCAGGGGAAGTGAACAGAAGGATACAGCTAGCATGGGTGAAGTTTGGTAAGCTCAGCTTTATCTTTCATGATGAAGAGCTACCATTGTCACTAAAGCGACACATTTTCAACCAGTGTATCATCCCAGTGCTATTGTATGGACAACATGGACAACAACTAAGAGATTGGAGAAGAAGCTAAAAGTCATTGAGAGGGCAATGGAAAGGATATTGATTGGCGTTACAAGAAGGGACAGGGTGACCAACACAGATTTAAGGAAGAAAACAGAAGTGAGGGACATCATAATGGAAATAAAATCAAAAAAATGGAGATGGGGTGGCCATCTAGCCAGGAGGAAAGACAACATATAGACTCATAAATTAACAGACTGGATCCCCAGAGCATTCACCAGAGGAAGAGGCAGGTCAAACAGACGGTGGATAGACGACATCATAGAGTATGGCAACGTTACGTGGAAAAGGTCAGCTCAGGACAGAGTGAAATGGAAAATTGATGAAGAGGCCTTCCTTCTGCAGTGGAGTGAAATAGGCTAGATAGATAGATAGATAGAGACCAAACGACATTAATGTCCGGCTTTTTGTTGTTGTAGTGTGTGTTTTTCTAGTAGCCAATAAATATGCATAATAACTTGTAACTCACCAGCCAATTACCATCACGAAATGCGAAGGCACGAAACGAAAATTGCTGAACACTTGGATCGCCAGCATCGTGGAAAGTCAATGTTTCGTCTTCTGCACACCTAAGAAAAGTGTAAAAGTAGGTGTTTTCTTCCTCTTTAAATACTTTTTATTTTCAATGGTAAATAATAGGAATGAAAATCAAAAATAAGATATGCACAGGCGTCGAACCCATAATTATACTATGAATTCGCAAATCAATTCGTCGCCCTCAACTCACACTGTCGTATCTCATTTTCATATATTTAAGTGGTGATTAAAATAAAATAAAAGTGCTCTTACCCATCGGATATCAAGGTATAACTGACATCATCCCATGGATCAGCAGAAGGAGTTGCCCAGGTGCTGTGAAGTTGACGCAAACCGCGTTGGTTCCCATTGAATTAATGCCAGCAAGGACTTAGTCTGCTTTAGTATACCTTTTTCCTTTTCTTTGTCACTCTATGAACATGTACCGATAGAGGGCTCACTCCCCATCCTCTTATCTCACCCCGGGAAAAAGGTATACTTGCATTGGATTGACCTCGTTGACCTCCGTATACTTTTACATTAGTGCTCGTCCAAAAATTGGACGCATACGTAATGAGCAATTTGTTCGCGTGGGGTTCAAAATTAACCAATGGCAGACACGATAAATACGAAGTATATGAATATTTATATACGTCTTCGCAGAGAGACGAATCTTGCTCGCTTGATAAATTCAAAATGTCGATTTTCTGGCACTGTATAGCCGCCGTTTCGGTCTAAAATCACACTTTAGGAGTTATCTTTGACATGACATTGGTCCTCGCCCAAAATATGTTCCTCAGAGATATAGCTACATTTCCGCATATGTGACTATTTCCATGCTATTTCCTATCTTTCAATATCGTGTAATAAAAAACCTTTTTACGTTTTAAACAGAGACAAATAATTTAATTATTGTTTACGATAATTAGAGACTCTTACACAGCAACAGAAATACCCCCTTCACGCGTTTCTAGATGTACAAACAGCAAATTCAATATTAGCGCGTTATGAAGGGGTGTTATACTATCATGACGCATAAAAAGCATCGTCCCTAGTAATCCCTAGTGTGCTCAAGCACAGTTCTTTTGTAAATCCAATGCCAGTAGACCTTGTATTTGGTCGGTTCTCGGATGGGAAGTATCAGGGGGTGTTGATCGATTGTGTGACAGTGAAATTATACAAGGCATACGAGTAGAATAGCAAGGACTCTGATCGCAGTTTCGTTATCCTCCCGTGTATGTTTCACCCCGGGGTTTCACCGTGCTCCTAAACAGGGTAAATACGGATAATTTGGACCCAAGTTCGCGCATTTCTTTCTGGCAATTACAGTATAAGGCGACGAAGAAAAGAAACTCTTTTCTACGGACCCGACCGACCTATTATTTAGAAATCGATGAAATCAAATGTTAACGGGAAATAGAATGCCCACCCCAATTCTTTACAGATTTGTCAATACGAAGGGAAAAATACCCCGACCGACAGACACAAGCTTTCACAGAAATTATGAGTTTTACACATTGATGGCTGCGGTGAGGGAGTTATGTTATTTTAATTTTAAGAAGGTCTCATTTTCAAGTTTGCACAGGGAATAGGTTAGCTCACAGAATATTGTATTGCATTATAAAGTGTTAAATCCACAAGGACACTGAGCCGAACTCAAATATTTAAATTATGGCTACATATTTATAATGGGTTTATAAAATTGGGTTCAAATATTTCTGACTCACCCTGTATTTACAAATAGGGATTTTAGTGTTGAAGTTAATTTCTTCCAGAATTCCTTTTTACGTTTTAAACTTGTTTCAATTGACTGAATATATTGTTGGGAATTACCATCGTTTGCGTATGACACATGTCATCATTGGTTGATATTATCGCCTGGGTTTCACCGTATTCCAACGCTACACAGTCTGGGTCCCATAGGTGCACATCACTAGGCTGGTTGTAAGGTATTACTGAAGCATTGAATATAGCCGTCATGTTGGTTCCTTCACATATTAATGTCATCTCTATAATTTTGGAATCAATAAATATAACATAGGATAAAATATGTGTAGCTTGTTTACATTTGTTTAGGTTTTGAGACGTAAAATGATGACATTCATTATTAACGTCATAATTTTTATTTCATTTCATACTACAATTATAGGCCTAGTTGCTTTGCAGTTATATTTTCCATGTATCCAAATATATCGCTGCACTCATCGATTTGTAAACTAAAATAAAACAATCAATAGTGATTTTCTAATGCAAAGGTTGTGTGGGTCTTTAAATAAAACTAAGACCCACCTTGGATTTGTTGAACTGGTCCTGGTTCCCTCGTAGGCTGTCTACTGACGGGCGCATGTGTCGGCTGAGAGGTCGGCGAAACTAAATGTATATGTAAATGAAAATGTATGAAAATGTGGTAAAATACATATAGTTGTAATGATTTGATTTGATTAAAGAAAATAAATGAATCCAAAAATGAATACATAAATAAATACCTTGTATAAATAAATAAATTAGTTGAATAGACAAATTGCTAATTTGAATAAATAAATAAATAGGTTGAATAAATTAATAATTTGAATAAATAAATAGTTTTAATAAATAAATTGTTTGAATAAATAAATAAATAAATAACGTGAATAAATAGTTGTAATAAATAAATAAATTGTATAAATAATTGAATAAATAAATAAAACATTATTCTAATATCAATACTCACCGACATATTCATTGATAAGGCCAGCTGGATATGCAAACGAGAGACCAGGTTCAATGCCATATATAGCAACTGTGAAACGAGCGTCATGATCCCGATGACCAACATGGTGCAAACCATAAGTTACAGCGCCTCGAACGGCACACATTGTTCCATCTTCGGTTTGCAAGAATTTCCAGTTCATCAGTTCATTGTCAAATGTTAGCCCCTCGATTGATTCACATTCGATAATGATGGTGATATAATACGACAGCGAGTAAGATTTGTATTGATAAACGGGGAATGTGATATTGCTTGTGTAGGTCTCAACTGCTGGCACAACTAACATGGATGGATCGCCATTGCGTGGGTTGTCTGCATAGTAAGATTTTATGTACTGCATTACCGACACGGGGTTATCAGCGACGATTGATACCATGGTGTCATCAGTGATGTCACCTTCAAACCATTCCCCTTCGTTAATTACCACAATTCCGACGTGTGAAATGTCCAAAGTTGTAGTGAGATTTGTACCTAGCACGCGATAAATATAGCCCGAATTTCGTCCCATGAAAGGTGCAAGAACATGACGGCGCCCCCAATTGGCAACAGGGAGTAGTTGCTCTACTATTGCATCTTCATATGACACGTCTTTTGGAATTCGAGCTAGCCTGACCCCGGATTTCACCGACACTGGATTGCTAGACTTTATTCGCGTCCCCGTTAAATCATCATTGGGAGACCCAAGTAGCTGATACGTATCGAGGGCATCAATGGTGATCTGGAGATGACCGCCCTTTACAGTTAAAATGTCTACAGTCGTGTTATCGGTAGTAGCGGATATAGTGACGAATGATGGGTAAGACGACGAGTAAGGCTGATATGACATTATGTAATAAACACAGCCTAGACTTGAATCCGGAAGAATTGTATATCCATCGCCACTTCCATAGTCATTGTCTATTACATGCACTGTAATAGGTTGAGACGCATGTACAATCACTGTGTTGTGATGCGTCCCATTACCGGTAATGTACGCTGAGTTAGGAAGTGTGATATTGGAGTATTCATTTTGTGTGATGGTCACATTTGCGATGAAATCTACAGCGAGGATCCTTACCGTCACATGAACATATGATTTAGCTGACGTTGTTAGCAACACTTGGGGATCATCCACGTGACAAAGAAGAGGGATTGCGAACGTGTATGTAAAGCCACTGTTTAATCCAGTAAAAGAAATGTCAGCGGAGTGCCCTGAAATATAAAATAACCATTCTATATTAGACGGTGAAAAGCACAGGCCTCGGATGCCGTTCTTCCGTCGAATTTTACTCCGATACAACGTGCAAACCCCCATTGTAACATTTAATATTTGACGGGAATTCGCCGATACACTTAAAATATGGAAAACTCATCCATTTTCACGCCATAGTACGGCAACTAAAACAAAATGGGCTTCTTTTATTGTCTTTCTAATGCATTTTTAGAGGGATTTTTTTTTAACCCCCCCCCCCAAGCTGTTTTGTTGGCCTAACTATACTCTATTTGACTTCCTCTGGACAGTGACGTTACTTAACGGGCGCAGCTTTTACGCACGCGTATGTATCTTCCGTCTTTCAACCCTCGTGTGTGTACGCAACCGCCTCGAGCAGTCGCACGCGTTATGTTCTGCAATTAGTATAATACGCGGTTACGTCACTGTCTCGTGATGGCCAAATATACTAGAGCTCTAATGGTACGAGAAATTCATTGTACCATAAATATTAAAAACAAAAATACATAAAACACGTTCGCTTGCACGCGTGATCGTGTCCCCGTTGTAGAAATAGCAGACATAAAGACTTGGATAAGTCTAGCAGACGATAGCGCTATTTGATAAGGAAATACGTACCATGGAACTGTAGTGCTCAGCTTAGTCTGCTTTAGTATACCTTTTTCCTTGTACCGATAGAGGGCTCACTCCCATGGACTGCTCCCCATCCTCTGATCTCACCCCGGGAAAAAAGGTCTACTTGCATTGGATTGACCTCGTTGACCTCCGTATACTTTCACATTAGTGCTCGTCCAAAAATTGGACGCATATGTAATGAGCAATTTGTTCGCGTGGGGTTCAAAATTAACCAATGGCAGAATGATAAATACGAAGTATATGAATATTTATATACGTCTTCGCAGAGAGACGAATCTTGCTCACTTGATAAATTCAAAATGTCGATTTTCTGGCACTATATAGCCGCCGTTTCGGTCTAAAATCACACTTTAGGAGTTATCTTTGACATTGGTCCTCGCCCAAAATATGTTCCTCAGAGATATAGCTACATTTCCGCATATGTGACTATTTCCATGCTATTTCCTATCTTTCAATATCGTGTAATAAAAAACCTTTTTACGTTTAAACAGAGACAAATAATTTGATCATTGTTTACGATATAACTAGAGACTCTTACACAGCCACAGAAATACCCCCTTCACGCGTTTCTAGATGTACAAACAGCAAATTCAAAATTAGCGCGTTATGAAGGGGTGTGATACTATCGTGACGCATAAAAAGCATCGTCCCTAGTAATCCCTAGTGTGCTCAAGCACAGTTCTTTTGTAAATCCAATGCCAGTAGACCTTGTATTTGGTCGGTTCTCGGATGGGAAGTATCAGGGGGTGTTGTTCGATTGTGTGACAGTGAAATTATACAAGGCATACGAGTAGACTATGCTCAGCTATGTATCATCATTATAATTGTCCAGAACAAATCCGTATGTTAAAGTTTAAAGGTGCCACGTTAAGACCAAAATCGGCTTTAGAATGTTTAAAAATCACCTGTATGGACGTCGCCATATTGATCAAAGCTATGACAAAACAATTACGAGATTTTCACATCGCTGTGTTGCTTGCTATCCCAGCACTTTCAACACAAACCACCTAGCGCGAATTTCAAATAATCAGGAGTCGGGAATGTGCAGTTTAAATGAATTTATTGAATATTTTAGTCGTGTGTTTTCCATAAAAATGGTCAATATACATTAATTATTATATGTCTATTGCTTAGTTTAATGTAGACCTACTTTGTGAAACCAAACAATAAAGATGTACAAACGTTACATGGCGACCACGATGACCGCAAAATCCTGGAGACACATTAGGACTAATATGCATAATGTCATAATGCAATGCAAGCTAAATCTTATATCCTGATCTCAGAAACATATTTAGCGTCCGGAGGAGGCCCTTTCTTATTTTTTTAGTGCGAAATCGCTCTTGTCTGCGATACACTTTGCAAACCTTAACGAGGAGGAGGCCTCTTTAATTTTTTAAACATATTTTCATAGTTCTGAGTTATGACTTGAATAAAGAAAATGTAAGAGCCGAAAAGGAATCAGGAGGGGACGCTAAACACATGGCTAAACATATTTATTTTTATTTTGCATTAAGTAAATATATTCTGTTTATACTATGTCCAGCCGTCGTAAACGCTTCATGGTATAAATTGCCCGCTTAGGAGCGCTATTATTTCGGTCTGGTAAACCTATTGTTATCAATTACTACGAGAGGATTGCCTGGTTGTATATTTAAATTCTGGGCGTGTACGAGCTGCGGTACTTCTTGCTAACTGCATGGGTGATTTTCCATTATGTTGCAAATTACATCCACGCTCACGCTCATACAAATGGTCAATATACATTAATTATTATAGGTCTATTGCTTAGTTTAATGTAGACCTACTTTGTGAAACTAAGCAATAAACATGTACAAACTTTAACATGGCGACTACGATGACCGCAAAATCCTGGAGACACATTAGGAATAATATGCATAATGTCATAATGCAATGCAAGCTAAATCTTATATCCTGATCTCAGAAACATATTTAGCGTCCGGAGGAGGCCCTTTCTTATTTTTTTAGTGCGAAATCGCTCTTGTCTGCGATACACTTTGCAAACCTTAACGAGGAGGAGGCCTCTTTAATTTTTTAAACATATTTTCATAGTTCTGAGTTATGACTTGAATAAAGAAAATGTAAGAGCCGAAAAGGAATCAGGAGGGGACGCTAAACACATGGCTAAACATATTTATTTTTATTTTGCATTAAGTAAATATATTCTGTTTATACTATGGCCAGCCGTCGTAAACGCTTCATGGTATAAATTGCCCGCTTAGGAGCGCTATTATTTCGGTCTGGTAAACCTATTGTTATCAATTACTACGAGAGGATTGCCTGGTTGTATATTTAAATTCTGGGCGTGTACGAGCTGCGGTACTTCTTGCTAACTGCATGGGTGATTTTCCATTATGTTGCAAATTACATCCACGCTCACGCTCATACAAATGGTCAATATACATTAATTATTATAGGTCTATTGCTTAGTTTAATGTAGACCTACTTTGTGAAACTAAGCAATAAACATGTACAAACTTTAACATGGCGACTACGATGACCGCAAAATCCTGGAGACACATTAGGAATAATATGCATAATGTCATAATGCAATGCAAGCTAAATCTTATATCCTGATCTCAGAAACATATTTAGCGTCCGGAGGAGGCCCTTTCTTATTTTTTTAGTGCGAAATCGCTCTTGTCTGCGATACACTTTGCAAACCTTAACGAGGAGGAGGCCTCTTTAATTTTTTTTAAATATTTTCATAGTTCTGAGTTATGACTTGAATAAAGAAAATGTAAGCGGAGCCGAAAAAGGAATCAGGAGGGGACGCTAAACACATGGCTAAACATATTTATACTATGGCCAGCCGCCGTAAACGCTTCATGGTATAAATTTCCCGCTTAGGAGCGCTATTATTTCGGTCTGGTAAACCTATTGTTATCAATTACTACGAGAGGATTGCCTGGTTGTATATTTAAATTCTGGGCGTGTACGAGCGGTACTTCTTGCTAACTGCATGGGTGATTTTCCATTATGTTGCAAATTACATCCACGCTCATGCGTTTAAACTACTCAATGGGCGTTGCAATACAGCCGGTTGGTTGCACACGAGAATTATGTCATATAGCAACCAGCTTTGATGGAAGGCGAATATTTAAATTTGTTGCCGGTTTTTAGGGCACCAATTTATAGCGCTGCTAAGCGGGCCTTGTAGTGTAATGGAATATAATTGTGTTTTTTTGTATGTGTTTTTTCATTTATGTTTTAAGAGTTTGAACTGACTCATCAATTTTAGCCATAATAAGTTGTATTTCGTGGACTGTTCCTTTATTTATTTAGTGGTGTGAATCCTACAGCTCTTTATATTTTTGAAATTATATATTTTCACATTCAGGTTGAATATACTGCAGCACATTGATAGCGTTGCAAGCATTTACATCCCTTTTAATAGGCTTTTGTATGCCAAATTTGAATTGAATTATGTTTACTATCTACTGAAGATAGCATGCATTTCAAAGGTGAAATAACTGTGTACACGGTACAAATATGTCATAAAGTTGTCCTTCTTTTTTGAAACACTTCCAATTCTTTTGAAGCATGAATTGACTGGTTTTAATGATAGTAATGATTGCTTATCACCTCCCCCTCCCCCGCGTTCCTCGCCAATAGATTTTGACTCTGAATCTGAAGATCATGGTACCAACCCACGCGCCATGACAATACTAAACAGATGCTTTTACATCTTTGTTTATGCCTACTTGTATTTGGTGGGTTCGAGGGCCTACTTGTATTTGGTGGGTTCGAGGGGGTGAGGGGTGTTATGAAAACAAAGAGGTATAATTCCAATGTTTTAAATTTGCGATATACTTTTAAGTAATCTGTAAAAAGTAAGCTTATTTAAGAGTTGTCTGCATCATCACAATGTTGTCTTACATACCCCTATCAGTCCTGTTTGTGAAGAGACCACTCAGTCACTGTTTGATTTATCTGCTACTAAGCTTAATTATAATTTTGAATCTGTGTCAATTGACTTTGATCGAAGTTGTAAGTACACTAAACCTAAGTACTTACGCCGATCTCTGAAATTGGCAGTTTCTTGGACTTTGTCTATAATTAAATGTGCTACTAAATGTCCCTATTGGAAGCCCGCCCGCATTGGTATGTGAAATGAGCTACGGCGCGTAGGTGTACGCGCTGAGGACTAACAAATCTGTAAAACCAATATTTTAGCATAAAGATATTTTCGCGCATTTTGATATCATATACATTTCGCAAATTGTTTTTTTTTTCGCGGGCGACCTTCTGGATGCACTGCATAGTGAATGTAATAGTTTTGCGCGAAAAAAGATTGTGCGCGAAAAGGGCGAAAATAAAACCACCGCGAACCTTTCAGCTTTTACAGTACCTCAAAGCCTTTTTACTAAAAAAATAAATAAACAAAAAATAAATCGCACAGCACTTTTGCCAAATGTTTCTGAGACAGACCTTCTTCTCTATTTGGCCTAAGTGGAAAATGTAATATTATTTAATTTGTTTAAACAGGTCAATATTATCGGTATTGGGGTATTCAAGGAACTATACTTGTTAACAAATTCACAATTCCATGTAATTGCAATGTGTCGGCGCGTCTCGTAAAAATTTGAGCATTTATTTGACATAGAAATGCACGTTTTGTGCCTCCATTTATTAATATAAATGAATAGAATACTATCTAAGTATCTTTACAACACTTTCTCTTTATTCATTTCATATTAAATAGATAGACCTAACTATCTATTTATGTTGAAAAACTCTTGGGTAGGATATATATTCAAATCTTTGAATGTACGGATTGACCAACGGTCAATCAGGAAGCATGCCAAACAAATAATGAATATTATAACTAACGACCCTTATAACCAGTGACCCGTACGATTTGCGAACCTTGTGACTTGCGAGTTAGACCCATTAGTTGGGGCTGTAACATATCATATGCCCGCGTCAGTTTATCAGCACTACTGGTCATCATCGCCCTTATTATTAATGCAGAAAATTAAATGCAGAAAGGATATCTACTTATCTCACAACCTGAAGGTGGTTGATGAGCTTGTGAGGACATACTGTACGGGTCACAAATGGATCAGGAGGAAGCATTACAATTCATGCGGACAGCTGTGATGATGCACAAGCTTTGTTTACAAAGTCAACATCATTTTGATGGCTCCTTCACCCCTAACTGCCTGACTGGTCCAATAAATGGATAGATCAGAAGCTTCTTCAATGTATTCCTTCGGGGTCCATCAGCTCTTCATGGCTGTGAGCAGATAGTGATGCCAATCTCGACGCAAGGGACAAGATCGCAAGTAACATCTCAAAATTGCACATCTACAATACAACTAAAGGGCCACATCAATTTCATGCAGCCAAGACAGCTTCAATAGGCCACAGCAAGGATCGATTTCCTTTGTATCCTTTGTATCATTGTCTCAGGCTGTACGGACATGAACGGGACAAAACACAGATTGGGATTGACCATGAACATGGTATATCAGTATCATATGCCCGCGTCGTGGAAGTTAAGCAGGGCATTGCCCGTGCTGTGTGTGCTCGTCATGCTCAGGATGGGGTAGTCGTACTCACCAACAGCCGTCTCAAAGTCTTCACCACCCATGATGTGGATAACTTAGATAACAAGAACAAGGGAAACTTCACTTTAGATGAGTTCCATGGATATGCATTGAGCGTGACCAACCATCTTTTTTTCGCATGGCAACCATGGAGTGAAGCGGGATCCCATCGAGATTGACCCTTGTGACACATCAATTCCCAAGCTACCAGACTCCTATGTGATCCAGTCCCCGGTTGAACTTACCAGCACAGATGTATTTGCACCCAGACTTGGCAACAGTGAAGTCAGACCCTCAGTTGATGTGCGAGGTGCCAAGATCAAGGATGAGGCATGGATGTCACATGTAACCAACGTGCTAAAGCAAGACACATTTGCAGAAGAGGACATCATCACCTGGTCAGGATCACCTCGATACTAGATAGCGAGCGACGAGACCGTGAAGCCCCCTGCAGAGATAGGCATTTACCCCCTATTCCCAGACAAGGCCGCATCCCCATCCTCTATGAAACACGCGATGGAGCTGACAATGAAGGGCACCGAGTTCCTCAACCCAGGTCAGATAAGCGTTCTCGGGGCAGATCAGCCGTTGTTTGCTATTATTAAACTCATTCAATGGCAATACCCTGATACCTTTGGAGAAGACAAGCTAGTTGCTATTTTGGGCGCTCTGCACATCGAGGACAAGATGCATCTCATGATAGGCAAGCTACTACGGGACTCTGGGTGGGGAACTGTCATTTCTAACGTTCACGGGTCCTGACATCTGGTCGTGCACAGTCTGCACTCAATGAGCATCACATCAAACGCACGAGGTATGCTCATCAAGTGTCCCTCATGTCGCTCTATTACTCAAGCAGAATGCCTACTCAGAGTATTGTAAAACTGTTATGGGTCCACCTAAGTCATTCGATATATGGAATCTTCATTCCCCAACCCTACAACAGTTCAAGTACTGGTCAACTATCATCGAGCTAGAGCTGCTGATGACTCGCTTTTTAAGATCTTTGCGCGAGGGGGATTTTCCACTGTATGTACAAGCATGTGATGAACTATATGGCTGGTTTCACGCAATGGACCACACAAACTACGAACGTTGGCTACCGGTACATGTACGAGATATGGTCGGACTAGCTGAGAAACACCCTCAAGTTCATGCTGAATTCATGAAGGGCAATTTCGTGGTGCAGAAATCAGCTAGAAAGTTCAGCCTTATAGCCAAGGACCAATCCCACGAACAGTCCAACAAAATCCCCCAGACATATGGCGGAGCGGTTGGAATCTATGAAAATCCATGCTAGCTGGCCCTGACTGCGCAAGAATAGTAAAAGAGTTTGAGGCCATCAACATCCCAACATTGTCATCGACTGCTCATCATGAAGAGGAACACAGCTAGCAAGTAAAGTTTAAGAAGGATGTACTATCGTTCATTAGGGAGGTAGATAAGTTGGCAACCCGTTCCTTGCTACAGTACGTCAGCTTGTGGCACTTGACACACAGATTATCATGGAAGAAGCCATCGCTACTTCTCTATGTCAAATCCAAGAGACTGGCCACGCCATGCACACAGCATATGTCACAGATAGGTTAGAAAGCGTTTGAGTGCCAGTAACTGATACCATCAAGCGAAACAACATGCTAATCTTTGCCAACCGACCAGACCCAACAGTGGCGTTCAGAGACAGAATATGACCTTAAGTACGCAACGTTACCTTTCACTTCAGTCGCGCCCAGATGCCGACATGACAGATTTCTTTCAGTATGAGAATCAGAAAGAGCCACCAAGCCTTGCGGATAGAGGATCACTGCGATCTGGGACAAAGTCAGACATTCTTCAGTGCCTCAATGAACCCACTGGCCGTGCAGCTGCTGCCAAACAAGTGGTAGTTTTCGGTAACATTTGACAATATACCTTTTTTGTGTACCACTTTACGATTTGTTTGGGGTACCAATTGAAAAAACCTCCATCATGAACACAAATTCAGTTTTGCCTTGAATAATGAATAATATATCGTCAGATTTGGGTTACCCAACCCTGTAAACCTTTGAGATAGGATATAGTTTGTTTCGCAATCAAAACCTTCTAAAAAGGATATTTTGTATTATAAATGACATGCTAAGTGGCATTAATATTTAAAGTTGACCCCTAATCATTAAAATAACATCAAAATCACATTTCCAGACCCTCAAAACCACTCAAAAATGTTATCATTTATGGTTCTAGCCCTTATAGTTTTCAAACTACAATAAAACTTCACCTCGGATGGCGGCCATTTTGATTTTTTTGCCAAAATGGCCGTCATAGAGGGCGGTATTTTTGGCATCCATCTTAAATCAAAAGAGTATAGTATTAGAAACATTTGGGCCAAATGTGGTGCTTCTAGAAGAAACTGAATCAAAATATCCCTTAGGCCCCCAACTACATTATGTGAATGAATTACTCAATTGCACTGACATGTTTGACAGTTGGAATGGTTGGTTAGATGTTATATTTTAATAAAATCCGTGTACAAATGACTGTTTGTGTTAAATCCTGTAAGTGTTGCATTGAAAAATATTTCCCTAGATTTCAACCATGAAGCTATCAAAGGACATTGACCAAGTCTGGATATTGGTTTCTGGGCACGCCCCGATCAATAAGCTATTTGATGACAATTTTGTTTGCTCATTGCCTGAAAGGACTGGGATGCGGTCAGTAAAATAACTCTTTCGGATGTAAATTAGCGGTCGTAAAATCGTTTAGTTGAACAGCCGGTATCTATAAATATATGTAAACATATTCGTAATGGTTTTGGGTGTCACTTCGGGCAATCTGATTGGTTTAATATATGCCAATTAAAGCGCACACTACAGGAAGTTGACGGGGCATACATTGTACAAAACGCAGTTGTCACAGTTAGGCGCGTACGCAGGATTTTTTAAAGGGGGTGTTTTAAGTTTGCTACGGCGGTGGAATATGTTTACAAATAGGGACATTTATATACCACTTGTAAGCTCAGCGAGCTGAACATCTTGCTGCTTGGGGTTCGGGGCCGCTTAATGCTTCAGGGTCCCGAGGAAATTTTGAATTAAGACTTTCTCTGAGGGCGTTTCTAAGCCATTTCAGACCAGCCCTCCTTATTATATATTTTCCTTTACATTTCAGGATGTGTTTCAGACATTTGTGTTCTTACTATAATGACCGCTTCAAATTGCAATCAGATGAGTTTCAAGAGGGGGTTTGGGGGTGTGTGGCCCACTCATGAACACCGACATTTTTTTTTAATTTAGGTGTTCGCCGAGGGCATTTCTAAGCCGTTTCAAGCCTCAAACACTTTATATTTTCCTTTCCATTTCCAGGATTGTGTCTGCATTTTTTGATAGGATCTACTCCTATTTTTATCTTTCTCTTTAATTTTCTTCTGGTTTCCGGTAAACTCCTGTAGTTTTATCACAATCTCTATTTTCTATTGTAGGCCTCTTAAAATGTTGATTTCATCAATATCTCAAAATCTAGCTATAGACAAAAGTGCAATATACCAAATAACAAATAATTATAACAAATAACAAATAATATAATAACAAATAATAATTATAACAAATAACAAATAATAATGTTTACGAAGACACGCACATAAAAACACAATGTTATTCTATTTGTAGCTAAGGTCTTTCGTTTGGAAAACAAAAGAGCCAAACAGAATTAGAACTTCATGAATCATAATCTATTTTCGTAACGTATGCATTGTGGGCAAAACGATGGCGCTAAACTAAGAATAATCCTGGCAGTTGTGGTACTTGAAAGACTGATATGCGATTGTTATGTCTGATACGTCTCCGCGTTTCTGTATCTGGACTTCTCTGACGCCGAATATAACCATAAACGCAGGCATACATCCCCACAGTGACGATTACACGTGCAAGATGTTGTCATCCCGTATTAATACCTCGTCTCGCGCTCAAGTGCCACGTGACACAGCAGATACACATTGACTTAAACTCGACTGCAACAGCGTTATCTTGAGTAGTGGCGACGCGACGCGGTATCTGTAATCCGATTGGCCGATCGTATCTATGAGTCATGAATGTCCCCGCCCATACACGGCCATACACGGCCCACTCACGCTCATTAACTATATAGATCGCGCGCGTTGGCTATTGTAAAAAGTGCTGAAGTTCTCTGCCGACAACAATAATTGTGCAATGGAAATGGTGAAACTATACCAATTCACCTATCGCTGATTCAACTATTGTCAAGGCTAATTACTGATATTGACATAACTTGTGATGAGTACTTGATCAAGTATTTATTGGACTCAAATAGAGATCGACTTTGTTTTGAATCAGCTGCTAACACAAAAGTGTTTGGAGCACGGTTCGGATCCACAACATTCATTATCCAATACAGCCTGGTGAATTACCTCTAAATTAATGTAACCTCTCCCCGAAATGTTCAGATTGCTTATAAAAATAACCCATATTTTTAGCCAAGAGTTTAGGTAAATGGAGTTTTTACCTCCAAAATGGCGGCTAATCCAAAACACGTAGTTGAAGATGACATGCGCCTGAAGTAAATTGAACTAATAGTCAGACGTACTTTGTAAATGGTATATGTTCGATAAATATCGTAACTTAACTAGAACTAAATGAAGAAATTATTGCAGTTATGAAACCGTGAGGTACAACAGGTCGGCTACTGTCTCGTGATAACACATTACTACGCCACCGCGGTACCACTTTGATGTAGTGACATAATTTCAATGTGTGTTTTGTAATTGTTTACTGGAATGTTTTAGGGGGAGGATTGCCGACCGGTTATGAAAATGACGATATTAGGGTATTTCTAGATGGAGGCATCCTTGTTCTAACGATCTATGTCACATTTAACACCAGGACTTTCGATTGGCGCGAATTTTAAAAAAAGTCATGTTTTTATTCGTTTTTGTGATAAGTATCATGTTTTGTTCTCTAAAACTACGCGATTTGGGCTCGATACATTTTTCTAACATATAAAACACAAGGTTGTACATGCGGGACACCTCATTTAAAGTTGAGATATCTGAAATATAAGCTGACTATGCCATATGCTAAATAAAATAACATCATCTTACTTTTTAATCTTTTCACTCCCCATGTAGTTGCGTATCTTGTCCGCACTTCATCTTTCCCCTTCATCAAGCTCGGCATTATTCAAATATGTAAATGCCGACTTAGGCGGGACAGACGAAGCTGGCGCTGGTGTGGTTGGTGTTGTTGCTTTTCTTCTATACGGTTGGTGGACCTACATCAGTGGACGGTTCATCCTCACTATTGCGCGGAATGTCTGAGTAATCCTCCATCATTCTGTCGACGGCTTCAATTAACTCCCGGTTTTGAGTATCATTCAAGAAATCTGCGGCCTCCAGTTAACCATCCATTGATACATTATCGGTAGATCTATCAAGATTAGTGTCCAAATCGTAATTGAAGGAGATAAGTTGTTCATTGTATTGGAAGTGCAGACGATATAGTCCCAAAGCTATGACTTGTAAGTCCCGGCTTCCTCTCCTAACCCATATTGATATTTCATTTTATTTAGCTATGGTATTTATTTTTGTAACCCACACTTTAACAGCCAAAATCAATTTATTTTTTAAAATCGCAAACTCTGCAGATTGCTTTTATTTTTTTCCGAGAAACCAATTAAGTAATTAATACTTCTGTGTGAAAATTATTTAATTTATGAATGGTTAAGTCAGTTGTTAATGAATAAACGGCGAAATTTTCATGGCTTGATATACCCTTATGCTTGATTAAAACCATTATATTAAAGACGAATTGCCGTATAAAACAAACTGTACGGTACACAATAGAGAAAAATGGCACATGTATTAACTACCTTTAAATACAGAAATGATAAACAACAACTCTAGGAACTTGAGCCATGGGTTGTTTTAAAAACACAATTTTGCTTCGTGTACATAATATATTTTTTGTCAGTGGCGTAGCTAGGTATTTCATATGGGGGTGGGGGGCAAAAATGAAAGTGAATCGACAAGATTATCGTGACAAAAGAAATGTTCGCGCTTTCGACATTCCCCTTATTTTTGCTATGATTGAGGTTCATTTTGGCTCTAAACAAGCGTATACCAACAAATATTGCATTTTGGAGACACATGTGCGCGTAGCGCGGGAAAATTTTACATCTGTGTACTTATGACCATCATATTAATTCCATAATTCCCCTTGTCAAATGAACCGACCGTGCCAATCTCAACCGACACGACAGTCAGGGCGATCGCCCCCTCCCCCTCCCCTCTGGCTACGCCACTGATTTCTGTTCATGGCAAAGTAAGTAAATCATAGTCTGGCTTTCGTTGTATTATATTAAGCTTCAGTTTGAAATCTTAGGACGACCTTTTGCAGCCTTGTGGTACAAAAATGGCCGAAGCGCCGCGCCACCTGTTGTCGAAGCTACCAGCTGGTGGCGGTCAATGTTGTCGAGTAAGGATTTACTATAGAACAATGAGCTATCGCTATCCCTTTTCCAGAATGTTTTCTACTGTATTATCATTTTTTTCATTATTGATATATTCTTTTATTTTGTAATTTAAAAAAGAAAATCCCGCCTCTCAAGATCGCCATGTACGTACGTTTTTGTACGTAACTGAAGATGGCGACAATTATGGACGACCCCTTACGGGCCAAAGTGGACAAAAAATTAAGAGTAGGTACCACTGTGGGCCTAAGATCGATGTTATGTGGGATATTTAAACTGAATACGCTATCATTTATATTTAAACCTCAATATCGTCAACTAACTGATTGAGGTTTTGGGTTATATTAACATTTTGTGTCGACATATCCTTCAGTAATTTGTGTCCAAAAATGCATGAAAAACTCTTGCATTGCTCGAAAGGATCACCTGAAAAAATGTCCATGAATAATTAGTTTACGTTTCGGCATTGCCAGATCATCTAATCTATTTGGATCCAATACCGGGCCATTTTAGGGCATTTCCTCCTTTAACGGTATTGGAGGCTACATATACACTGTGAACGCAACAATGGGGCAAATGTTTGTATTGTATTAAAATCGGCTGATTTACCAACTGAGGAATCCTGACATCTGACAGGCAATGATACGGAAGCATTATGTGCCATCCTACTTCTTTTCACCATGTCGACTTTTAAACCTCATTACGTCGTCATAGACTTTGTGTGATGTTGCCTTGGCAGAATACTATATCTCGCCAAGATGACATCGTCGACTTACCAATATAACCTACCTCACTATGATGACATTCGACTTTTTGTGAAGTAAATTCTGCAAGAGGGTATTTCTCGCCATGACAATGTCGCTATAACGTCAATTAGATAACGTCAATTAGGGTGGCATTTATATGCTTCCGTAAGACCTGTCAAGCATAATGATGTTTTATTCGCAATTTGTCAGTTTAAGGGTATGCAGTATCCAAACTTGGAAACATTCTCGTTTACGAATGGCTGAACACAACAACTTAGAACTAGGGTTTATCCTTGGTGTAAGACAGCAGGAAATTGACCTAGCACACAACCTCTATTGTATTGATGGATCACAGGATTATACAGCTTTATTCCGTAATCGGATCTGTACACTATAGTCTAACTTATGAATGTCTTACGCCAAGGATATGCCGGAACTTGAACGCTCCAAATACATGCACAGATCCAAACGAAAGCATGGCGATATTAAACCATGCAACTAACAATGTCCTTGTGTGACTTTGTCCAGTCATCTGTAAATCAAATGGCTAATGGACCCTTCATTATTTATTCTGGATGGGGGGGGGGGGGGGTAGGGTAAACTATAGAGGGGTCATGTAACTTTCATATGTTGAAATAGGGGGGGGGACTATGTAACTTTTTTATTCTTAAACAGGAGGGATGTGTAACTTTTTTTTAAACTATAAAGATGGTGGTGATTTGGGGGGTGATTTTAGAGGCTATTTTAGAGTGTTAAAAATGCCATTTTTTTCTGCGCTTCGCACACATTTTCTTAAACCTATCAACTTCGAAAACATTTACTATGAGATGACTTCGGATGATCCGTTGGAAAAACATTAGAGCCACAGGGTGTATAAAAACATGTTAATTAGCCTATGTTACAAAATCCAATTTTGTGATTAAAAATGTTATTTTTCTTGCATGCTTTTCACCTCGTCTCAGCTTTGCACCAATGATCACTAAAGTAGGATGTTCACTGGATCCCCCGTGATATGTTTCTTCCCAGGATGTTCTAACTTGTTCGGGTAGTAAACTCACAAAACCACCCAAAATGTATAAATATGACACATTTTTTGGCTCCCTACGCTCGCCATTACTAAATTTCACACAACAAAAAGAAGGGGCACCATAATATTATTGGCCGTTCAATCAGATGGGGCACAGACACTATTTGCCAACGTATCCATGAACAAAAGGAAAGACCTCCTCTTAAGTATAAAACAAGGGTTTTTTCCATGGGGGGGGGGGGGGGGGGGGGGTGAGGGGTTGAGTAAAAAGCTACTGGTTAGCAGGGGGTCATGTCATTTTCAGTTTTAGCTGTAGGGGGAGGGGGTTAGGTTATGTTGACATACGAGTCTCGAATTTGTCCCCCCCCCCCCCTCCACCATAAAAAATGAACGGTCCCTAAATACCTTTCCATTGTGACGACAGTAAGGATCAAAGGCGAGGCGTTGTAATAGGAAAACGTGTACTTTATGTCCCAGATACTGATTTACTGGAACAATATTGGAACATGACAGATGCTAGTATCGCTCGATAATGGTACGATGTTACTGTTCCAGTATCGCCCAGTATTGCTCGATAATGGAACGTTTTATGTTCCAGTATCGGGCGATCTGTTTCACATGCTTCCAGTGTATTTCATCTCTCCATTGCCGATTCTATATTTATATTTTTAAGCAACGGTAGTGAACATCGCATCGTTTTTCAAATCACCATTTGCACCGAACTGGGCATTTCTAGGTAAGGCCGGGTGCATACTTCACGCTTTTTTACCATTTTCGGGAAAAAAATGTTACTTTAGGTCCAATATGATGGACTATCCTTGTATCGCCTGATGCTGGTACATACTTGTGTTCCAGTATCGTCCGATACTAGTTAGAGTCCAGAATATGGGACCTAAAGTACACTTTCACTACCGTTGCGAAAAATATAAATATATAATCGACAAGAGCGAGATGAACCAAACACGAATTGGTTACAGATTGCAGATTATTTCGAGTCAAAACAATCCTGATAAATAGGACATTCATGCTGAGAACTAACGATACGATAATCAGTTCGATGCAGCTACTGAATCCCCTTTTGGTCAAAGTAACGGTGTACAAATGTACGTGCTATTGGCAGTTCCCGTAATAACACCCTCTCCGATGCCAAACATGAGGGTAGGCTTATCTATGGATAGAAAATGAGTGTTTTCATTTGCTTGGACAAAATAATCAACACAAGTCAACAAATGAGAAACAATTGATTAGCGCATACATACTTGTACCAAAGAAGATACCTTGCGACGGACGTCAACCTACTTATGTATATATGGAGCTCATCAAATGTCACAGATTGTATCGAACGGCACCCTCAAAAATTATTGCTACCGGCGTAACACAAGCCCCTGCTGTGTGCATTGAGTGTACGTACCCCGACCGTGAGAGTTGCCATGAAACCTATGACCAATTAAGAAACATTAATGGATGTGTTTCGTACTAATCAAGACGAAACACTGCCTTGCTGCCACTGCCTTGCTTGTGTTACGCTGGTAGAGCCCGTGTGGTCCAGTGGATAGCATGCTGGTGGATAGCATGCTGGTCTCATAATACAAAGGTTGTGAGTTCTAGCTCCGCTACAGCCAACGTGTTTGTATCCTTGGGCAAGGTACTTAGTCTCAACTGTTAGGGGATATCACAATCTAAGTGCTGGTACATTGTGTGCGCCGTGTCGGATAGCCTGGTAAATGAAGCGAAGTGGTTGATTCCTAATGGCAGCAAAAATCAGTGGTTCGGAAGTCACATGGTCCCGTGCATATGAAGAGCAATACCAAAGCACGTTAAAAAAAGAGATACAGACTCTTTCGTAAAGAGTAGGGGATTATCCTGGTCTGGTACACATCTAATGGACCCCAAATGGAAATAAGCTTTAACGAGGCTTTCTTGGGTTATCCAGGGTCGTAAGGCCCAAACAAATATATACAAAAAATACAAATACAAAAAAATTGCCAGTAGACTGTGTTAAAATGGCTCTCGAAAAAAGAAAAGAAAAGTAAAGCCCACCTTGAACACACACGGACACGCCTTTTAAAAATGGTTAAGCAACCATAACGTTGTGACATAATTTTGTGTGACGGCAAGAATTGTAATTTGCTTCCGAATGTTTAAAAGTTGCGGCACAGTAGTATCCCTTTTTCAAGTGTATACACGTTAACATATTTATAACCTTCGATCCGCGGGTGAAATTGCAGAAAAATGATTACTATCGTTGTGTGTCATTAATCAAAGTGTTTAAAAAAAGAAAAGCGCACCTTAGTAAACATGGTAAAGACTGAAAGTGACTGAGAAAAATATTTTAGCTAATGATATTTCAAACGAAGGATACGCGTGATGGGTATTTCATCACGATCTCACGGCTGTTTGATCCCACATAATGTGTCCGTTTTATTCTGAGAACACCGTAACTTGCTGGTCCAGTTCTGGGTATTTCACCACGATCGTTGATGTTACTGAAATAAGGTTCGTATGAACTTATTCAAATGACATACTTACTGTGTACGTTTCGGAAACGCTCGTTGCCTTTCTAAACACTTGTCAGGTTGTGGTGAGCTATTTACTGTCACCGACGCTGGAGGGAGTGTTTCAAGTGGCGGTTATGGAGTTACCAACAATTCTCTAAAATACTAACACTTTGCGATTCGATTCTTATTTTATATAGCATTTTTATAAAATAGGCAATGTTTCACAAATGTGCTTTCCCGTCAATAATAGATGTACGCAGCCTAAACAGTGTCCAATTCAATTAAGTAGATTTCATGTTTCACGTCAATCTCGTTAACCGTAAACAATAATGAACCATATGTTCTCCGTCGTCTGAATACAGACGACGATGGACACGAACGGCCGTTAATTTTGAATTTCCGTTGGTTTCAATGTAACAACTTTGATTATATGACCCCATAAAATTCATCACACGTTGGAACTAAATTATTTCATCCAAAAAACCCTCCAGTGTCAGTATCATGTTTTGGATTTAATCCGTGGTTAAGCGTTCGTCCCATTCACTTGATCACGTAACCTCGTTCGCATATTTTAACCTGAATATTCGTGAATACGCCCGTGTCCAGCGTCGTCTGTCTGAATATAAAATAATTGGTAAAAAGTGTACTTTAGGTCCCAGATACTGGTATACCAGTATCGGTCGATACTGGTACATGAATTTTGCCAGTATCGCTCGATACTGAAACAATTTACATGTTCCAGTATCGGTCGATACTGGAACATCAAATTGTGTTCCAGTATCGACCGATACTGGAACACTTCATTTGTTCCAGTATCGCCCGATACTGGAACGGTTTCATTCCAGTATCGATCGATACTGGAACAAATTAAATGTTCCAGTATCGCCCAAAACTGGACCATTTTGTTCCAGTATCGCTCGATACTGGAACATGTAAATCGTTCCAGTATCGCTCGATACTAGAACGATTTACATGTTCCAGTATCGCGCGATAATGAAACGATTTCATTTGTTTCAGAACTCGTGTATTGCGCATATTTGTGAAAAGGGGACGACTATTTCAGCTTTAAAAATTAGCGACATTTTTACGAGTTCAGCTTTGAGTGCATTATAGTTATGTTTTCGTTTTTCAAATACGTGTTCAGTTGTTATATGAATTGCGGGATTTATTTTCTATTATTTGTTTGAAAAAGACACGCCTCCGATAATATCTGCTGTTTCAATTGTTATAGCTTGAGTCATCCATTATCAGTGAGAGAGTCTACGACTAGAGAGAAGTTAGAAATCAAACCCGGATAATGAAGTAAGACTATTTCATCGTGCTTTTATATGGATCCTGTCGTCATGCTATCGGATCCCACTGAGAACCAATCAGAAGCGTAACTGTGAAATTGGGCCTATGATTTGCTTTAAAAAAGCCAATCAGCGGCGACTCCCATTTCTATTTTTCATGTTCCAGTATTGGACAATACTGGCACATTTTTAATGTTCTAGTATTGGGCGATACTGGTACATTTTGAATGTTCTATGATCTAGTATTGGGCGATACTGGTACATTTTTAATGTTCTAGCATTGGGCGATACTGGTACATTTTCCATGATCCAGTATTGGGCGATACTGGAACATTTTTCATGTACCAGTATCGGGCGATACTGGTACACATTCTACCAGTATTGCCCGATACTGGAACAAAATAATGTACCAGTATCGATCGATACTGGTACATTATTTTGATCCAGTATCGGGCAATACTGGAACATTTTAAACGTGCCAGTATCGAGCGATACTGGACCAAAATAATGTACCAGTATCGAACTGGGTGTTCTAGTATTGGTCGATACTAGTACAGTCTAGTATCTGGGAGCTAAAGTACACTTTTTCCAATAATTGTCATAGCGCCCGCCATCTGTTACAAGGAACTTGAACCACACAGATGTGTTGCCGAGTCATAGTAGGAAGAGGTGCCGCCGAGTCAGAAGCTTGAGGAGGGGTGCCGTGGAGTTTGAAACCATTTAACGGGGGGGGGGGGGGGGGGGGGGGAGGCATCGAGTTAGAAACCTGAGAGCTGGTAGGAGGGAAGGGTTGGGGGGGGGGGAGGGGGGTCCACTACCCGAGTCAAAAACCGAACTTCTTCTATAAAGCGGGGGAACCCAAAACCGGCGCCAAAAATAAAACAAACTTGCAACAAATTGATACCCAGCCGAAACAAGCCTTTCTTTGAACCACACGTGCCTTGTTTAAATCAATAACACTCAATCAAAAATGGATCATTTGATAACATTTTGTTAGTTCCATGGGGTAATTTTTGGTATGTGGTTACAAATAGAGAGAAGGACAAACCTTATTGCCTTTGTGGGGTTTTTTATTTCGATTTCTTTCATAAAACTAGTTCTTTAACATATGTGTGTACTGTTTGCCTAACCAATTTACTTCATCAATCTACAAACAGCTAACTTGTGAGTCCTACCTATTAATGTATTCTTTAGGGAATCTGATGAAACTGAAATCAGGATATAAGCTTTTGTTTGCATTGCATGATGACATTATGCATTGTATTCCTGATGTGAGTGTCTCCGAGTTTTTTTTTCCGAAGTCTCACCGGTCATCGTAATCGCCATGCTCTTACAAAAGATTAACATTGATATGCTCATTCGTTTATCGCCCATGATGCTTATAATTATGCTTATTCTTCCTTTTCAGTTATTGACACAGATTCGCATATCATAGTTTAAATTTGTTATCATATATATTATGATTGATATTTCTCTTTTTCCTTTTCAAACTACAAACACTGAGGTAAGTAAAGCAATGCTATTTGCACATTGGGACCCTATGGTATATTGCACCCTCTCTATACTCTCAGAACAGGTATTAAAAACCCATGGGTTAAAAAAATGTTGGTTAAAAAGTATACTACATTGGTTAAAAATGAAGCGTTGGTTAAAAATTACTTTTAATACTGCGTTGGTTAAAGAGTAAAAATATAATTCATTTTTAGTTTATTCAACGTTGGTTAAGGCATCATAATTTTAACCAACAATAGGTCATAACAAGATTCCCGCCAAAGAATTTCAATGGCGTGAAACTATTTTGCGCATATTATTAAGACCACGTCAGTTGTATATGAAATCAATCGTGTTATTTTCCACCCCTGGTAGTGCCCGATATTAGCCTTGGTTCAAGACGGCTCTATCTTACCCCACCTCCATCCTACCCCCTCCCTATCCCTTTCCTCCCCCATCCCACCACACCACCCACCCCTCCCCTCCCCTCCCCCATCCCACCACACCCATTCCACGATTTCCACCTCACCTTTACCAACAATAACCACCGCGACCGGTGGGCAATTTTCACGGTCCGGCGACTGATATAGCTCTACACACAGGCAGCCAAATGATAGCTCTACTCTACACACAGACAGCCGCGGACCAGGGCGGAAAATAACACGATTGATTTCATATATAAATTCTGACGTGGTCTAAAAATTGGGGCCGATTTTACAAGTTATCACCTCCCGGCCTTTGGGCTAGGATCTTGTGTCTTGTCCCTTGCCCTGTGCCAAAGTTGGTCCTGTCTACGGGTGGGCGCCAATATTGAAAGCCAATAATTGGCCAATGATCATCAATATTGTAATGTTTTCTGGGTGAAAGTTTAGCGAAAGAAATAAAAGTTTAACCAACATTTGTTAACCAACTGCTGTTGGTTAAAACATATTAACCAATAAATGATTAAAACTTGTAACCAACCACAGGTGAAAGATTAACTAACCACTGTTGGTTAAAACATATTAACCAACAAATGATTAAAATTTGTAACCAACCACAGGTTAAAGTTTAACCAACAGCTGTTGGTTACTGTTTTTACCAACCAATTGTGTGGTTCACCTGGTAACCTCCCGTTGGTTAAAATTTTAACCAACATGGTTAAAGATTTTAACCTTTGTTCTGAGAGTGTAGTGTGGAATGAAGAAGGTTATGACGTTATGGAAACCGTTATATCTAGAGGGCGTAAAGTACGCTATTTTGAATTTCGGATTATAGAATATTGTTTCTGATTCGGATTAAAGAACAATGAAACCCTTTCGGAATACAGAACCCTTTTGAACATTTGAACTATTGAACCTTTTTTTAAAATTCGGACTCGAAAACCCTTTACGGATTAGAGAACACTTTACGAGTTTTCAGACTATTGAACCTTTAAGAATATTCTTCTTAAAATTCGTACTATATAACCTTTTTCACAATTTCAAACAAAAAAAATCGGATTTTAGAATCTATGTTTGGACTCTAGAACCGTAGAACTTGTTTTATTTTAGGAATAGAGAACCTCAATAATAAAGAGCAATTTTTCGGATTAAAGAACCTTTTATATGACTAGATCGAATTGTGAATTTATGGTGTCGTACTATAGAACTTTCGTACCATAGAGGCGTTGGATTATAGATTCGTCAGACTATAGAGCGGTACCATACGGCAGTACCACATGATGTCCATACGGGTACGACTGCCCTATCAAAAGCATTTTCTCTTTTTAAAATCAGAATCACACATGTCTAACAACGATGTACCATTAGGTAAAAACACATTTCACCTATGATATGAATGCTGCCAAGACCTTAATTTTACAAATTCAAGAGTACTGTCATACTTTTGAATAAGGTCATTATCCGCAGTACAACAATATCCACTACAGATTATACACACTCTAATGATATTTTTTATTACGCGCCTTTGGGGTAGTAATCGCTATGCGGAGAAGAGGGATCAAACACACAAGAAAAATTACAACGGACTCAGCTATTACGTTTATCATGTATGCATTATTTTTATTTACTAAACGTTCAGCTTACTCATATAGCAAACATCACCCAGCATCTTGACTATCATTTAACTTAGATAATGGGCACCAATTTGAGCTTCTGTGTACAGTCAGAAGCGTTACCTGTTCGTGTGATTTAAAACATGGCCTAAGTCAAGCGTGTGCAACCTGCGGCCCGCGGGCCGCATGCGGCCCGCCGGCATCTAATCTGCGGCCCGCGAAGCAATCCCAAAATTCCCATTGATGCGGCCCGTTTTAACCGGAACTCCCTAGGTTACACTAATGGCGAATTGATTTAGCCAGAGGGGGGCGAGGGGGCTAATTTCCCCCCAATATTGACTGTCGTGTCGGTTGCGATTGGCACTGTCGGTTAATTAGACAAGAGGAATCATGGAATTATGATGGTCAAAAGTGCACAGACCTAATTGTTTCGCGCGCTACTTGCGCATGTGTACCCCAAATGGATTTTCTTTCGGTAGAAACTTGTTTAAAGCAGAAATGTACCTCAATCATAGCAAAAATAAGTGTTAAGTCGAAAATTTTCGCGCGCTATGCGCACATTTCTTTTATCAAAACAAACTTGTGATTGCGTATCAAAATCCCTGGTTAAAATGGCGAAGAGAAGCGGGTATCCGGATGTGTTTTGGAATGTTTGACATTCACTGCGGCCCGTGAATGGATCTCAAAATCACAATGCGGCCCGCGTGGTAGAAAAGGTTGCACATGCTTGGGCTAAGTTATTAATGAACCTCATGGTGTTGCGAGTTGTTTGAAACTACCGGCGTCCACGTATTTAAAATCAAGATTCGTTCACGGCGGGACCAAGTGTTGCCAGTTCAAGTAAACGCGGCCTAAATGATAAATATTGAAATAATTATCTAGAATGATGAATTAGTAAGCTAAATTAGCGTCACAACATATTTGCAATGACTTTCTATTGGCGTACAAATCACTGCACAACAGTCACTGTGTCCCTTGTGGCTGTCTGCGTCCCTTCTATTGCCGAAACAATCACGCCAAACTAAAATAACAGAGCGAAATAGCTGAAGAAAAATTATGGTTATATCATTAATATTTGTATCTAACTTTATTCGCCTTGAAATATTTATAATACACTAGCCAGAAAGGCTAGAGAGGCAAAACAGGACAAATTTATGTCGGGTTCATGGCATCTTTGGCAACTAGAATTTTGATATTTATTCATTCTATGTATATCAGTATAAAGACATATTTGTTATGTATCATGGATCTTTCCTCGAACGTCTGAATCGAAAAAGTATTTTGGAGAAATTGAGAGACAACACTGAAAAACCTGTTGAACTTTTTGGGATTCTAGGTTAATAATTATAACACGTGTTCCAGGATATGTCATAACATTAATCAACAGATAAGTACCCACCAATGCCTGTAGTATAACTCTGAAAGTATACGTACCGTCAACTGGCATAACACGGGCGGATTTTAAAGATTGGGACGTGCCTCCTGTAATCACTTTAAAGGGTGTAACTTATCAACCATGCTAATGAAAAAATAGTGACTTTCTCATATATTTTGTAGAGCCTGTTTATCATGTTTATGTTATCCTTCTCCGTTAAATGAGATTCTTTATAAGCAAAGGTTCGGTGGCATATATTTATCCCGACTCGGTTATGTTACATAATCAATAGGCCTACCAGTGCACTGAAATTACCTATTACAGGGGAATCATGTTGGTACACTTCGATACGGTACGCAGTGGATAAAATACTCACCCATTCCCTCAAACAAATGTTGGTAGAAGCTCTTTCCTTAGCAACCAAGTAAATATAATTCGTATTGATTGACGGGGAAAAGGGGAACAGGTGTAAATGAATATCTCCACTACTCTTTACTGAAACTGAACTGTACCATTTATTTAGTAATTATTGTAGTAAGGAAATTATATTTAGACCTTTAAAATTAGATAATGTTAATAAAGAGAGAATGAAAATAGACCGAACACGTTATTCTAATTTTAGAAATATATAATGTTAATGGAAGAGAGAACAAAAAAAGGTTGACCACATTTCAAGGAGATATTGCTTCTGCCGGAACTCCTTTTCCACAGCACAAGCTTATTCCTTTTCACCACGAACAACCAGTGGTCCGCTGCTAACCATTTTCAGATCTGACGTCGATCTACGCATGCGTGACTCGGCAGACTCCGTTACTTCAGTGCATCCTTGGGCGCAGCGGGAAGTAGGATCATCATCGTCGCAGACCAACATCTGACAATGCACGTAAACCTAAAAATTAAGGTAAATTTCAGTTGCTATTAAATAGCATTTTTTAGATCGGTAAGCAGCAAGTTTGTTGCTGATTTGATGTGAAAGTTTTGACTCTTAGTGGTGTGCACATGATTTTAAATTGGAAATATCCGAATTCACTTCCAAAACTAAGTAACGCTGGCTATTATAATAGCATAGCTGGTATGTCATTATAGAAAGGAAAATACTTCATGTCACTTCAAGTTGTGAGCGGGGTTATGAGATGATGTCAGACCTTGGTCTAAATGAAAGCATCTTGATATCGTGTGCGTAATTTCAATGCGACGATGTTTGAAACCGATTGAACGTAACAAAGAAAAATGTCGACTGTTTAAATGTAAGTGTGCAAGCAGTTGAGGGTACACAATACGTTTATTATATGCCCTAATTGTTCAAAAAATAATGCAATGGTTTTATTTCAATATCAACTTTGCATGTAATATAATAATTACTCGCGAGGATAGGCTTTTTTAATTTACAGTCAAAAAGTGTCCCATGTGAAACTTTATATTTTTGGTCATGACAAATATAAACATTGGACGTGAGATACTAATAATCAAGTTCAACAATATGTAACGTGTAATAAGATTGTTTGTCTATCAATTTGGAGCTTTCGTTATCAAACGATGGCAAAGATATTAAAGGTATATTATGTGATCTTTTCCAGGGGACGCCCTCAATCCTCGAAACAAAATTGGAAGCAGATTTTCTTGCATATTTACTTTTCTGATCCTAAATCATAAATATATTCCAAGTTACAGAGCGATACGATTCCTAATAACCTCAACATCATAGTTTTAGAGTGAATTTAGAGTAAGATTTAAAAAAAATAGATTGCACCGCTCGGTACAATCTATTTTCAAACCATGATTTTGAAGTAATTAGGAATCGTATCGATCTGTAACTTATAAGATCTTTATGAGTTATGATTAAAAATGCAAATCTGCAAAAAATATCTGCTTTCATTGTAAAAATCAATGATAACGGGCGCTACTTGGAAAATATCACATAATATGCCTTTAAGGAAAGTCTAATACTGGCTCAAAGTGCCTAAAGTGGATTTCGCACTCGTGTTACTTAAAGGCATATTATGTGATCTTTTCCAGAGAGCGCCCTCTATTCATTTAAAAAAAAGGAAAAAAAGATTATCTTGCAGATTTACATTTCTGATCATAAGTCGTACATACATTCCAAGTTACAGAGCGATACGCTTCCTAATTACCTCAAAATCATGGTTTTAGAGTGAATTTAGAGTGAATATATAAACTGTCGTGTTATCCCGACAGTTTATTTTCACTCTCAAACCATGATTTTGAAGTAATTAAGAATCGTATCGCCCTGTAACTTGAAATGCATGTACGATTTATAATCAGAAATGTAAATCTGCAAGAAAATCTGCTTTCAAATTTGTTTTCGATGTTGAGGGCGTTCCCTGGAAAGATCACATAATATACCTTTAATGGATCATTTCTCTAGAGTCAGGTGATGATATCTAAGTGGATTAAGTCTATTTGATAGAGGAATAATAGGGTTTTTTTATAAACCAATAAATAGGATGTATTTTGATTATTTGTGTTTCTCATGAGAACTTGTTTTTTGACACGCCGTGTAGTTGCCTTATTTAGCAATTCAATAATAATTATTTGTAATCTGACGGGAAACATTTCATATAACCTCACCACCATATTAAGCTAAATATCACACCAGATGATTTTCGACAATAAGTGATAATACCAATACCAAAAACACATGATTAGATTTGTCCGGGTTTGTTATTGTAGTTTCGTGTTTCTTGGGAAGCCAACATAAATATGCATAATAGCCTGTAACTCACCAGCCAATTACCATCACGAAATGCGAATGCACGAAACGAAAGTTGCTGAACACTTGGATCGCCAGAATCGTGGAAAGTCAATGTTTCGTCTTCTGCGCACCTAAGATAAGTGTAAAGTTATATCTGTACATTATTAGTACTTCGTTCATCTAACTCTGTGTAGCGACGTCAGGGCGTATTTAAGTGTTCGACACAACATTTATCCGCCCAAGCCGGGGCGCCAATTTATTAACCGTAACAATATTTGGCCAAACACTGTATACATGTATTATCAGTCTCATCATATACTATACGCTTTATTCCGTCAAGGTATCAAATGTTGTTTACGGTAAATAATATCGAAATTGACTGAAAGGTTTATAGTATATAGGTTCGACACTAGTGCATCGTAGTTAATGTCAGTAACCCCCAAATCAAACGCAGTAGTGTCACAATTTCCGTGAAGCGTTTGAAATTTAATCGGATAAGATTGTTCCTGATTCTTCTCGAAATAAGTTATATTCTAAAGGGTAAAGAATAGGAATGAAATCAAAATTATATATGCACTAGCGTCGAACCCATGTACTATGAACTTGCCAGTCAATTTGTCGCCCGCAACACATACTGTCGTATCTCATTTTCATATAGTTAACACTTTCCACGCGGCAGACAGCTGCAGCCGACATTCCAAAATTTCACAAAATGTGTCTCAAATATGTCAAATGTATTGAATTTCATTACCATGTTTGGAATCACCATGAGAAATGCGTTAAAATAAGTACAAACATGCCTTAAATTAGTTCAGTAATCCTTCAGATAGACCTTGACATTTGAGAAAGGTTCTAAAAAATCTGTTCTGTATTTGATACAACTAACAGCCGCGTGGAAAGTGTTAAGTGGTGATTAAAATAAAATAACAGTGTCCTTACCCGTCGGATATCAAGACATAACTGATATCATCCCATGGATCAGCGGAAGGAGTTGCCCAGCAGGAGTCCAGAAACAGAGCAAATTTGTTGAGGTTGACGACCATCCCGGCAAGATACAGAGTATCCCCAACTCTCACATCAACAGGATACTCCACATATGGCATGACGTATGTCTCATCCTCATAGATGACCAAGTCATACGTAAAGTTACCATACGACACGTGTTTCTTCAGAGTGGACTGGTAGCGGGTATCCGCATGATGGCGACGATCGAGGCGACATTCGAAGCTTATCGCGAAAGGCATAATGGGGGATTTAAGATCGTCGTCTCCTAGTACCAAGGCGTTACTGTATACGACATGATCGGCAGATACCTGTTTTTGAAAATAATTTAGAAATCGATGAAAACAAATGTTAACGGGAAATAGAATACCCCCCCCCCCCCCCCCCAATTCTTTACAGATTTTTTGTGTCAATTCGAAGGGGGGGAAATCCCGACCGACCGATAGACACAAGCTTTCACAGAAATTATGAGTTTTACAAATTGGTGGCTGTGGTGTGGAGTTATGTTATTTTAATTTAAAACAGGTCTCATTTTCAGCTCTAAACTCTATACACGGAATAGGTAGCTCACAGAATATTGTATTTAATCATAAAGTGTTAAATCCACAAGGAAACTGAATCGATCTCAAATAGTTAAATATTATGAATATATAATTATTTTAATGAGGTCATCAAATTGGCTCCAATTCATTCTGACTCACCATGTATTTTCAAAACTTACAACAACAAAAAAGATTTCAGTTGTGTTAATTTCTTCCAGAATTCGTTTTACGATTTAAACTTGTTTCAATTGACTGAATATATTGTTGGGAATTACCATCGTTTGCGTATGACACATGTCATAATTGGTTGATATTATCGCCTGGGTTTCACCATATTCCAACGCTACACAGTCTGAATCCCATAGGTGCACATCACTAGGCTGGTTGTAAGGTATTACTGAAGCATTGAATATAGCCGTCATGTTGGTTCCTTCACATATTAATGTCATCTCTATATATAAGGTTGGAATAAATATATAAAACATAAGATAAAATATGATGTTGTTAGGTTTCGAAACAAAATAAACATCAGAATTGTTATTTCTTTCATACTATAGGCCTAATCGTTGCAATTATGTTTTCCACCAACGACGCTGCACTTAACGGTGTGCACACTAAGGCTGTGTTCCCACATAGAACAAAATCCTGAGTAGTCTAGACTAAATCGATAGTGGGAACGCGATTCAAGTAGGTCCCGGTCCGGACTCAAATTGTTGTTGTTATTTTTTGAGTCATCGTTGTGACGACCACTTTCAGGTCCGGACCGGGACAACTTCTACTTATGTGGGAACACGGCCTAAGAGTAAAACAAACAATCAACGAGCGTTTTTTGTACTGAAAATACTGTGTGCTTCGTGATATCAAAACAAGACGCACCTGGGATGTCTTGAACAGGTCCCGGTTCCCTTGTAGGCTGTCTACTGACGGGCGCACGTGTCGGATGAGAGGTCGGCGAAACTAAATGTAAATATTATATGTAATGTGGAAAAAGAAAAAAAACACGATGTAATATGATTCATTGGATCCCCATGGATATTTGATATAATGCTAAATAATAATAATCTTGATCAGCAGTAAGTTTATCCTGAATTATAAATTATCCTGAAAAAATGGTACATTTAGCTTGGTTTGTTCTTCAGATATCATGGATATGGTTCAATAATACACAAAGCATGAATAAACATGCCTTGTCCATGGGAGCATCCTTTAGTAGAGATGGAATGCACAACATGAACTCTAATTACTTTCAACTTGGGTTAACTCTTTTTTGGGTCACCCTGTAGAACTAATTGGAGGGATTACAAAAATCTTGAAGAGATAATGTTCAACAATTGACTACCTGATTGACTATTCGGAAGGTTGTACATAATAAAAGTGACTAACATTTTAAAGATTTAATATATGAGTCATCACCATGATTACTGTAGCTTGACTTGTAACAACGACACTATTTACTGATTAGCAGTATTCTAGTATGCCAAAGACGTAACAATACATTTCTCGACTAATATAGCACACTGTTACATCGTGTCCGCTTTTACGCAATTATTCTACTATCAAAACTCACCGACATATTCATTGCTTATGCCAGCTGGGTATGCATACGATGAATGGGTATGTAAGCCATACACTGCCACTGCGAAACGAGCGTCGTGATCCCGATGACCAACATGGTGCAAACCAGAAGTTACAGCGCCACGCACGGCACACATTGTTCCATCATCGGTTTGCGAGACTTTCCAGTTCATCAGTTCATTGTCAAATGTTAGCCCCTCGATTGATTCACATTCGATAATGATGGTGATATAATACGCCATCGACGTTAAAGATTTGTATTGATATACGGGGAATGTGACATTGCTTGTGTAAGTCTCAACTGCTGGCACAAATAGCATGGATGGATCACCATAGGATGGATTGTCAGCGTCTCTGGACTTCATATACTGCATTACCGACACGGGGTTATCAGCGACGATTGATACTATTGTGTCATCAGTGATGTCACCTTCAAACCATTCCCCTTCGTTAATTACCACAATTCCGACGTGTGAAATGTCCAATGTAGTAGTGAGATTTGAACTCAGCACGCGATAAATATAGCCCGAATTTCGTCCCATGAAAGGAGCAAGAACATGACGGCGCCCCCAATTGGCAACAGGGAGTAGTTGCTCTACAATTCCATCTCCATCGTACACGCCTGTTGGAATTCGAACAAGTCCGGCCCCGGATATCACCGACACTGGATTGTTAGACTTTATTCGCGTCCCCGTTAATTCATCATAGGGAGGCCCAATTAGATGATATGTATCGAGGGCATCAATGATGATCTGGAGATGAACGCCCTTTAAAGTTAATATGTCTACAGTTGTGTTATCAGCGATGGCGGAAATAGTGACGAATGAGGGGTAAGACGAGTAAGGTTGATATGAGAAGACATAATAAACACAGCCTAAACTTAAATCGGAAAGAATTGTATACCCGTCGCCATGTGATACATCATTGTCTATCACATGCACTGTAATAGGTTGAGACGCATGTACAATCACTGTGTTGTCATGCGTCCCATTACCGGTAATGTACGCTGAGTTAGGAAGTGTGATCACCGAGTGTTCATTTTGTGTGATGGTCGCATTTGCGATAAAATCTACAGCGGGGATCCTTACCATCACATTGACAGATGATTCTGCTGACGTTGTTAGCAATACTTGGGGATCATCCATGCGCCACATTAGAGGGACTGCGAACGTGTAGGTAAAGCCACTGCCTAATCCGGTAGAAGAAATGTCAGCGCAGTGCCCTGGAATATAAAATAACCATCATATATTAGGCGGTGAAAAAACACAGTCTTCTACAGGACACCGTATTCCCGTCAAATGTTACTCCCTTACAACGTTCAAACCCCCATTGAAACATTTATTAGTTGGCGTGAAACCGCCTAAATTCTCGGACTTCACAAGAAACGTTATTTAGAGAATAAATTATGGAAACTGTGAAGACGGAAATGAAGACTTGGATAAGTTTAACATTTTAGCAGACGACAGCGCTAAATGTGAAGGAAATCCGTGCCATGGAACTTGAGCGATCAGACATGTAGCAGTATTATTATCCAGACCACATCCGTAGGTTAAAATTTAAAAGTGCCGCGTTAAGACAAAATTGGTGTCTACATCACTGTAGCTATCCCATCAGCACTTTCGATACAAACCACCTAGCGCGAATTTCAAATAATCACAGGTTGCGGATGTGCATTCTAAATAAGTTTATTTAATAGTATAGTTTGTATTTTCAATAAAAATGGTAAATGTATATTAATTATTTCCTAATACTTAGTTTAATGTAGCCCTACTTTGTGAAACTAAGCATTAAACATGTTAAGGCATAGATAATCAAGACGGGGAGTGATATGTTGGTATTTTGTTTGAAGCTATGTGTGTTTCGGACCAAGGTCGCTCAACACAAATAGCCGATATAGCTTTTCGCCCTGTCACGAAGTAACTTCTCAACATCCATAAATAATACACCACTCTTGTTCCCAGATGCATTAAGATGTGCTATTGTCCATCGCGCTCATCACTGGTTCGAGTTTACGTGTAATAAAAACAAAACTGGGTGAAATCATGTCTATAAATTTCACAAATAGCGTTACATCTGTCGCATCGGTGAATGTGTGTATTAAATTAATATGTTTTAAATATTAGCAGTATTATAACTTTCACCGTTCATGGATGTTTGTAAACGATTAACAATCAACGCGCAGCGTCGCCGCATCGCTATGCGAGGCCAGGGTGGAGTCTGAAGGGGATATGCCCCCCTTAGAATTAAGAAAATTTTGAAAATATGCAATGAAAATGGTGCAATTTTGGTGCATACTTTTAACCACATTTTTGACGAATATGCCGGGGGCTTAAAAATAAATTTAATTGAGTATGGATGATTGACTAATCAAAGCTGCGGTAACGCGGGCAGGGGGAGTATGAGGGGGAGGTGCCGCCCTTGGTATTGGATTTGGTGCGATTTGGTACGATTTGGTGTGTACTTTTGACCAATATTTTATTGAAAAGCCTTCACTTCATTTCCAACCAATACTGGCTTATTATCAATATCATTCAAAATTTGATTTTGTTCTCCTTCAATTTTGCAAAGCAAAAATACGGCGTAAGGGTTTTGAAATTCGCATGAATTAAAAGGATTCGGACGGAGCGCGAAAATAGTTGCTATTGTAAAAAGAAAGGTTTAAACTAGAGCGGTTCTCGGGTTTCGCGGTTTTCGAGTTTCGCGGTTGATGGGGTTTAGCAGTGTCAGATTTAGTGGTTATCAATAGAGCGGTTATTGACATTGTATTGGTTTTAACATGATATGTTTAGGATCTGACCAGAACCATGGAGGACGGGCGGAGAGTGATGGTATGAAAATGAAATGATTATGAGGTGTTTTGGATTTATTGTGTGGGAAATAATATAGGAGAGTGTATTCAGGTGTGAAGGTAAAATGTTTGGTTTGATTAATGTACTTTCCGGTTGCAACCTTGGCCCTGAGGGATCTAGGACTTAGCGGGGACCATGCGGGCAAGAACAATTTTGCCTTTCTACGCAGGGACAAGAGTCAGTACTCATTAGTGGTATATCATTACGTTTTGACACCAATACACTTGTAGCATGCAATTTATATAGACATGCTTGTCTATTAAATAGCAAGAGTTGAAATGCAAATTCCATTTAAATGGAATGGGGCTGGGAAAGTTTGAGTGAAGTGCACATTTAAACACACTTGTACACAAATGCACAATATACAAAGAAGAATGGACAGAAACAGTATGTAATAATCTTTACATAAACAGTTTATTAAGATGAACATGGGTCCTTCCACGAAGTTGCGTACACAAAGTGTGACATGATAGTCAAATTTAAAAGTTGCCTGATTGAATTCCAAAACATAATTTTGAACTTCCTAATGTATGCATAATGTTAAAACGAAACAAACAAACAATCCTCACAATCATGAGGGCCGACTTGGCTATCTTATTCGTTACGCCATCACCGACGAGAGATGAAATAAACTGACAAGAGCATGCGCATTGTGTTCTCTCAACATCGATCAGCTGATCGCCCAGCGGCATGATATTATTGTTTACATCGTAAAAACAAGGCATTACACACATTCGCTTTTTGAACGGAATAGCCGCGATCAATTAAAGTTAATAATTTTGTAAATTCGTCTTTGTATACCGACAGTCCAGGCAAACGCTAATTGAAAACTTGGTTTAAAATTGCTTTAAACTCAATAAATAAAGAGGCAATTAAAAGCTTTGCGGTAAAATGGGTTTTGCTTTCGATTGACGGCGAATACGCATAATTCGGCAGTCTCGCGATGCATTGAATGACTGAGATTAGTTTTCGATTGAAAACAGATATTTCGCCCGTAATTTGAGCAGCATGGATATCAACATAATGTAATCTTATTCGGAATGAGACCAGTTGTGCAAACTGGTCTCTCGTGTGATTATTTATTTTTGTCAAAGATTCGATCATTCATCTTTATTTACTTGTTTTGTTACTGCCATTCACTTGCACTTATACAGTTAAAAAAATGCCAGTGGTTGGCTCAAAAATGTCCATTCATTGTTGCATTTTGTTGTTTTATCACCTTTGAGTTACCTATGAGATCAATTTGACGACAACAATTATATATGATATTATATTCGCTTATAAATCTTAAGGATTTTTTTTAATTTGCCTGACCGCCAAATGTCGAAATTTGGAAAATAGACCCAAATATCAATATATGATTAAATAAAAAAAAATTTGGATACGTATGAGATCGATGATACAAAAAGTCAAGCCGCAATCAATTTGGCGACAAAAAAAGTAATTCGCATAGATTTTTTGTTTTTAATTCTAAGTTTTCAAAATTTGAAAAATTAGCCCAAATACCATTTGGTTAAATAATTCTATTTTTGGGGGGTACATATGAGATACGTATTTTTGGATACGTATGAGATCGATGATGCAAAAAAGTCAAGCCGCAATCAATTTGGCAACAAAAAAAAGTCATTCGCATAGAAATAATAATTATTTTGTTTAAATTCTAGGCTTGACCGACAAATATCAACATTTGACAAATTAGCCCAAATACCATTACTTGGTTAAATAATTCAAGCCGCAGTCAATTTGACGACAAATAAGTAATTCGCATAGAAATCATAACGATTTTTTTTTAAATTCTAGGCTTGACCAACAAATATCAACATTTGATAAATTAGCCAAATACCATTATTTGGTTAAATAATTCAATTTTTGGGGTACATATGAGATCGATGATACAAAAAACTCAAGTCGCAATCAATTTGGCAACAAAAAAAGTCATTCGCATATAAATCATAATAATTTTTATTTTCAATTCTAGACTTGACCGACAAATATCAACATTTGAAAAATTAGCCCAAATACCATTATTTGGTTAAATAATTCAATTTTGTTTGGGTACATATGAGATGAAGGATACAAAAAGTCAAGTCGCAATCAATTTGATGACAAAAAGTTGTTCGCATAGAAATCATAATGATTTTTTTTTTAATTCTAGGTTTGACCGAGTAATATCAAAATTTGACAAATTAGCCCAAATACCATTATTTGGTTAAATAGTTCAATTGTTTTGGGTACGTATGAGATCGATGATACACAAAAGTCAAGCCGCAGTCAATTTGACGACAAAAAAGTCATTCGCATAGAAATTATAACGATTTTTTTTTAAATTCTAGGCTTGACCAACAAATATCTAAATTTGACAAATTAGCCAAATACCATTATTTGGTTAAATAATTCAATTTCTGGGGGTACGTATGAGATCGATGATGCAAAAAGTCAAGCCGCAATCAATTTGGCGACAAAAAAAAAGTCATTTGCATAGAAATCATGATTTTTATTTTCAATTCTAGACTGGACCGACAAATATCAAAATTTGAATAATTAGCCCAAATAACATTATTTGGTTAAGTAATTCAGTTTTTTTTGGTACATATGAGATCGATGATACAAAAAACTCAAGCCGCAATCAATTTGGCGACAAAAAAGTCATTCGTATAGATTTTTTTTTTTTAATTCTAGGCTTGACCGACAAATATCAAAATTTGACAAATTAGCCCAAATACCATTATTTGGATAAATAATTCAATTTTTGGGGGAACGTATGAGATCGATGATACAAAAAAAGTCAAGCCGCAATCAATTTGAAAACAAAAAAGTTGTTCGCATAGAAATCATGATGATATTTATTTTCAATTCTAGGCTTGACCGACAAATATCAAAATTTGAAAACATTAACCCAAATACCATTATTTAGTTAAATAATTCATTTTTTTTGGGTACGTATGAGATCGATGATACAAAAAGTCAAGCTGCAATCAATTTGACAACAAAAAAGTCATTCGCATAGAAATCATAACGATTTTATTTTAAATTCTAGGCTTGACCGACTAATATCAAAATTGGAAAAATTAGCCCAAATACCATTATTTGGTTAAATAGTTCAATTTTTTTGGGAACGTATGAGATCGATGATACAAAAAAGTCAAGCCGCAATCAATTTGACGACAAAAAGTTGTTCGCATAGAAATCATAATGATTTCAAAATTTGAAAAATTAGCCCAAATACCATTATTTGGTTAAATAGTTCAATTTTTTTTTGGGGGGGGGTACGTATGAGATCGATGATACAAAAAACTCAAGCGGCAATCAATTTGGCGACAAAAAAGTCATTCGCATAGAAATCTTTTTTTTTAAATTAAATTCTAGGCTTGACCGACAAATATCAAAAATTGAAAAATTAGCCCAAATACCATTATGTGGTTAAATAATTCAATTTTTTGGGGAACGTATGAGATCGATGATACAAAAAGTCAAGCCGCAATCAATTTGACGACAAAAAAGTTGTTCGCATAGAAATCATAATGATATTTTTTTTAAATTCTAGGCTTGACCGACAAATATCAAATTTTGAAAAATTAGCCCAAATACCATTATTTGATAAAATAATTCAAATTTTGTTGGTACGTATGAGATCGATGATACAAAAAAGTCAAGCCGCAATCAATTTGACGACAAAAAAAGTAATTCGCATAGAAATCATAACTATTTTTTTTTTAATTCTAGGCTTGACCGACAAATATCAAAATTTGAAAAATTAGCCCAAATACATTTTTTGGGGGTACGTATGAGATCGATGATACAAAAAGTCAAGGCGCAATCAATTTCATGACAAAAATGTCTTTCGTATAGAGATCATGAGCATTTAAAAAAATGTTTGATGGGCATTAATAATGTTGGGTTCGAATGGCACGGTCAATTCGAAGAGGATGACTTTTTTCTCAGTAGACCAAACCAGACCGATGTCCGGCTTTTGCGATGTGGCAATGACATACGGAGGCATGGTTCCACCACCTATAGTGCAGTTCTCAATGTCAGCAAAGATAATTAGATCGCCGTTCCTGTATGTTTCACTGTCTTTGAAGGCAGCGAGTAATATATGAAGGACATTGTTGTGCCTCCATAAGTATCTATTGAGCATCCGTGGACAATCATTGATGATGTGAAACAGGGTACCTTTGCTCTGATAGAGAGGACAGCTGTCCGTAAGTCGTTTGCCCCATCGTTTCAAGTTGGTGAAACTTTTCGAGCAACTTGGCGGTCTCACCCTGGCTCAGGAGAGGCTCGACTACGGATTTCCAATATGTAACAGATTCCGCATTGAGGGCTCCCCGGATCCTGGGTTTAACGGCTCCCCCATGTGTTGTTATCCATGTTCTCAGTGGCAAGCGCATGAATACGGTCACATTGTTTGGTGATGGATATTTGTCGGTGCCAGGCAGATTCTCTTTGAAGCTTAAGGTATAAAGCCATATGTGTTGCGCTGTCAGCTTTACATCTGGATCTACTAAATGAGGCGCAATGGGCTTGGCTATAATATATTACCCTCATTTTTTTTAAAGAACCGATAGTTTCTATGTGCGAGTCGATAATATAGATATTTTTTTCAATTAAAAGGTATAGCCTATGCACTCTATGTTCGAAATAGCGTCGACATTCATGAACATGATCGCGCTGATGGGTTATTCCGCTGATGCCTTCCACTCAACAAACAAGCTGCCGAATTCGGCAGAATCAATACCCGACACCGCTAATTGTCTATACGAACTAACGATGTGGTCAACTTTGGCAATGATTTTGAATAGATTACAACCCCCAGTCCTCAATATTACCGTACGGTCGCTGAAGCTGTACAAATATAGAAGACTGGGAGACACGCAGGTACAAAAGTGGCGCATTTCAGCTCATGAATATGAAAAGATTTTATCAAACGATTGATTATTATAGTGAGAAATTCGCCCTCATCACGTAGCAGCATACTACAATGGTATAACTAAAATATGTTAACAGTCTGGGACTCTGTTTGTTCCACGCTCTTCCCCAGCGTGATTCAGTGAATAGGCATCAATTGTTACGTAAACATCAAACAATTGATTATTCATACAGCAAAAATATGCCCTCATGCATCATGTATGGTGTAGTAGCATGTATTACAACGGTATAACTAAAACCGCTACAAGTAGGGGACTCTGTTTGTTATGTAAACATAACAAAAATAGCAACGCTCATCAACCATCGTTGTACTAAGAAAATATGCATTCTCAATGCAAACAAATATTTTCATTCATGTGAGGCAGATTAACCCCAACTTTGAACTCGTCCAAGTTATTGGCGATTTGTACATGCTCATAAAATCTGGAATCCATTGATGACTTAATGAAGACGTAATCACAAATTTCAGCTAAAGCAATCTCTAGGGGCGAGACCAAACATAAAATAGCCTAGCGCTGCACAAAACTAAACTGCGTATAGTGGCGTTTGGGGGACTCATATCAATACGCTATAGTTACATGCTCTACTACGCTTGAACTCTTTCCGCTCACACACATGGGTAGTAAACTACGGCACAACATAATGACGTCCCTTGATTGGAAAAACGGTGATCCACGCTTGCGATCAGCGACGGAGCGTTATGTATATATAAACATTATGTATGGTGATATACGGGGATACAACAACTAGAATCGCCGCCATTTTCTTTGATGTGACGATGTCGAATAGAAAATAAATATCCCTATCGCGGGAACATTATCCCTCATAATTCTCCAAATAACCAGTCACTTGAACTCAGCCGAGATAAATACTGTACCGATATCGTGTCCAAAAATCTTACTCATTTAAGCTCTATTTTTTCGAGATATTTCGCACACAAACTTTGATTTCAAAATCTTAGGATGCCGGTACCCGTCCTCCAAAAAACGTTCCAGAAGCCATGTTGTTAAGCTTGAATGATAATTAAACAGTGAAACTAATTTGCTACCGCGCAAAAAAATGGCTGTTTTAATTTTCCTATATGACGCCCCTGATTGTCAGGACTTGCAAATTAGCTGTTTGGAGATTGATTGTGTAAATTGGTTAGGCAAAGTAAAAACAGACACATATTTAGCGTCCGGCTATAATTGTTTAATTGTTTAGTGCGAAATCGCTCTTGTCCGCGATAAACGTTGCGAACCTTAGCGAGGAGGAGGCCCCTTTAAATTAGTTGATATGTCCATGGTTCTCATAAGTTCTGGTCACTCTGAAACACCTCGAGAAAAAAATAAGAAACAAACAAAGGTTATGACTGAAATAAAGAAGAAAAAAAAATTAAAGCGGAGCCGAAAAAGGAATCGGGAGGGGACGCTGAACATGACCGTTTATTTTTGTTTTGCATTAAGTACATATTTTCTGTTTATACTATGGACAGCCGTGGTAAACAGTTTAAATATAATTGTGTTTTTGTGAGTGTAACCTGACTCATCAATGTTAGCCAAAATAAGTTGTATCTTAAGAAACTCTGTTTTTTCGTCACATTCATATACTTAATACTTATGTACGTAGTTTGTTGAATGCTTTAGCAATGCAGGCGAATTTGGCCTCGTAGCCGCAATGTTTTATTTATTTTATTTAGTTATTTATTCGGACATTGGAACAGTGGCAAAGTCTTCTCGACTAAAGCGTCCATAAACATTGCACAATGTTTTAAAATACAAAAAGGAAATATTATATACAAATATTTACATGGTAACATTCATGCAAGGTTAATGCTACGTGCGGACCATGCACGTTTTAAATATGATTTACAAAACACATCAAATAAACTTTTTTTAAACAAGTATATTTTTATTATGCATTACCCTCTTTGTATATGTTATATATCAATGGAAAGCTGAAGTGTTCTTCTTTAAGATTATACCACATTTGCAATGATTACATGCTGCTGAACTTGGCCACATTAAATGAGAATGAGGCAAAGTCACAAATCAAATGTGCCAACATTACCGTTATCTGTGCTAAACAGTCAATAGGTAATGATCAATAATCAAGCCGGTCAGGCTTGAGAACCATGTATGGTTAACACAACAATTTGCACCACTGAGCACAACACACACACACACCTGTTAACCCTCATCTCTTTAGAAAACCACTGTTTGGATATTTGCAAGACTGGGTTAACAGGTGGAAGGTCATGAAGGTAAGTGATGAAAGGTTTAGGCCTACAACTTGTAAATTTTTCTGAGACACGGTAAACGTTTTGCAGTTTCAATATGCCGCGTTTAAACAAATTGACAACGCTCGTTTAGCACAGATAACGGTAATGTTGGCACATTTGATTTGTGACTTTGCATCATTCTCATTAATGTGGCCAAGTCCAGTAACATGTCATCATTAAATATATGGTATCATTTTAAAGAAGAACACTTCAGCTTTCAATTGATATGCAACATAATACAAGAGGGTAATAAATAATAAAACTATACTTGATTAAGCAGTTTATATAAAGTAAGTGAAAATCATCACTTGCAGTAAGAACATCATTTGAAAAACATAGCATAATACACAATTTTATTGTTAGAACACCCGATATAAAGAAAGATTCTCCCAAATTCTTCTAAATTATGGAGTAATAGTTGATTTTCAAGCTTGCGATATTCATCAACTCTGATATATGATTTAAGCCGCTACTTAGAAATAGAAAATGTCTCAGATCCTCAATTCAATATCCTCAATCTAATTTGCATATTAAATAATCTTCTAAACCATGTTTACTTTTGAATAATACGTAGGCCTACATGTAGTCCTTCATACATTTGTTTATCACCAAAATGGAGAATTTTGGGTTTGAGCTAGTAGGTGAAGATGCTTTAGAGCAATTACTCGTACAGTGCTTATACATCTAAAACCTAAGCCGGTGACTCTGTTTTTTATTTCATTAATCGGTAGTGAAACTGTTATTAAAACAGTAAATGGATACAAACACGTGTTTTGAAATTACTCAAAATATAAGGGGCAACGCGCTACGCGGAGGGGGGGGGGGGGGGGGGGGGGGGGGGTTATTACACAAAATATAATGATAAGACCTATTCATATTTCTATCTTCCTCGGTAACTTTCTTCTGGTTCCCTGTTAGGTTCTGTAGTTTTTTCTCAATCTCTTTTTCCTCTCTTTATGTATTCCCCTTTTTATTTTGGGGAACGTGCGGGTGGTGTGTTATGAGGGCAAAATCTTAATCGCACAAAACAGTTTTTAGAAAATAACAGTAATGACCGATAAACTAAAATCAGAATCAAAACCAACATAATGTGGGTTGTAGCTGTTTTGCCATCCACCATGGTTTCATAATGTAGGCCTATAGGTTGTAGCGGGCAAACTAGACGACATAATCATGTTCATTACAGTTGACACCATATCACGGGAATAGCAACACGATGCGAATGTTTACAACACCTTCGATATGAATAGAAAGCTAATACTCAACGTTTCATCCTCTTAGGGCGTGTTCACACTATAATTTCTATCCGTAACACGAGTGTATCGGGAATCTATCCGGATTGATAAACACGTTCATACTACGATCGATGCGGATAATATCCGGATTTTATGCGGATTTAAACCTGCCCTTTTCCAGGTTTCAACAGTTTAATCCGGATCATTTTTTACCACAAATTGCTTTTCATACTGTGGTAAAACTGTGCTTCAGTAGTATAGTCCCGTACCTGCCGGCGTGACAATAAATGTCATGATCAAGCGCCCTGAACTTGAGAACGAGGTTAATTGAAAGTGATTATGAATGATTTATAATATATTTAATTGTGTCCAATAATTGTTTTTAATCGTGTTAATCAGCGGCAATCACGCTACAATCATCATCAATCATGTAATTTAAGTTAATCAAGAATGTAATGGACAACATCGAATCATCTATGATCATCGTCATCAATCAAAATAAGTACTTTAATGTTACCAATAATGTTATAATCGACTAGATGAACATCGTGATGTGGGACTTCCATCGTCTCCACCGAACCTACGGCCAAAGACGGAATCCACCAACTATTACAATACTACATTAAAGCTTTTTATCAGGATATTCCCGGGTTTTATCCAGAAGATGGGAAAACTTCCTCTAATGTGAACTAGCCATTAGTTTACTCACCATATCCGACGATACATTGTGCTATGCACATCACAAGTAGTAGCTTGTTCATTGTTCCGCCGTTGACGTCGTATAACGAAACCAAAACAATACCATCCAGTTGCCAACCTGTAGCGATATAACGCTTGGGAACGTTGTCAGTGCCTTTTATACATTATGTTAAGTCAAAGCCACGCCTTAAATTTTCCAATGGAGATTATAACTAACGTAATGGCATGCCATTATGGCATCCAAGTGGTTGCGAAATTGACACATCAGAGCAGGTGACATAAAGATAAGAAAATGGAATGGTGATTGTATGTTGATTTATTTGAAGAACTAGAGCATTCCGTCTTCCGATGCAGTAATCCAATTCAACGTTTTAGCCTTCCAACAGTTCAAATCGTTTAATCCTTACTGTTAAAGATATTTCAATACGCTTCGGTCGAAGAAAAGTTTTCAAAAGCTCACTGTAACATTATGATTACAAGGTGATATTCAAATACATTAAAATACAGGCGGCCAAACAAGTGCTGATGCTGATATAGCGATACTGTAGCATTCGAATACGTATCTTCGGAAACCCTGTGTCACAAGGAAAATGTCTGGTCTTGCCCTCCACCTTACCTTTGGCAACATTTTGCCAGAAATTAGCAATTAGGCAACTTCGGCATCATAGGCCCGCGTTCAGTTTGATGCTATATACCGCTGATGCGGATCGGGGGACCGGGTTCGGGCGATATCCACGGAGCATGGTTCTAGAGAGATCTGCATGAGCTAAACAATTGAATCAAGACATGAATTCAGTCTCGGATTTACTCATTTTAAAAAACACCGTGTCGTCGACCGCATCACTTTTCGAGCGGTTTTTGTTAACATAATTAATATCTTACACCTACATATTGCCAATCATCCATAACCTTTCAACACTATTTCTTTAAACTGTTACTCTTATGTGAAAGTAGAAACCGTTGCCAGCTGACAAGAATGATAATTCTCACGGACTTTGAGGTGTAGTCCGTCAAGTAACAGCCTCAATTATACCTTAGGCCAAAAATAGAATGTCTGTCTCACATACATTTAGAAAAACAGCTATGCGAAATGCGATTTTATTTTATTCTTTTAGCAACAATAGATAGGGGCCTATGCTAAATGTGGAAATACTTTTTAAAATTATTTGTATTGTGTTTTGACCCACTTTTCTTTTTTACCCTTTCGAAGCCAATGTGTTCATTTTTTTCGGGCAACAAGCATACCCCAACAATTAGAAAAAAAATAGTTAAAAAGGCTTAATGCGGAAATACTTGGGCTCATCACGTAGGGTTATGAGGCAAAGGTGACGATACATACTTATACGCGAGGGGTATATGAGTCAGGTTTTTTTTCTTCTTCTTGGCCTTATTTCGGATTAACGGAAAGTGCTCGTTTGAAGACAATTCTACTCAGTGTTCCCAAATTGAAAACAATTAACTAGATTTGTCCTATCATGTTTACTCAGATCGAAGAAGAATCGTCCAACGTCACATTTCCTACGTTATTGTCGCCTACAACGGATAAGTGTTCACAGTTACAAATACCAGAGTCAGTATTTTTTATACCGACGTCTTGCAAGAAAATTCAGAACAATAAAACAATGCAGGCAAGATTTCAGAAATGTATAATTTGACATACCTAGGACAAATTTAGAAAAATAGGTATACCAAAAAAGGTCAGAAAAGGGCAGATTATGAAACGTCTTCCTATCTATATGGTCTATTGAACAACTACCTGTATACACGGTGTCCCAGAACTATTCATACTGTACTTGAAAACATATTTATACTCAATATAAAACCAATATTGCAGTAATCGTACCTGCAGTATATTGACGGATGTGTTTCCTACTTACTATAGTTTGATCACTTCTGAATTGGCGAAGCCTCCTCAAGGCAGATTGGATACAGAAGGCACGTGACGCGTGCGTGAGGTCAAAACCGCGTGCGTGTGGCCATAATCGCGCGCGTAGACTTCGATTACTTTTGCGCACGTAGAGATAAAAACCGAACGTGTGTCTCCAATTTGGAACTGATTAAACTATAAATGTTACGAATACATATTTATCCGTATTAATATGGCATGACATTATTCACTTTCAGCGTATTTCAAATTCACACCCAACTTAAAAAAAGACGAGAGAGAAACGTTGATATATATATCATTCAATGAAATAGTGTTCTAATACAATACTAAAGCACAGTGATATTCATTAACTTTGTGGTAGAAATCAAAAGAGGACACAGACAATTACCTGCTTATATTAAGTGTTGTGCCAAACAAGGTCAGCAGTAGTATGAGCTTCAAAAGAGGTAATTTTGGTCAAACTTGAAATACCATTTTCACAAAGGAGTCCCTAATGTCTGTCCGAAATGTCCGAATGTTATAATTCAGGCAGTAACTATAATGTCATTCATAGCCAAATAATTGCCCCTTTCCCGGTATAACTCATTATTGGACACGCTGTCATTGGTTATATTGGAACATTACAAATTCTAATTGCAAATGTCCATAAACTCTACAATTATTGCGCCGACATGAAATCGCCGTTTTAGATTTTTGGTTGAAGATGATTTATGCCGTTATATTTATTAAACCAGTTTTCTTTATGCAACGGCGCCATATGTCCTAGTATAGGTTGATTAGAGTTATGATAAGCACTCTTGTTTGAACCGATTGCGCTATCGACCCATAGATAAAATCAGATAATCAGAGGTTGATGAACTAAAATCCACATTAAATGAACTACGCATATTGTACTGAAATGAAAGTTGTATTCCTTTAAAGTACTGTCACACCTAGCCTATTTGGCTCGCCGATGCAGCAGCTATACCGTAGCACAAATTAGGCGATTTTCAGGGATCGTTACTAGTACGGTAGCGCAACGGTATCATATCACTAGAACGGTAGTACATCGTTAGTATATCGGCAAGACTACGGTCAGGGATTCTGGCCAATTTGGCTTGCCCGAGCTAAGGTACCGCAACGATATCACATCGGTAAGAACCGGAGTACATCGTCGGGACATCGTTAGGACATCGTCAGAGCATTCGGCCCTCGCACATATTATTGCACGTATGCACGTAGGCATTGTGAACATGCTCAAACATTCTGACGTTGCGCTGTCGAAGCGAGCAACGGTACTACAACGTCAGTACAACGACAGTACAACGATATGGCTTCGTTAAGTGTCGATAGAGCACTGGTAGCGTTCCGTAATGAATCGGCCACTCTTCGGTGGTCTCATAGTATCAGGGGTGTAACACTCAACTTGCTGATCTGAAGTTACTTTTGTTTAGCCAGTGACGTCACTGGTGAGTGTCCCAATGTTGAAGGCGCTGTTCGTGTCGTCTGCTTTTGGTATTATACTTAATTGAAGTTTACCCGGAATTGTTGGAAACTTATTCAAAGATTCCCAAAAATGGTGCGGTTTTCAAATAATAAAAGCCTGAAATATGTGATACTTCACGTTACATTATTTATTTTAGGTATTTTAATTCATTCTCTCACTTTGCACCGTACTGTCATTGTTAGTGTCCTACGTACTTGCTGCAAGTCTATGTTCTGACGATGTACTGACGGTATCACACCGGGAGGGCCGGTACTACATACGGGTATTGCTACGGCCAATTGTGATTTCCCAAGTGTTTTTTTCTCGACGGAGCGCTACCGATTTTCTCACCGTTGTAAATTGTGTGCTTGGCTAGGTGTGACTGCGCCTTTAACCATAAACTCTTCATATACATTAAACCATGGAAGTAACTTCCATGATTAAACGATCAAGCGAATATTATCTGTCTCGACACAGTGTTGTGTCTTACTTTAACGTGTTTAATATCGCTTAACATATTAATGGCCGTATTGTCTAGGGCTGCAAAATTTGAACATAGTAAAAAGTAATTAAAGAAATTAACTCGCATTCCTAAACGCGTTTATTTTAAAAATCACTAGGTTTTAATATTTATACGTAGGCTATAAGTACGTCAACCGCCACGTTGAGTTTATACATATGTTATAATGTTCCAATTTGAAATGTTGCATATCAATTCATATATTCACTTAACATGTTTGATGTATCAACAAAACAAAACAGACATTATACATTGTGTTGTCGTAACACCAGATTATGGATACCCAATATCGACCATAGGGCTTTTCAAAATGCTTGTCCAACAGGTGTGAACGGGACACACGTTGTATCTCAATGACATATATAAAGACTCGAGGATGAGGGTGTGACCAACACATCACTTATGGCGTACTACTTGCATTCCCATAATGATCTATTTCAACATCATTTTTCTGACTTGAACCAGTCTAAATACTTTGATTACCACTCCAAATTTAAGATTGAAGAAAAATGCATTTTGCATTAAGGTTTTTAAATGATCACCTGCAGGAAACAAACCGTGTTTTTTCAGTTTGCCAATATCTGTGATAATAACATGTCACGCACGTAAGAACGAACGGACTTTGATACACAGATAAGCCGGTTGCCTAGTATATTATGTCGGCCGTCAATATCTTGCACGCCATATTTTTTTAACTAAAACTAACTGAATAACACAAGCGTAAGACACACTTAACGGTTATAAATGAATAAATGAATACGTCATTAGGTCCCGATCTAGATCATGGTGTCAAACACCTGTTTACAATTGCAGGGATATATGACTATGCAATAAGAGCACTGAATATAATAATAGCGATACAAATGTATTAACATTATTTAAGAGAAGTAAACGAGTTAACGAACGTCTATTGTACAAAGAAAAACGAAATTGTTTGGATAATTGGCTCGTATGTCGTCGGTCAGTTGGTTGGTTGATAGTTTGGTCGGTTGGTTGATTGGTTTCTGGTTGATAGTTACTTGGGTTAACGGGTCAAAAATATTGTGCTTCGAGCGCCAAATACGTTATAAACGCTCCGACAACCTGAATAAAGAGAGAAAAAACTGAATATTTAATTAACATGTTGATGACACAAATTAATATCGTGTGATACATGATAAGAAACGTTTACTACTTTGTCATCTCAAACAAATTTTAAAAGCTTTGAGCGTAATGTAAGCATTTGGTGCGTTCGGTACACCTACCACACTTGTATGTGTGACGGCTATCAGAAGAAATACGCCATTAGAGGGTGTTTGGAAAATGTTTCCACGCATCATGACAGCACTATATTTGACTGCGCCCCACCCCATCCCCGGGAGGAGGTTGACATGGTGAAGTCAGACTAGCGTTAAAGGGCGTGTGTCCGGTGAGTATTTGGGTACACTTTATCAGCGGGAATAATTATGATGATATGTTGAACAAACACGGCGGTGTCGTGATGGTATCCTCAAGCGGCGGCGGTGTCTACATCATCGCAGACTAAGAACAATGGCAGCTGTGGCGCAGATAGCGCTGGAACTATCACAAGATGACGTCATCTCCACATTTGGGATGACACAGATTATAACGGTCACTCAGTCTGATAACTGTCAGTGGTCTGATTAGATATACATGATTACACAAATCGAATTGAATATTGAATACAGGAGTGTTAATTTTAATAGCGATAAGGGCATAGGGTACTATTGTTACATGCACATGCGTAAATGTCGCCCCTACTCTCCAGAGAAAGATAATTAATAGACTACACACGGTTTCATATCACCATTTTCCCATTCCAAAAGGTTTGGTATTTTAAGTATAAGGCGAAGGCCCCCCCCCCCCCCCCCAAGATTTACGGGCCCTACCGACCCACTTTTTGCGCTTTTTAAGATTTTTTAGGATTTTTTTAGGATTTTTGTTCTCAAATCATGTACCCTTTTTTTCACCAATCTTTAAAAAACAATTTGCCGAAAATCTGACGAAAAATGTAATTCACAAATGTTTCACAAATTCCAGATTATTGCAGAAAGAAAAAAAATCGACCGACTTGATATGTCCGTCCGCCCGTAAAACAGGGGTGTTTTTTCGTCGCCAAATCATACAATAATTATATAGTTCTAAAAGGAAAAAAAGTGAACTAGGACATGTTTTAGTCCAAAACGGCCCGAAAAAACGCTCTACACAATAGGAAATGGGCCGTTTTTCGGAAAATTTGGAAATTGGGGTGGGTGGGTGGGGGGGGGGGGGGGCGTTTTCATACAAAAAAAGGTACATTGGTAATAAAAAAGGTACATTGGTACAAAAAAAAGGTACATTGGTACCAAAAAAGGGTACAATGGTACAAAAAAAAGGTACATTGGTACAAAATAAAGGATTTTTTTCAGATTTGAGGGGGGGGGGGGCGTCCGCCCACCCCCCCCCCCCCCCCCCCCCCCCTAGTTACACGGGCCTGGTTAGCACTGACCGCCATTCATTAGTAAAACTTTCTGTGAGCCGGTAAAGTCCGAATATATAATTATTGCGTAATGTTGAACACGATGAATGTTATGGAAACAACAGTGGCCAGAAATACTCTCTTGCGAACCCATCCGAGCTCTAAATTAGTTCCCAGGTCTTTGCTAGCGTTAGAAGATTGACAGAAGTACTGCCAGTTTGGGAAGATATCATGTAGCTTTCGTGATGATCATATCCAGTACCAGACAAGGTGCTACTGTTAAGGGCACAGTGTATCGAAAATACACTCATGATCAGATTGAATGTTGAAAATGATGGTAAGCCTTCATCAGTCCTCCAGAAACCGACAATCATGCTGACAGCATTTACCCACATACATGACATAACTACCTGGATAACGGCGCAATAAATTGCTGTAAACGTAGACGCAGTTCGTATTCCAAACTGAAGTCAACGTTTCTGCTTGAAGTAGAAAAGCGTTCTTTTCGCTCGTTGTTCTCGTATATATATCTTCTATATCAATTATGTGAATGGTAACCATAATTAACGATTTTGTTGTTGCTATATCAGGATCTAGCTCGATAAAATGTTTTAACTCTTACTAATTTTGGTCACCGGTGTTATAATTTACATACAAAATACCAGACCTATGATCGAAACATCTATGGCAAAGTAGTGATACAATTTTAGTTAAAGGGCGAGTTGTTCATCTTTTGTACAATAATATTAATATTTGCTTTTTTTAATTAAGACCTTTATAAACGAAACGGAAACAATGCAATCATTACTTACGATTACTTATGCTTTGACGTATTAAAGACCCGTTAAAATAATTTGTTCATCAATTAAGCAACAAGTAAGTATTGATTATTTCCTTTTCAATCAAGAGCAAAGTAGTAAGTGAACATACATGTAGGAGCATGGCTACATGTAGGCATTTCTACACATCTGATGTAAGAATAACGACTGCTTGATGCAAGGATAAGTATACTAAACATGTGGCCACGCGTTATAAACTCGCCTCCCAAAAGGGTGGTGCTGTTATATTTTTTAGTTTGATGCTGTCATATTCCTTAAATATTTTTCAAGTTTGGGAACCAGGGGTGGTGCCGGAAGGGGTGCCGCCGGAAGTGGTGCCGCCTGTACAAACTCAATGGGGAAAATCCCATGCTTTGTTCTTTTTACAATAACTAGTCATCCACGAAAGTTACAAACACCATTCTGGTCCCATTTTAAAGGATATTTAGTAGTCTTTAAGTATGTGGTTCAACAGACTTGTCAACTATCTGTAACAACTAATTAATTATGGATATGACCATGATCATCAGCTTTCTTCCTTTTCGCTACACAGTCAACATGAACATGGTATATAATCAGCCTCAATTTACCGGATTTATAAAAATGACTATAACAGAAAAAGTGTTCAACCTATGATAGCAAAAGTATACATTGTCGAAAGCTTGTAACGAGAGGAATTCAGAAAGGCCGTTTAGATCAGGGATGGGTAGGCCTACATCCTTAACAAATATTTCTGAAAATTCTAAAAATATATAAAATAAAAAATTGGGGATATTCACTAGCCGGAAAAATTACATTACCGACTAGTAACCTTTGAAAATTATATATCATCTGATGGGTCATTGTATGAGGAATTTAAAAACGTAAAGTAAATAATGATAGGGGTAGGTATAAAGAATATATGTATCTCAAAAATTAAAAACTCTGATATTTTTCCGAACATTGTGCATCATACCATTTTAGTCCTTAGTTGTACTATAATTTCAATGGCATATTCGGTTTCCTCATGCAATTTCCCTTCAGAAAATATTTACTACCTTAAGGAAAATCATGTCGCGAAAGCCAAAATCCGTGTGTAACGCAAAAGGAGGCGAACTTATGACACATGACCATGTATATTAAACAACCAAAAGAATTACAACACCTTGCCTTTTATACAATTAGAAAAAACCACTAGGAACCCATTGCCCTACTGTATGAGGTTTTTGGTATTCTACAGTAATACATTTAATGAAAAGTTCTTGTTTAGACAAATGTGTGATATTTCTGAGACACTATTAATTTGATTCAATTAAATAGATAAGCGAAATACGCCCAGGTCATACGGTTATGGCAATTTTTGCACAATATAAGAGATAAACTAGGTTTATCGTCAAAAAGCCTGGTTTTTCGATCGAAAAAAACATAGGTTTATCAAATCGAAAGACCAAGTTTATCGATTCGATTGTCATAGTGTTGAGAAACCAGGTTTCATAACAGATAAACTAGGTTTATCAAAAGCTATGACAATCGATTCGACAAAAAAAGGGTTATCCAATCGATAAACCAAGTTTGTCGCCCGAGAAACCTGGTTTTTTTTCGAGAAAAAAACCCTGTTACAATCAAATTCGACTGTCACAAAATAATTTTAAAGCCATATTCATGCCATTCTAAAAGGGTATTTCCAAAACAAATAGGCTAGAAATTTTGTAACAATATTTATAACAAATACTAAACCAAGGTTTCCACCAGAAATGCCGTAGAGATATCAGTCGGGCAATAATTTGTTTGTTTGTTTGTTTGTTTACACGGTCGGTCCGTACAGACACACGTTTGGGTCCTGAAGGGACCAGACTCAAGCAAATTGCTCGGGCCAGGCTTAAAAAGCCTATATAAGCATGCTCGTTGAATTATTATTAAAAACAGCCACTCCTAACAAATAAAGTTAACAATTTTGCTGTCATCCTTCAGACATGAGAAAAGAATAGTCTTGATCAAAACTCATTTATGCCACTGGCTACAATGATGTTTATAGCCATGCACCTACTGAATTGACCGCTACCGCATTGAGTTTTGTATGGGAGGCGTCTTTTAGACTGAATCAATTATGTCGTCGGTACATTTCTAATTTTTACCATGCGATTTTTTCGGCAGTTATCCAGATTTCAGCTGCTGGCGGAAAAAAATTGGGCAACTTTTACGGATTTTTTTTTAGACTGTAAAAATTAATTGTCGGTATATCATGCCTTTCGTCGGTACAACTATGTCGTGTCCCCCCCCGCGTCCCCAGTTTAAAAGAGCTGTGTAAGCCACTGCGTAGCGTAATGTACAAGGACACATATAATTCGATTGTCATAGTTTTTTTTTGATCAACCAGGTTTTATCAACAACAAAAATATGACAATCGAATTGTTTGACTGAATCAAGTATGTTGGCCAGTTCGAGCGTAGCGCAGTATTGATGCGTAATGTACAAGGACTCATATAAATTGATTGTCATAGTTTGTTTTCGATAAACCAGATTTATCAGATTAAACGGAATTCGATTGTCATAGTTTTTTCGATAAACCAGATTTACCAATAAAAAACTTTGACGATCGAATTCGATTATCAATTCGATTGATCTCGATAAACCTATGACAATCGAATTCGATTATCATAGTTTTTTTTTCGATAAACCAGGTTTATCAAAAAAAATATAACATTCAAATTTTTAGACGGAATCAATTATGTTGACTCATATAGTTCGATTGTCATAGTTTTTTAAAACTAAACCAGGTTTATCAAAATAAACTATGACGATCGAATTCGATTGTCATACTTTTTTCTCGATAAACCAGGTTTATTAATAAAAAACTATGACAATCGAATTCGATTGTCATAATTTTTTTACGATAAACCAGGTTTATCAATATAAACTATGACAATCGAATTCAATCGAAAAACCAGGTTTCTCTACCGATAAACTTGTTTTTTCCCAAAAACTAGGACAATCGAATCGATATACCATGTATATCAAATCTAAAAACCAAGTTTATCGACCAGTAAACCTGTGTTTTTTTCTCGAAAACTATCGAATTCGATTGTCATAGTTTTTTTTTGATAAACCATGTTTATCAAAAAAACCTATTACAATCACATTGTTAGACTGAATCAATTATGTTGACTCATATACTTCGGTTGTCATAGATTTTTCTTCTATAAACCAGGTTTATAAACAAAAATATCGAATTCGATTGTCATAGTTTTCGAGAAAAAAAAACAGGTTGAGAGGTCGATTTGTCATAGTATTTGAAAAACCAGGTTTCTCGGCTGAAAAACTTGATTGTTCAATCGAATCGTAAAAAACAGGTTTATCAAATCGAAAAAAACCAAGTTTATCGTCGATTGTCATAGGTTTTTTTCTTCTCGACCGATGAACCAGGTTTATCGAACAGTAAACCTGGTTTTTCGATCGAAAAAACAGGTTTTTCGATGATAAACCTGGTTTATCTCTTATTTTGTGCAAAATACTTAAAATACTTAAACTTAAAATCACCTCACAAATATTGCATTTTATAGATGGATAAACAGATAATTGTAGGTCAATAAATGCATAAGTGTTGTTTTGAGAGAAATTAGACAAATCCTTGAACGCGCGTTGATGTTGATGTATGAATAATGGCACGATCCGGCAGGGGGAGTGAATTTAATTTGCGCAAGTGCATTGATTTTCCTAATTTTTCGAGAAACACAACATAAGCATGTGTTGATTCAAATACAAATAAAAATTCACAATATCAGCATAAGTTTTGATCTATGCAATAACGAATAAAAACGTGTTCACAAATTTGCTAACACCCACGGTGACAATCGGCGAACCCGAGACGCCTAAACAAAGAATCAAATCAAACCGCATGATGCGCGTGTGGGATGTAAAAACATCCCTACATAAATAATGCTATGGTCCAAGTATATACAATGTCAATAATTTGACTACTTTGTATCTTTTATGTTAATTTGAGCCAATCAGCGCTCAGATGTGAATAACCATGAACCAATCACAGTTGAGCGCCGAATTGACGAGCGGGCTTGAGATGAGAAATTTCGTTCTCTTGTCCGTGTGTATCCGTCGACTGCAGTCACGTTGTATTATTTCTCGTCGTTTCATCGTAATATTATATATTACTTGGAGCATCTTTTACGTTAGTAACGACGAAAGTAACCAAGTTGTGTTATAGCATGTATATAGACTTCTCTTCGTATTCGGAAGCAAGTAAATGCTAAGACTTTCGACCAAACAGTACTGTGATAAATTTAGTAAATTGTGTATAAAGCCTTTCGGCATTGTAAAAATGTATAACGAGAGATTCAATTAGCCTACACTCTTTCTCATGTTAATATTTAAATTTGTCACCCATACAAATTATGAAAATCCTGTAGGTATTAGCCTACAAAAAATTGAGTGTTGTTGTACCTCAATTGTTGAGGCTTAGGCTATTTCTCATGTCATAGCATGATTGTCACATTCTTTGCCCACGTTCACAATTGAATGAATATTCACAAATATAATTTGTGGTTATCATCAACATCAATTATGTTGGGAGTTAGGCCTGCTGAGCCTACATGTGTACATGTACAAGAGGATTGATTTTGCCCTAAACTGTACACATTCTTTGTTCATGAAAATTAAGAGAGGAGAACCTCTTTTATCCAAGATTATTGTGCCTAGACACAGTTGTCAACAAAGTCCATCTCAACAGATTTGCAACAGATGGACGCATTAATATGAATTAGACGATATTGAACTATATTTAATCATTTTAATTGATTAACTGGTAACGCACATGAGTCACATAGAGTATCTTATTATCAAATGTCCGATTGCTCGTACTTGTAATTTTAATTAATTAATGTCCTCAACACCATGATTAGAATTATACCTGTGACTATCAATGATTTTGGACTTAAACAATGCCAATCGCAATTAACAGCAATTAGCCTATATGCAGAACTATTATCATGAATTGAAACACCAAAACATAAGGTGGCGCTATTTATATAATGTTGGTAGTACAGACAGGGCCGGAAGCGAAACGCACAGCTACATGTATTTATCACACAACAAAGTAGGTTTGTTGGTTCACAATTCAAACAGTTACGGACAAGTGACATATCGACATACGATCTGGTTGCTTCCAAGTGTTCTCCTTGTCATTCAGCCATTCGGATAACGACACAGTCTCAAGTGTTTGATGATACCAATTGTGTGACCTCATTTGGATTAGTCTCTGCAACAGCGTCGACCTTAAATCACATCCAGGTTCTGTGATACATGTTTGTGCGATTAGTATCATGAATATTTCATTGATACCATGATGATTGATAAAAACAAAAGTATATTCCTTAACATTTTAAATCGAGGCATCATCTGCTCAGCTATTACCTAATCTGTCTATTGATACAAAATAATCCTCATAACAACCATGGCCCTGCATAATTTAGTTGTACAATGTTTTCTGATTTAAAAACGAAACACTTGATTTCAGCATAGATTTCATTAATAATGAGTACTTTTTTTTAATTCGAAATCAACTAAATTATTGCGGAACAATAAAAGGCACAATCAATGATTAGACGCCTCAGTCATTTTTTAGTAACATTTCTTTCAATGCATAATTTACCCTAACATTAACGCGTTCGTCCCAGTAGCGTGCGCAAAAGGGGTGGGGCACTATTGAAATCAGTCGGGGGAAATTACTGTAAGTCGGGGGCTGGGCCGTCGCTAGAGTGTTTGTGTTGGGGTGGGGGAGGTGTAATACAAATAGTCAAATAGTTGGCAAATGTGTACATGTAGTCGACAAATGTATGCAGTAGTCGGCTTCATAAAGGAAAATGCTATAGAGAAAAGTACAGAAAACTGATGAAAACTCTCAGGATTGGCCATTACTTGTCGACTGTGCTGCTTTTTGGACTGTTCGATTTTGTGACTGTGCAATTTTGTTTGACCATGCGAAATTGTTTAACACCCCCCCTCTACTTACGTGAAATTAACGATGTGACTGCAAAACAAATTGGTGCTACCTTTTACTGTTATTTTGGTACGTCGGGGGAATTGAGTCGGGGGAATTTCATTTATGGCCAGGTGGCACCCCACGCACAATATCATGCGCACGCCACTGGTTCGTCCTTTCTTAAAATAAAGTATCCCGGGGTAGAAAACTACTTAATTTCGTGAAATATTTAATTTCGCGAAAATAGAAAGGGCTCAAATTCGCGAAAATAACTACCTCCAAAGTTGCAGCGTAATTATATTGATATGTTTGGCCAAAATTAAGGGAATAGGGACATCTGGGTGATGGTGAATAGAGACAAACATGGGAAACGTTTTTGAAATCTCCCTTTTTGTATTTGATGTGTATTACTTATGTTCTTATTCCAAATGTTGAACGAGCAATATAATAGTGTTCAGGAAATGGTTCAGTGGATGTGAAAGAACAAATGTGGAGCCTAGGGTATCGAACATAAAGGTGTCAAGACAAAACCACTGACAACAATGGTGTGGCCAAAACTCTCCGGCTCCTAACTGCATACTTTGCGCAAATTAGCTGGAAATACACCGGGACCTAGCTTTTAAGGTTCTTCGACATAATCATTGACATTGCTAAGAAATTCAAGAAAGACTTTTCATTACAAACTTATTTTGCATTTTGTCTGTAACATTTGTAACATCTGGGGTCAATAGGGACACCAACGGTTTTATACCCACTGTGGGTATACTAAATGTTCCCAATCTCTCTTGCTTACCTCCCACTGTGCTTGCCTCATGATCCTATTCTATCGTCTTCTTGCTCGAAATCACCTACGGTACGGACAACATTACCACAGTAGCACGCCAACAAAGATATGTTATGATTATGTAGGCTGTTACATGATTGTCACTGTATGCGCTGCACAACGGGTTGGTGGGGTGTTTGTGTTGCGTCATGCATGCCATGCATATCAATATTAATTATTATGCGCCCGAGGACATATTGGTTGTACTTTTCATTTATAATTCACTTTTGTATTAACAAATATGTCTTGCTATGACAAGGGATGTTTGGTTTAGGTTGAATTCAGTAGCACTGTAGCAACGCCCCCTTCCCAGCACTCCCTACCCATCAGCTCAAGCTTCTATCTTGATTATGAGAGCGTGTGTGGTCTAGCGGATATATCGCAGGTCTCACGATACAAAGGTTGTGAGTTCGAGCCCCGCTACGGCCAACATGTTTGTATCCTTAGGCAAGGTACTTATCTCAATTCAAAGAAACCAGAGTCCTATTTAAATCAATATGCAGGCAGATAAAGAACAAGTACCAACAGCTGCAGTTACGGCATGATCTCCAAAAGAGTGCTAAAGATCAAAAACAATTTTGGTCTACTGTCAAACGAATTTCACGTATAAAAAACCGTATCCCGGCAACGCTGAACATGAGCGACTGGATAAGCCATTTTAAAACTGTTTTTGGAGTTTTATCATTCTGTTTGTGATGACCCGGAAAGCGTTACTGTAAATACACAGGCCACAAATGAAAATACAAATACAGACAGATCGATCAATGATAAAGATATGAATGGTGAAATCACACACGATGATATCAGCAGTGCTATCAAATCAATGAAAAAGAATAAGTCGCCAGGCCTGGATGGTTTACCGGCTGAGATCTTTAAATTCTTATCACACACCATGATGAAACTATTTCATAAGCTCTTTAATCATGTATTTGATAACGCAATTTTCCCAACAGCCTGGTCAAAAGGAATAATTGCCCCTATTCATAAAAAAGGATCTATTGAGGACCCTTGTAATTATAGACCCATCACATTATTGGATGCTTTTGGCAAGATCTTTACATGCATTTTACACTCAAGACTTGTTGAATGGTGCGAGCAAAATTCAAAAATGCCAGAAAACCAAGCAGGCTTCCGGAAAGGATATGCAACCACTCATAACATATTTACACTTCATAGTACTATTCAGCGGGATCTACTAAGAACAAGAGGGAAATTATACTGTATTTTCGTTGATTTTAAGCAAGCATTTGATAGCATCCAAAGAGACAAACTACTCATTAAACTTAAGTCTGTGGGAATCACAGGGAAAATGCTGGATATGCTTGGTAGTATAAATAAAAATGTTAAAGCATGTATAAGAGATGGCAATCTGATTTCAGACATGTTTGAATGCACTATTGGACTCAAGCAGGGCTGTCTTCTCAGCCCCCTCCAGTTTGCTATATTTATCAGTGAGCTATCAAATTATCTTGATACTATGGTGCAAAGGGTTGTCAATTAATGCCAGATACCACAGAAATCAATGCTCTTTATTGTGCTGACGATATTTTTGTAATGGCTGATACTATAGGTGGTCTCAATAAACATATCAAATCAATCCAGGATTTCTGCACAAATTGGAGGATGAAGGTTAATATGAGCAAAACTCAAATTATGGTTTTCCGTAAAGGAGGCCCGATTAGCCGCAATGAAAAATGGACTTATAATGATCACCCTCTCGATATTGTGTCAGAATATAAATATCTGGGCCTTACATTATCAACTGGCAATGCATGGGGGAAATCATCGAGACATCTTGCAGATCAAGCTTCCAAAGCACTTAATATTCTGAGAAAAACAATGAATGCTGTTGGTCATATGTCGTATGATTCCTATTTTAAAATCTTCGATGCTGCTATTTTACCCATTTTAACATACGGCTCAGATATATGGGGTTTTAAGCGTTATGAATGTCTGGAAAAAGTCCAATACAAGGCCTGCAAGCAGTTTCTACAAATCACTCAAAATTCTACAAATAATGCAGCAATTGGCGAGTGTGGCAGATATCCCATTTATGTATATTGTATTATCAACTGTATCAAATTTTGGTTAAAACTGTTAAGTATGGGAGATGAACGTTTACCAAAGAAAAGTTATGATATGCTTGTTTATTTTGACGAGAGAGGTTCGCGAACGTGGGCCACTGAGATCAAATCTATACTTTTTAATCATGGATTTGGACATGTATGGTATAATCAAGGTGTTGGTGACGTAAATATATTTTTAAGTATCTTTAATCAACGTATTCAGGATACTGCCCAACAAAACTGGTTTGCCGATATTTCCTCCCTTGATAAATTAAGGACATATCGTAATTTCAAAAATCAATTATCACCTGAAAAATACTTATCAGTTATTATAAATGTGTCACATCGCCGTTATCTTTCAAAATTAAGATGTTCCAGTAATTGTCTTCGCATTGAAACTGGTAGAAGACATGGAATAGATCCAAATGATCGGACATGTTTAGTGTGTAATGATGGTAGCGTAGAAGACGAATTCCATTTTGTTATTATTTGTAACCAATTTAAGACTTTACGTGATAGATACATCTCAACTAAGTACATCAGACATCCAACGCATGAGAAATTCAACCAACTCATGAGTTCTCCAAAAAGCACTGATATCAAAAACCTTGCTCAATTTGTATTCACTGCAATGAAGATAAGAGAAGATATTGAATTTAATTGATTATGTTCTGTATTTATTGCATCTTTTAATGACAGCACAGCAAAGTAAAAATTGTTTATTATGTATGCGTATTTATAATTTTTGTACCATGTAGTATGAAGGGCCAGAGGCCTATATATACAATAAATAAAATGAATGTACTTATCTCAATTGCCTCGTGGTTCAGAAGTCACATAGAAATGGTGGTCTCGTGCATCAGAAGAACAAAATCCGAGTACGTTAAAGGTCACAGACTCCTTCGTAAAGAGTAGGGGATCATCCCGGTCTGTGTACACAAAAACCCATGTCCCTAGGTTTCAGGGGCACTGTACCGTTAATGTCCGAGGTAGGGCGCTGTGTACAGTATAACAGTATGTATGTATAGAGGGCCGAGGTACGAGACCTCGGGCTGGCGCCAATTGTTCTCCTTGTTTAAGCAGAAGATTGCACATGTTATACATTTCAGATTAAACGGGTACTTGATTTTCTTTGATACGGCGGCTTTTGTTTTGTTTTGTTTTATCGGCTCGCTAGCAATGTTTTGAGCGTTAGCTATAGCAAAACTGATATGTAGTAAGGTCTGGGCGTTTGGAAATAGGCACCCATGCATAATACATGTACTGGGTATAGATTTAAGCAGAAATAAATATATGATTTAAAGATGAGTATGGTGAAATAACTAGAATATAAATAGAATAAACAAAGTACAATAATAATCAATCAATTGATCAACTCGTTGGCAAACATCAATCAATTGGCAGGTTGATATTTATAGTCCATAAACGGAAGGGACAATGGAAATAAATAAATATTGAATAAATAAATATTTAATTAACGATAAAACCTAACCTCGTTTTGTGTTTGAATCTGTTGGTATTGTACCACTCACTCTTGATCAATATTTTGTCAATACCACCCCGTTGTATATTTGCAATCGATATCGATGCAATTTTTGACAGGAAAGTAATTTAAATCTATCACAAAGATAATAAATCAGATCATTGCAGGGTTTACAGTCTACAATTGTTTTAGTTAGTGTAATAATATAACACAAAACATTAGAGATATTTGTATTAATATTTACGATGCAAACAATAACATGTTCCGTTTTGCTCATACAAAAATGTAGGGATTAAAGTCTAATAAAAAATGGTTTGATTGGCCTTAGCATGATAAAACAAATAGGGTAGGTCGGTGGGGATTTGAAAGCAACTAGTCAGAAACCTTAATACTTTGTTCAATTGTTACATATTATATTCTTTTAAAAAACCCCACAAAAAACAAAAGTTTTAGATATGTTTTAAAATTCTTCTTCCTCCCTCAAAATAATAATAAAAACATGTTTAGGCCTAGGTGTATGCACAACATATCTGATTTCCCGGTTTCGAAGATATACACATATCTTGATATAAAGTAAAATGTGATTTTGACTTGATTCTATTAAAATATGTAAATAATACTTAAATGAGGTTAATTTACTAACTTGTTCTGATAAGTTGTGGCGTTAAGACTGTGTATTTTTAAAACCCAGCCGCATCTCGGGGATGAAGGTTGGAGAAATCATTTCATACTTGGTCCACACATCAGTTATGATGAACCATCTCATATTATGGTGATTAATCTTTCATCGCGAGTCCCAGTGTTTCTAGATCAAAACACCCTAAATTTGCCAATTTCGACCATTTTAGCCTATATTCAGAAACGGGTAGTTTTAGTTTAAACCCTCCAACTGCAAAACGATTTTGCACAAGACACTTACACTGCAGTATCATCTTAAGATACCTATAGAGTATATAACATGCGCATTACATTTTGTTTAGCTTCTGTAACTTTTGTTTTATAATGGGATCAAACTTGTGTTTTTCATGAAAAAATAGCTCAAATTATGTGTCAAATTAAAAACGGGAATTATTTTACGTCAAGCAACCAATTTTAAAAATTCACATATTAATGCAATCTATACATATTAATCTTCAACATATAAAAAATCACCGTTGGCTTTTTATTTCTACAAGTCGCTGTGTGACGTCAAAGTTACGTGTGTATATCACTCTATATAAATTGTTGAAAAATGAATGACGCATTGTATATCAACCATCTCGGTCATATGAGGGATGAAATGTTGTGTTTACGACGTGCATCTAAATAAATAATATATCCCATCTTGATAACAATCTTCAAATCCAAGATGGCCTCCAAAATGGCCGCCATAATTGCCAAAATACATATAGAATGCTCATATTTAATCCCATACACTAAATTATGCAGTTTCAATGCCTATGATCAAAATGCCTGAAAGGAGACACTAATTTAAGACGTTCTTGAGGATTCTTTACCTTCCATGATGGCCGCCGATCATGTCAAAATGGACATTAAATGGATGGAACAATGATTCTTTATTTGTTAAAACTATCTTCTTTAAGACTAGGGTTTAACAAAACGTATACGATATCGTTATTATGTATCAAATTAAGAACAGGAATTAGTTTACGTCATTTAACCAATTTTAATGCTGTCTATACATATTAACCTTTAAAATAAACATAATCATTATTAGCTTTTTATTCCTACATGTCGTTGTATGTACGGTAAGTCCTAAAATCATGGTACCATACAGACACATGTGGCTGAATTGGAATCACCGATTGATATACTTAATTTTCATTTCTCAATTTTTTTTGCTAGACATATTTAATTTTCCAATGTATCTTTATAACAATGTAGGCCTATGCAGAAATTCGTTTTGGGGGTACTGTTCACTATTTAGACATTCAACCAGTTGCTGGTCACATTTTAAACGGTGAATCTGCCCCTTCAATGATCCTTACCATACACACATTATGTAACGGCTAGCAATGTATTGGCCATTTTGTTTTGTTTGTTTGTTTATACACGGTGGGTCCGCACGACACACGCAATTGGGTCCTGATTTTAATGCCCGTTTTAATGGCAAGCAGAAACGTTTGACTATTCTGTGGTCATTAATCACTTGCCATGCTTAAATCACAATATCTCTCCCAATTCATATCATAAACCAAAATGTTGTTTTCCAATGGACAATGGACAGCTTACACTAAAAGCAATGGATATTATACCGGTATGTCATTAACATGTCACCGAAGACATTTCAAGCATTTCATGGCCACATTCAGCATTTGGTGGTCAACATAGTTATTTCAAGATACTCATGATTAGTTATATGGTGCCTAAATATTATACTGTAATAACGATATTATATGATCTTTTTTTTAAAAAACCTCGTCTTACAGAAGATAGGTATGACAAATAAAGAAGCTTTGTTTCAGCCATTTAATGTCCAATTTGACATATCGGCGGCCATTATGGAAGCTAAAGAATCCTCCAAGAATGTCTCAAATGTGTGTCTCCTTTCTGGCATTTCGAGCATAGGCATTGAAACTGCATAATTTAGTGTATGGAATTTAATACACGCATTCTTTATGTATTTTGGTGTTTATGGCGGCCATTTTAGAGGCATCTTGGATTTGAAGATTGTTATCAAGATGGGATATATTATTTATTTAGATGCACGTCGTAAACACGACATTTCATCCCTCATATGACGGAGATGGTTGATACACTATGCGTCATTCATTTTCCAACATTTCATGTAGAGTGATATACACGCGTAACTTTGACGTCACACAGCGACTTGTAGGAATAAAAAGCCAACGGTGATTTTTTATATGTTGAAGACTAATATGTATAGATTGCATTAATATATGAATTTTTAAAATTGGTTACTTGACATAAAATAATTCCCGTTTTTAATTTGACACATAATTTGAGCTATTTTTCATGAAAAACACAAGTTTGATCCTGTTATAAAACAAAAGTTACAGAAGCTAAACAAAATGTAATGCACATGTGATATACTCTATAGGTATCTTAAGATGATACTGCAGTGTAAGTGTCTTGTGCGAAATCGTTTTGCGGTTGGAGGGTTTAAACTAAAACTACCCGTTTCTGAATATAGGCTAAAATGGTCGAAATTGGCAAATTTAGGGTGTTTTGATCTAGAAACACTGGGACTCGCGATGAAAGATTTATCACCATAATATGAGATGGTTCATCATAACTGATGTGTGGACCAAGTATGAAATGATTTCTCCAACCTTCATCCCCGAGATGCGGCTGGGTTTTAAAAATACACATTCTTAAGACTTCTTGATCATGTGTCATCAAACTTGACTTCATTGAAAGAAAAGTGGTGTTTTTATAGTCATTTCAAGTGAATTAGATATAAACGGGCATTGATGGTGAGGTCACTGTATTGTAAGGGAAATTATAACTAATGGCAACCATTTCGAATTGGGAGATGACATTGGTGTACTATTATTATGTTATTATTACATTTACATCATTTTATGTGTTTCATGAAGAAAGGAATAAGTACTAAGCAACCATATAATATCACGTTGACCCCTACCTGACTCCTCGAGAGAACTATATCATGCCTAAGTATAATATTATCTTGGTTTGTTGAAATAATTTAGAAATACTTTCATTAATTCGAAAAATATTTTCATTTTAAACAACGATCAAGGCACAGTTTTGAATTATTTTTAACATTTGAAAAATACATAAATTCAGTAAATAATCATACCTATTTAAAAATAGGGGAAGAGAAGTGTTGACTGTAACATAATAAAACACTGATTTGTAAATGATTGTATATATTTATTTCATTTTTTGTTTATTTTTGAAATTGAGTTAAAAAAATTGTAACTGCTGTTTATTCATGTTATGCTGATGGGTATGTTGAATAGCATTCAAAACCTATTTGTCATTTTATCCATCATTCATAAATGAAACATCTACCAGATCACAGGCAGGCATAGGCTATACAAACAACAATTATAATTGTATTTGACCCAAATTGAAGAGAAAAAAAATATATATGTAAACATTTAGTTACAAATCTTTACTGTGTTACCGTGTATCATTTTACAGGCAACACGTCTAGGCCTATTGCACACATAATCTTCAAAATGTACTGAATTTAGATGTGTTTTCTTTGTTTCTCTGGCAAGTATAGGCCTAAAAAATCTGTTTAGGAGTGTCCCCGACACAGTCAGTTGGTCACTTTTGACTTGTCAGCCATCTTGGAAAAAATAGCAAAAAATTGGAAAATAGTAAATAGTAAGACTCTCCCTCCTCCTTTTTTAAAAAGTCCGGATGGGAAACATGTTATTTATTTTACTATGCTTTACGATATGATGTTTTAACATTACGCAATTGTCGATTTATTAATATAGCCAATTGTCTGACTAATTTAAATTCATAACAATATATTCTTTGATGCCACTAATGGATGATGGAATCATTGTCCGTATTGGTAATAATTATTTTCTTCTTCTAGAATTGAATACATATTATACAAAAATCGACCGCTTTAAGACACTGTTAATGCAATGAACTTTTTCTATATATATATTAAAAATATCGCCATTGTAACAGGCATCATCATTTGTTCTTGAAGTCAAAGGCAAATAAGGTATAACACTATTATGAGGTAATGTTTTAAAGTGTGATGGGTATATCGAAAACTAGAGGACTTTGATGACCAATTTTCTCCACCCATTTAGGCCAGACACACAAACTGTTTATTTGTCCTTTTAAGTACCAACAATCTTGAGGTCGGGGGTCGGTCGATTTTCCTTTTTTCTGACGAATGTCACTGACAGACCGTGGTACAAGACAAGACCAAATTGGTAAATGTCAATTTAGATAATATTGAATAAAACCAATTTAATTCAAGCATAAATAGCAATATTGGGTAAAATGTCAAACTTATAAAAAAATGCGACCTTGATTTTTGAGATTTTATGGTCGGTCGCTGAGGACAACACAGCAGTTTTTTATTAGCCTATAGACCTAGTGATACTACCAAGGCAATTCTGATGACAAGTAAAACTCTTTTGAATTTGTTGTTCTGAACAGATGAATATATTCCTAACATGATAAAGCGGCTCTCTTATTGCCTTCACGCTATGTAGTATACTACCACTGATCACGGAGTTCCTATAGACGTCTGAATAATAATGTCTCTTGTTTTGGTATTTGTGATACATTTGAATCTGCTTGTTTTAACCAACAACAAAATACCCAAAACCAACTGCAAAGCACAACAACAACAACAACAACAACAGCAACAACAACAACAACAACAACAACAACAACAACAACAACAACAACAACAACAACAACAACAACAACAACAACGACGACGACGACGACGACGACGACGACGACGACGACGACGACGACGACGACGACGACGACGACGACGACGACGACGACGACGACGACGACGACGACGACGACGACGACGACGACGACGACGACGACGACGACGACGACGACGACGACGACGACGACGACGACGACGACGACGACGACGACGACGACGACGACGACGACGACGACGACGACGACGACGACGACGACGACAACGACAACGACAACGACAACGACAACGACAACGACAACGACAACGACCACGACAACGACAACGACAACGACAACGACAACGACAACAACAACAACAACAACAACATTAACAACAACAACAATTACCCTAAAACACCAGACCCCCCCCCCCCCAAAAAAAAAAAACACCACCCGACAGCAACAAAACAAAAAGAATAAAACAACCAACCAATCGACCAACCAATCAACAAGCAAACTAACCAACCAACCAAATAATCAACCAACTCACCAAACAATCAATCACTCAATCAATCAACAATCAACAACCCAACCAACCACCCAACCAATCAATCAAGCAATCAAACAACTAAACGGATAGCATATTGAAGAGTCCATGATTGGATATAATCATTCAATTGTTTGTTTTAATAACAAATAACTAAGACAATGGTATAATATCATACATGTATAATAGGACCTAAGCAAATATATATAGTGTTATCGATCAAAGTACAGTATATCCATGTACTAACTCAACTGAGTTCATATGTATACTCTCTGCTAAACATATCTGGATTATGATGACATTTAATTTTATTATAAGCGATTTAAGACCAACTCATTTTAAGCACATACATCAAAGTGACCAACATTTACCAACCCAGTACTTACTATGACTTGATAACACTTTTGGCATTACAACCTATAAACGGGTTCGATTCCCCTAATCCATTAGGGTTGTATGTCGGTGTGAATATATCTGCAACCATTGGATCGTTCTTGAAGGCTTTCTGCAGGTGAACAGGGATCTTTCTGTGTGGTACATTCGACTATCAGGTAAGATATCAATCTAGTTAATGTAGACTTACTAAAGTCATACACTATAATGACATCAAATAAGTATTACCTTAAGGGCTTTGAGTTTTTTGATACGATTGTCTACAGATGGGATGGGTTCTTTATGCGTAGTATACACACGACTTTTTGAAAAGGGTTGGGGATTAGCCGTTACCTGCCTCTAGGTTCCAGAATACCTCAATAGAAGGTCTTAAATAGAGCAACTGCAGGGTGAAAAAAATGCTCAAAATCATCTATTTTTGCCGACTTGTCATTTTCAAAAGATCATAGGTCAAAAACTGTTGATCGACGATCAAAGTTTTGATTATTTTTTTGTAAGGTCGTGACAATAATACATTAAAGCAGTACTCATTGGAGTGTTGATATCGATTTCCTCAACAATGATGTTGAAGTTTATTGAAGTAATTGTTTAACAATCGATTATTTGACTTAGGGCCATGTGTTTGAACTCGCCACCCTTCGCGTTGCATTTCCAGATTTGTACATTTTATACCATCTGAGATTTGAATTAGCATATCGCCATAACTACGTAGTCTACCCCATAACAAGTATATATTTTCTGAACGGAAATCCCACGAGAAATCCAAATTATTATGTGAATGGCATTGAGGACCTAATGCTAAAAGTTTGCGATTAATAATGTTCAAAATGTATCGAATTGTTCATATTTTAAAGAAAGTTCAATAATATTTGTATACCTATCTCAATCATAATTGTGTATGTTTGAGTTCCTCAAGGCTTACTTTGTTGGGATATACAATATCGGGAAGTGAATGAGCCCGAACGTTTTAAGATTCATCTTTTTTAGAGTTTAAAAATAATGCGTTGGGGTATGCACGTGCACCCTATCCTAATTTAAACTGCATTTTTTTAATTCCCCAATATGAGAGCTTTTCCAAAATGTATACCTTTGCATCTTAGCTATCATTGGTTGAATACTTTTGTTGCTATAGTCATTTATATAAAACCTATAAATTAGGGCATGTTCACTGTGTAGCGGATAGGGAGAAAGCCACGGACAATCCAATTGATTCGTGATTAGCTGTTGTTACATAATAGTTAACACGTTTGTTGAAACAGAGACTTGTAGAATATAAAACAATCTTTAAAATGAGACCAAGGTCATGTTTGTACCATACAGGGATCAGGAGTTATTGTAAATTGAATGTAGAATTGGGAACATTTTCCATATTCCCCATAGAGTTTGTACACAGCGCCACCGCCACCGCCACCAACGCCACCGCCACAACCACCACCGCCGCCGCCACCGCCATCGCCGCCACCCTTGACATTCGAAATATAATCAACCATATCTCATGCAAATTGATATAAAAACCTGATTTATTCATGCACTGTAGCTAGCTAGATGTACGGGCTTTCAAATGACACCTAAACCAAAGCTCTACCACATTTAGTTGTTGAATCACTAGTAATAGATAGCGATGGATGATTCGTCACAGCAAATGCAACGCCGCTACCCTTTTTACCAGGGGACAATCGCTTCAACGATACTCCTATGCGTACGTCAACTGAAAGCCCGGTCCGATAGTCGGCTCAGGCGCCAATTAGCCTTATTTAGTCTTATTTAGGCCCCATTTAGGCCGGCCGGAGAAGTGCTCCCGCGCGGTCACAATCAGGTGAGGTGTTTCGTAAAGCGCTATAAATGCGGCGATTTTATTATTATTTTGTATTATATGATCATCCGGGAACAATAACAGTCAAATCATATCAAACCATTTGTGGATATGTGTATCAATGTCAATACATTGTCGGCCTGCTTGAGTCAAAATCAAATATCATATACCATGGGATACCAAAGAACGACTCCGCAGCCGGCTAGAACTTATAGTCCCGGGAACTTTTCCTAAGCTTTTCTGGAGCTCGGGGGACAGATCAACTGTTGATTAGCGCATCACAAGAAGTTGTGTCACTTGTATTGCAATACATAATCAATACATTTGTCAACGATTTTGGTGGACAAACCAAAGAAATCGCACGCATGCGTAGAAAAAAAATGAAATCCCCTCTCAGGTTGGAGGGCCTTTTCGATTCTTAGGCGATACCGGACATAGTTTCCTGTGACGAATATTCTATAGGTTAAATTTGGTGGGGGAAGGCTCGACTGTAGGGAACGATCATCATACTAAATTATCCAGCGCCTGGGCATCGTTCCGGGACCATTTTGATCATCACTTGGGTAGTTTCAGTAGCGAATTAGTTAAAAACTCATTTTAGACCACGGCAGTGTTGTTATTCCGTGCCTCAGTGCCTACATGGCTAACATTCCGCTGTTTGATACAATATCGTACGGTTTCGTCAATAGTTTATACGAACAAATTTCACTCCCAGTTTAAAATTTAGAAAAATGTCTGGTATAGCAGCGATTATGTCCTACTCTTGAACCTTGTGCGTCTTGATTCTCTGCATGTGACACCGGTCAGATAGATTCATCATTGACTTGATGATCAACTAGGAACTTGATTCAAGAGGTCGCATTTGTTTCAATATTTTGTTCAACTTTTCCGTGCATAAACTTATTAGTCAAAATGTTAGCTTATGTTTTGTTCAAACATGGACTTATCAATTCAGTCCATGGTTCAAATAACCGCTGCCTATGGTTAAATAGCTCAACTGCTGTTTCGGTTTCCAATAAAAAAAAAACTATATTAGTCTTCGGATCGCCGCATTCCGATAGGCAAAGAGATGCTGTTCGAAGCTTGAGGTCTTTAAAAATAGATTATGATAAAACATAAAAACTGGCATTTTCCATATTTTAAGTTTGAAGTGAGTTAATGATTATATTTTGCGCAAAGTGGCTTCTTTTTTATGTTGTTTGGCCGGCGCACGCCAACCGTCAATGTCATATTAACTTCAAATTATTGACGATACTGACACTTGAACTGGTTATCCAGCACCAGCGGTTTTAGGATGATAATAATTTAGTTACAACGTGGGATAAATTTTCTTTGGTCATCAAAATCCATCCATTATAACAAAAGAACATAGATTCAAAAAATACGGCCGTTCGTGTCCACCATCGTCTGGTACTTTTCTGGTACTTTTAATTTTCGACTCTACAAAATGACGGTGTTTCTTTTCAATATCCATTGATAACGTCGCTGAGTTTGATTGCTCTATAACAATGAGTGTCAGGGCCCTGTTATCATGGTTATGACTTGGACGCAAGGACCTTGGAACCTGTACAAATACCGTAGAAAATCACCATATAGCACCTTTTTATCTCTGTTATACAGGGCGCCATCTCGCGATCAAAACGTCTTTTAAAAAGTTATTCTTAAAGGCACTTCCAAATCTCAAATATTTGCCCCGGGCAAAAGTCACATGACTCGCTGCATACCCGAGTTCCGCGTACACGTATTATATAAACCCCATAATGCAATGTTGATAGCTAGCGTACCGAAAGATTGGCTACATACAGCAAAATGTACGAACAAAATTCATGTCTAGAAATGTTTCGAAAAGTCATTCTATTCATTTGAATGAAACCACAGTTATAATCTGAAACAACATTAAATCATTTTTTGGTCGAGAACCCTATGTTAAATACATACAAAAAATAGAAATATAAAGCATTTTAACTTCCTATTTATAGGATAGTGTTAAACTGTCATTTGAATTTATGTCTGTCCTATTATTGTCAGTCAGTGCTCCGTTAGCGCAGTCGGTAGAGCTTCAGACTTATAATCTGAAGACCGTGGGTTCGAATCCCACAGAGAATGTTTTGTTTTTCCCGTTACTATTATATTTAGTAAATGTAGAGATTATTTTAATATCGTTCAATCATAATATTATTTTGATCCCAGATACTTTTCATTTTATTTAATAGAATGGCTATATCTTGCTAGACGTCCCGTACGGAATAAACCGTGTACTACGACAACACATTTTAATTGGTATGAGCGTGCGCACATCAGTTACGGGACGTCTAGCAAGACATTGCCAATAGAATGATTTTCATACAGATTTAATGAGGTTTTAATTTGAATGTAGTACTTCATGGGGTGCATGTACATGTGCATGTAGGTCTAATACAGGCTTAGCATTGCGTTTATTGAATTATTGCAATACCCCGCCCATTGTTACAACATGGTTATTCACGCAATAATCTGTAAGGCCAATTGTTATTGAAAGAAGCCAATCGTCGTTTACAATGGTTGAATCGATTTTTATTCCCCATCTGATCTGTTTGTAGCTAGCTGCAGTCAGATATTGAGTGAGTCTGATGTATACGAAGGGATATTGCTTTCCCTTGAAAAGAGGATGTCGATCTCGTGCAATTCAATATGCCAAAATGTCAGCCTTATACAATGACAACATTAAGGCATTTAAATGTGGTTCAACGCCATGTGACTAGGGGGATTTTCAGTAAGGGGAGCAATAAAATATTAATCCATTATTTTTACATGCTAAAGTTATGTTTGCAGGGACGTTTCTGCTTGAAAATCCCTTTTTCTGAAGAAGATTTTGTTGTCATTACTGAAGAAATCAGGTATATTTTACGTGGCCCTGACCCCTGTCTGATTAAAAGCTTTAAATTAATAACCTTTCACGATCATCAATTTATTGCTCTTTACATTGAATCCAAACCTAGCTTGCAGCGACACCGTTTTCACATTTAAAATACAATTTAGAAACTGGGTTCAATTTGGCTAAAATTTCGTCGAATACTCAATAGTTCAACACTAGTTCAATATTATAGAGAACACATAGAAACGTCAGTAAGTAGTTATGGCCGAGCGGTTACGATTATGGACTAGTAATCGAATAGATAGATTCTCCCCTCCTCGGTTCGAATCCTGCTGAATACCGTTTGTTAGAAAAACCGATTTAGTCTCTGTGTGTTGGAAAATGGCGTATATTTTTACCGTAGGTGAATAAAGTCGTGGCCCTGACCCCTGTTCAAAATGTATTACAAATAAACATATTTTTGATCAAGTTTAATACGTTAGGAACATTTCTTGTGCATAAAGTTTTTGCTATGACGTCTAAAAATCATCAAAAATACGATGTTTACGATCGCATTGAAAATGCATCTTTATCGACTCAAAAATAGTAACAAAAATCGTGTTTTTTTATTAAATCAGAAATAACATGTTTCATAAATAGGACTTTCCCTTCAAAATAAGCCTAAGATTATCAAAATTGATGGAGGCAATCCTTCACAATCGCGAGTTGTAAATGACCCGATTTCTATTTGTTTTTTTGAAATCTCACTTTACTGGCGGGCCGGGGCGAACAAAATAGACGGTATTTTCATGCCTTGACTTCTGACTGCAACGAAGCTACAAACATGGCAAACAGATAATATGTTGGTACATGCACATGACCGTACAATCATGTAGGCCTAAACATGGGAAATCAGAATATCGATTCAATGACGAAACGATTGACTCTTTTCATAATGGCACAATTGGTCTTTCCCATATTTAGTTGTGTAACAATGGGGCTAGGGTCTCAATAATTCAATTCACGCAACGCAACGCTGACCGTGAACAAGTAAATGTAGAACTGCATTCAAATTATTGAATTTAGACAATCATTCAAAATCAAATTAAAAGTATGTTGTCCGTGGATTCACAAATATTATGGGGAACGATAAGCAAACCCAACATAAAATTACTAAATTTAATATGATACTAACGAAGACAAAATAACATTCTCGGTGGGATTCGAACCTCCGGCCTTTCGATCATTAACCCAATGCTCTTCCGATTGAGCCAACGGCGCACTGTACTGTTGATACAACATAAATAGATTCAAATATCATTTGTGAACACTATTACTATCCCATAAATTGGAAGTTAATAATGCTTTAATTTATAGTTTTGTATGTTTTTAACAGGGTTCTCGCTTAAAAATTGATTCGATGCTGCTTCAGATTGTAACTCTGGTTTCATTGACATAAATAGAATGACTGTTAGAAACATTTCAAGACATGAATTTCGTTCACATTTGATGTTTGTAACCACTCTTCGGTATTGCATCATGGGGCTTATATGATACGTGTACGCGGAACTCGGGTATGCAGCGAGTCATGTGACTTTTGCCCGGGGCAAATATTTGAGATTTGGAAGTGCCTTTAAGAATAACTTTTTAAAAGACGTTTTGATCGCGAGATGGCGCCCTGTATAACAGAGATAAAAAGGTGCTATATGGTGATTTTCTACGGTAGTTCGAGTAGGCTACACTACATATAAGTGGTATAATGCTTTTGCAAATAAATATCATATATATTAAAGGTGTGTGACCAGAATTTACAAACTTCCCTGTTCCACACTACGTCGAGGCGCGGAGCATAATTATTATAATATATAGGTAACTCATAATGTGCACATAGACATTATGTATAATGAGACTGATCAAGATATAAAACCCAAAACGTTCAGTTCGGATTTAAGTGATAACAATCGCTAACAATTTACAGTTATGATGAGTGTATATATATTATTCAAGATGCAATAATACGAGAAAATGTAGGCCTACATGCAATTGAAACCTTCGCTGATTCAAGGATCTTAAAGCATACATAATACAGTGTATACGAAATAAGGCAATAAATGTTGTGTGCAACGTGATGGAAGATTCTCTAACTGCATTTTTAACCAATTTTAATCCAATCCATCAAAGTCAAATAAATAGCATAGAGAGAAAGTACAGCTAATACAAGATACCTTGCCCAGAAACATATTTCCATCATATACGGGACACATGATTAGGGTGTACAAAAACAAAGAGGTTGGCACTGGAAAATATCGGCGTGCCAATAATAAATAAGCCTCCTCTATCATACGTATTTAGGGACCGTTCATTATTTATGGTGGAGGGGGGGTTGGGACAAATTCGAGACTCGTATGTCAAAATTACCTAACCCCCCCTACAGCTGAAACTGAAAAGTACATGACCCCCCCCCCCCCCTTACTAACCAATAGATTTTTACACAACCCCCCCCCCCCCCCCCCCCTCCCGCTCAAAATCAACTTGTCACATACTTAGGGGATGTATTTTTCTTTTGTCCATGGATTCGTTGGTTGTGTCTCTGAACGGCCAATAATGTAATGACTTACTACATTGCGAGCGTAGCGAGGCGGAACATTTGTCATATATTTATACATTTTGGGTGTTTTGTGAGTCTTTATAACCCGAAAAAAAGTTAGTACATCCAGACAAAAACGTATGAAATATTCTTGTGAGCTTTGGTGCAGAGCTGAGAGTGAGACGAGGTGAAAAGCATGCAAGAAATTACCGTTTTTAATCAAATTGGTTTTTGGAACATAGGCTATTATTATTAACATGTTTTTTATGGCTCTAATGTTTTCAACCATTGGCGTTTATATAGGTGTTTTTCCAACAGATCGTCCGAGCAGGGCGTGCACAAATAAGATTTGCTGTACGAAAGTACATGTATGTCATCATAAGTAGCCTACATGTTTTGAAGTTGAAAGGTTGTAAGAAAATGTGCGCGAAGCGCACAAAAAATTGGCATTTACCCTCCAAAATAGCCTCTAAAATCACCCTAATCACAACCATCTTAGTTTAAAAAAGTTACACAACCCCCCTGTTTAAGAATAAAAAGTTACATAACTCCCCCTATTTCAACATATGAAAGTTACATGACCCCCCCTATATTTTACCCAACAACCCCTCCACCATAAATAATGAACGGTCCCTTACAAAAGCTCCTTGTAATCAAAAACCGACTCATGTATTTCGGCCGTGGACATTATATTCCGGTGCGCACCATACTTTAAAAGCGCACCACATTTTGAAGCCATATCACACTATTTACCATGTGTAATGTCTTGTATGAATTGTGAATTATTCACGATCCTTATGAACAAATGAACACGGTATCAATATAGACATCATTGTTGAATGAAATCAGAATCTACACGGCCAACTTTATTGATATTATAGGAAATGTGTATTCAGATCAGGCCATAGAAAGTGTTTACACTAAACCTGGGACAACCATAGCAAGAGCGCACACTGAGTCAATGACGCCGACGGTGTGGTGATCGCCAAATAATGTCCAGGCGAACTCCACACGTTCACGTCACATGACTGCCGCGCCATGCCACCTAGGTGTGTTGAAAAAAGCCAAATCGATGCGTGCATACACTCCAGTTCAGGCACACGAGGTGGTTAGTAAGGCCGATGCTGTGGAGTTTGCCAAAAACATGCCCAGGCGAACAGTACACGTCACGTGACTGCCATGCCATATAGGTGTGTTGAAAAAACCCAAGCCCAACCACTCTATTCAGTTGGGCGCACGAGGTGTTGGGATGGTGGCCAGCAGGCGCGTGCCTTGGGTTAAGCCCCCCGGGTCCCCAGAGGGTAAAAAAGAGGGGATGAGAGGAGGAGGGGAGGGGAAAAGAGGGGAGAGAGGGGAGGGGAGAGGAGGAATGGAGGGGAGGAGGAGGGGAGGGAAAAGGAGAGGCCGGGAGCTTTTATTAGTGTCTCTCACTGTATCTCTACGTGTCTGAACCAGTGGCGTATCCAGGGGGCAGCAGGCCATGCCCCATTGAAGAAAAAAAAGAGTTTAAAAAGATAAGATGACATTGCGGGACAGTTTCCCATGACCATTTTCGTTCAAAAACTGAAAACATGCGCGCATATTATCTACGGGTTTCAACATTATAATGGCCATCAAACCATGCCAAATATTCTAAATACGAGGGTCATTTAATAAGTTCTACCTCCTATCTCATAACATCGCTAGTATGAATGTCAGCCTAATGACATTCGTCATGATTATAGCTCTGAATCATAGCTTCACATTTATAGTAAATGATAATTGATACCTGTTTTACTTTTGTTATAATGCGATCAAAGCCAGAGAGAGATTTTGGACAACGGACACGGAAAATTAGCCTAAAGATAAATACACGGGTTTTTTTCGTTTTCTCTCCGTATTACATGATTAGATACGAGTATAACAGCCCGATTTAAATACTGTATTATCATGTATAAATCAGATCGTAGGCAATATCAACCTTTGTAGGCTTGAAAATAGTATAATATCAACTCGAATGTAATGCTATACGTCTTTAGCAATATCAAGCCACAGTGATTCCTCGAGTGTTAAATCTTAACATGACAGTCTCTATATTAGTTTTCCTTATATACAACTTTTAGAATAATCAGGTAGTCAGTGATAGAAACTTTTCTCTTTGAGAGACTTAAAACCTATCCATTAGTCCTATATAATGAAGATCCCTTAGTTCTAATGAAAAGCAAATAATGACTTTTGCAGCGGTTCTCTTAGGGTAGGGTTGAAATTAATGGCTGTTCTGGTCTGGTTCTGGCTAATTAGAGGTCATTTCCCCAAGAAATCACTCACTGTTATTGTTTATAGTCTGTTCAAGAGATATTTGTAATTTAGAACGGTTTTAATCAACCGATTGGACATTTTGTCTATTAGAATTGGTCGAGTGAATAGCACTTGGGAGATATTTGGCTGTCTTTTTGCCGTTTCCGTCACACTAAATAGACGTCTGTCTTTTACTGCATTTCTGGAAAAGTACAACCACTACTCAGACCAATTTACTATGGATTTGTAGCTGAGATTCTGAGCTACAATTGTGTAATATTTTTAAGACTGGCTTATATAATAGCAAAGTTATGAGGTAGGAGGTAGAATTTATTGAATGACCCTCGTATTATGTTGGGACGTTAAAAACGTCACACTGGACCAATTTAAGTGTTAGAAATGTCAATATTTGCGTACTTTGTGAATTAGTTTCAATGTTTCATTATAATACAAGCTTGACAAGATGGCTTCAGGACAGTTTTGTATGACCATATGACCAAAAAATGTGCGCGAAACCTGGCTGAAAAAATTACAAGACTGTTATCGATTGGCGGGATTGATTGATACTGTAGGAAATAGAGAGCGCCACATGCGGCTGATATCTTTGCCGTCATTTCTATTGATTGTAGATGATTCATTGATTCTGATCTCTAGAGCTTCAGGGTCTAGGGGTCGGCAAACTGATTGCTCAAAGGATTCGATACCGTAGTGCTTCCTTGTCTCTTTATTCCAAGCTTGCTCTGATGTCAATTGTCTAAAGCTAACTATTGGGCTGAACTATTATTAGAAAATTGACATGTCAAAATTGTTGTTTAATGGTATGGATGGACGTAATGAATATTAGTCAAACCTCTATTATGAATGAGATGAGAGCCAAATGCCATTCCCCTGCAACATAGCAGATCGATACAGATGAGTGAAAATCAACGTGTCGCAAAAGCAAACAAAATCAAAAATTCAACAAAAATTAAAATGTTTGCAACTTTCATTTCCAGATTTCTCTGTAATGTGTGCAGTATAGAGAATGATTTCGTTCGTAAGACTTATTTATGACCATGTGTTTTGAACTGACCACACAAAAAGGGTGGTGGCGTTGCATTTTTGGTGACGAATCATCCATCTCTCTCTATTAACTCAACAACTAAATGTGGTAGAGCTATGGTTTAGGTGTCATTTGAAAGCCTATTTATTTATCTAGCTACATTGTGTAAATAAATCAGGTATTTCTATAACTGTTTGGCTGAGATATGATTGATTATATTTCGAAAGTCAGGGTGGCGGCGGTGGCGGCGGTGACGGCGGTGGCGCTGTGTACAATATATATGGGAAATATACGTACAATTTACAATAACTCATCACTCTGTATGGTACAAACATGATTTTGCTCTAATTTTATAGATTGTTTTATATTCTATAGGTTTCTGTTTCAACAAACGTGTCAACTATTACGTAACAATTGTAATCACGAATCGATTGCATTGTCCTTGGCTTTCTCCCTATTCGGTACACAGTGAACTACCCTAATTAATCGGTTTTACATACATAACCATAACAAAAAAGTATTCAACCGATGGTAGCAAAATTATACATTTGTGAAAAGCTCTCAAATAGGGAAATCAAAAATCAGGATAGGGTGAATAGCCATAAACATATATGTGTAAACTCTAATAAATATAAAATGTAAATGTTTGTGGTCATTCCC